>JABBWL010000142.1:0-180290 GCA_016758765.1 Suillus cothurnatus | reverse complement strand
AACGATAAAGGGGAGGTACCGCGTAATAATATACAAACATCTTACTTTGCTCCACTGCGATCGAAGCAAATGTACACTTTGCACGGCATATATTAGATATCAAATCTGAGACGTATTACAGAACGAGTGTATTACCTCTTCATGAAGTGAACATGCAAAGTCATAGACCTAAGCGAGTTGAACAGCAGGCATAACTTGAAATAGAAGGGGACAAGCCTACCCAGAATGTAGCCATCGATGCTGAAATGTGTTAGGGCAAAGAATAAGGGGTTCAGACAGTATCGTGACGCACCATTTATGTACTGATGGAACATAAATTATCAAAAATATTCGCCCTCATATCGACAAGGAGACACACCGCAGCAAGCTGCAAGCTCCTCGCAGCTACGATATCTTCAGTTGAATACTCCATCTAGAGGTTGTGCACTGAAGAGTCTCAGCGAGTCTAGTGATGAGAAGACGATGAGGTATGGACAACGATGGACGAGCGTTAAGTACACTATTACTAGAGTGAAGAATGTGCAAGATATAGATGAGCGCCCAAGATAGGTAAGCTAGACGCGAACAGAAGTCAACACGATGTATTAAGTATTCAAAACTTCTGAAGGCTCCAAGTTTATGCAATATCGTCACTTATAAGATGCGAAGCTACCTTGCCGGGACCTAAAGAACATCCAGAACTCTATTTATATAATTTCAATTGAGAGATGAACTGCCCCCCAGAACTAGCAATAAGTACCTTAACTCGGTCGGTTTGTTGGTAGTTTCGGTGTCCTCATGACAAACCTGTTACCTTGTAGGGGGGTACAATCTTTTTGATGGTACATCGTATGGCTAACGAATTCAAGGGCCGATGCCCCAAACTTTACTGAGTGAGATGTAGCGCTACTAAGGAGGCTGAGAGGTCACGAGTTTATCATAGCGAACATAGTTCTATAACTTAACTGTCCTCCATCCTTGTTATCACAGCCGGGAGTCAGCATGGCAGATAGTGAGTGTATTCAACCAAGAATGTATACAGCCGATTAACGGAGAACCGGGACCAAATAAGGGAAGAAAATGCCGCACAAAAGTTAACAGACGGCTTGGACACTTATCTTCTACAGAACCCTCTAACCATCACTAAAGTGGGTGTCGGGGAATCAGGATGCTGCGGAGACCCCAAAAGAATGCAAACGCTCCGCTTGCTTCCTGTACCGAAGGTACGACGAGTACTCGTGTGACCGTAGCGGGCCCTGAGCATGATTTCAAATTGCGCATAGCACGCGCACAAAAAGAACTGTTTCAAAGGTGTGTAGAAAATGGTCTTCCGAAACGGGTTGTCGAATGTTTGACGGATTGACCAGGTAGTGTAAGCCCAGGAAAGAAGAAAGATATATCTATGTATATGTTCATTCACCAGAAAATACGTCATACTTCTGCTCGGAAAACATCCACAAGTTCTGAATGGGTACGAGAGCGTGCTGAGATATTACAAGGGAAGACCATAGGGGAGCTAGAGGATGAAACTATTAGTGACAGGAAGATGGAATGATACAAGAAAAACTAAGTACTGAGTGAGTCCCGTCTTGTATCGGGGAGTGAATTCGATCACTTTGCCCTGGTCATCTTTGGCAGAAGAAAAACTCCACCGTGGCTAACACAGTAGCAATAGCAGACCACACAGAGGCATCAGCAGCGTGTCGGCCTGATCAAAGAATGTATTAGCTCCATGCAGTAATGAAGCAATTCAACTCACCTGGACATGCACGCCGGCCAAAGCCGAAAACATATCTGGCAGGGTTATCATCCGTCAACACATTATTGTCGTCTAGGAACCTCTCTGGTATAAAGCTAGATGCACTGGGGTACCGCTTTTCATCTCGTGACATGGCCCTACAATATAAGTTTAATATTTTGAAAGCTAAAGAGGATCTATCTCACCATATATTGGATATGACGGCTGTTCCTGATGTACAATATCACAAAATATTCGTTCACTCGACAAAAACAGCAGACCTTTTGGAATGAAATAACCATCGTATGTATCATCACTAGAGGTGACATGTGGAACGCCTCCAAAACTACTTTCAGCAAAGTAAAAATAACACAGTGAGGAATATTACCAAGGGGTACAATGGGGTGCCATCGCAAAGTTTCCCGCAGGATTGATTCAATGTAGGGTAGTAATGCTCTGTCTTCAAATGTAGGCAAGCGATCTCCTCCGATCACTGAGTCGATTTCCGCTTGTGCGCGTCTCTGAACATCCGGATACAATACCATGGCGAGAGCGAAAGTCATTAAGGTCGACGTGGTCTGTGAAGAGGTTGAGCAACAGACCATATGATCAGACATCTGCTGACCGTCTCATATGAACCTGCATAGTCATCCATCAAAGAGCACAACATCCCTTGTAAAAAGGTGACGAACCCGCGATACTAGTAGTAGCTGCATTCTTTAACGCATCCTTAAATATTAGTTTGGATGCCCTATCTAGATTCTCCATCCGTTGCAAATTTTCTGATACCATTGAAACCCGGCCGAGGGACAGGTTTTCGGCCTTAGCAAGCACATAATCAACGTCTAGGACCAAACAAATTTCAAAGATGCCTACCATATGCTCCTGTGCATATTGGAACGGCCGGTCCGTCATTTCAGTCATGCGATGGGTCGAAACTTGAGCATCGCGCTTAATCGCAGATCCCCAGCACCAATCAGGTAACTTTAGCACTGAATCGGAGCGTGGAATGTCAAGTCTTTCTCATCAACTAGAATGAGCTCACAGAAAGGGAACATTTTAAGCAAGACTGCTCTCTCTGGGGTCATCACTTCGACACCCATAGCCAGCGCACTTTCCGCGATTTGAACCACAGGATCATCACGAGCACTAGTTTGGTAGCCATACGTCACTGACATTGCAACTGATGACGAGAATCTATTATCAGGTTAATAATCATTCGATGTTTAAAAATACATCGACTAACGTTGCGAAGTGAGAATAATAGTGTTGAGGGTCACCAATTAGGTTGACGACCAACTCACGAGCCCGCTTGATCTGCATTGGACGAAACTTGAGCGCAGAGTCGGGACGGAAAGTTTGGTGAAAGAGTCGTCGTGAAAGACGCCATTCGTCATTATAGCCTGTGAATGCAAACACTCTCGACCAACCAAACCTGCCTGTACTCCACAATGACTGAATGGAAGAATGTTAGAAGAACGTACGGCTGGCGTGTGGCTAAGTATGGGCGATCGGAGTAAATGCGAGAACGCTTTTCCATTAAGGCTTCTGCAATGTCCTGAGAATTGATCACCACGACTTCCTGGCCTAGAAGTCGCAAGAAAAACAAGTCTCCTGATATAATGATTCATACTACATATGCACTATACTGTCTCCCCACGTACCATAAGTAGCACCCCATTCGGTATAAGTCAACCAAGGCTGCTTTAAGTCAATAGATAAGACGTTTCCTAACAGTGGGAGCGGCGCTGGGCCAGGAGGAAGGCAAGGTTTGTTCTTTCTGATATCAATGAATCGCACGAAGGCTTTTACGACGACGAGGGATACAGGTAAGGCGGCGAGGATAGCAAGGCGACCATCGACTGAAGAAAACATGGTTAGGGCAATGCGTGGGTAGCCACCCAACTCACGAAGCACAACTTATAACTGCATGGACAGCCGCTTGCCACACCCTCTGTACCTGAGGTCTGTGGGGACCGGAGCCGGCAGAAGACTAAGAGTGGAGAAGAATAATTCGGTCCCCAACTCCCAGGTGAGTGGGAGGAGGGCTTTCTCGAATGCAAGAATTCCCAACACTAACAAGATGCTGCACATGTGTTCGTATATACCTACCGTCCACTGTTTCTGGCCCCAGTGGTGTGACAAAGTGAACTGTAGAAAGCAAACAAAGTGAAACTACGGTAATGTGAACTGAAGACAGGCCCTCCCTTAGTTGGGCGGAGGTTACAGATAGTCTCTTCAGATTGCTCGTCAGAGACTAATCTGGAGACCAGGTGTGAGCCGAGGGGAGGATGAAGGACTCCCACCTAAAGGCACGGGCAGCCGCAAACCAAAGCACACCCAAACCAGGAAAGGAATGCAAAACAGGCATCTGAACAGAAATTGACCCGAAAGACTGTTTCACACGGGTAACCATCCGGACACCGAAAGTCCACTTTAGGTGTCCACCTGGGAGAACGTCAGAACATCTGTGGAAGGCGTGCTTGATGCCTAGTTCGTCGACGCGCTGTCATCTTGCTACAGTACGGTATGTAAGCTTGGTTGATAGTGCAACGAGCATATCGGCCCATGCTGCTAATGGGTTGGTGGGCGTCGATGGTTTAAAGTGTGGACTGTCGTTCACTGTTGCAAGGACATCAGAGAGGTGGTGAGGATGATGCAGAAGATGTGCTTCGTACTGAGGAAGAGATATAGTTGAAGAGGGAGGTGAATTCCAAAGTTGTGTGGGAACCTTGGAGAAACTGGATAAAAGCCAAGTGTGTGAGCGGACGGCTGTTCAGGTTGTTGATAATCCCATGATTAGCGGAGGGTGGAGGTGCTGTTGCGAGTGGGTAAATCGGTCCGTCAAGATGTTGTGTTAGCGACTAGGAAATTAGAAATATTGTTTCTCTTCCTAGTCGCTAACTTTTCTTCGTATCATGTTCCAAGATGAGCATAAGTAAAATTTCAAGCGCAAGGGCGCATATACTTACCTGAGATGTCTCTGCATAATTGGTTCAGCGCGTGCATCAGTAACGAACATAGAACATAGACGCGCACCATTCTACTCACCACTTCTACTTAAACTCCAGGTTGACCGAACAGCCATACGTGCGGATACCCTGATCTATCATATCCTCAAGATTGTATAGAGAATCGCCATCCTAGATGTCCTGCAGGAGCATACTCAAAGGGATGACGACCCTTGATCAGGAATTATTATTAGAGGTATATTTGATGAGTCGGACGTACTGCGTAGGCCAGAGAGAGCAGTTTGGGACTGCTTGGAATGCTTGCAGGGCCGTGCGGGCATGTTGGGAGCCTTTGTTGGGTAGACGGGGAAAAGACATGGTCCAGAAACGGCTAGTGAACAATAGCACTAGGATGATGGCAATGAGGAGTTCAAGAGTCCTTTAGCTAATTATTTCCAAAGATCATGAAGGACTTGATTCAAGTGTTCGATGCCGATGTGTGTAAACAACATGTTTCACTGAACACTGAAAAGACGTGAGATCTTCACACGGGTTTTCACACCGCTGCAACAGGATTTTCATCTTGAGTCAGGGATGACAATTCAACAAGTCACCCTCATCGGTCGCATCTTCTCAGAGAATCTCAGGCTACTCTTATCCCAGTTTCCTGCCTCATGTGTTAATTTTACCCGCAGTCGAACAAGTCCCAATCGATGACTTCTCTCCAGGATCCGATCTCACTTGGGGCACCCCCAGCTACCACTGCAAATTCACCCTCCGCCTCCTTAATCCCTTACCACCCTTGCTCGCACCACTCACCCATCCCTCCCCATACAGTGCCAAAATTGAACTAATCGATCTCCGAACGATCTTGATATTGCCAGGTGATATAGAAACAGTTTTAAAGAGCATTCCCAGGACGAGGAGGCTTGCGATTCTACACGAGGCGGGTATGACGGGCGGCTTTAGAGGAGAAATCGTTGCTGAGGCTGTGGGGAGGATTAAGGGGTGAGAAAGAGCGCCGTTTTATCTGTTCTCCCCCCTCCAGATTCTGATGACGTTTAAGTTGATTTGTGCTGCTCCTCAAGCTGGCCTTGCGCCCATGGTGTGGCTTCAACTAATCGGCGGTAAAGAGCACATGTTGAGTAAACATGACCATTGTCATGTGCGCAAAGGACGTTCGTAGTGGATGGTGGGGAAGGACTCATGATGTGTGAATATTGACGAGTCTTTAATGTACATTCATGTTAGGAGCCAATACACGATGCAAGTACCAAGGGATACAAGAAATGCGAGGTAAATACATGAAAGACCTTCGGTTTTCAATGTATCATCGCTGCTGGCTTCGGGGCTGACGACATACACCCTACATGCTTGTATTCTGAGTGAAAGATAGTTGAGGACTGCAGTATGGTTAACGTGACTGAAAAGACTCACGAGCGAACCAAGCACGTAAGCTAGCTTTCTGAACTTCGTTACATGGATTCATCAGTAATCGGTAGTACTCGAGCACTTCGATGTTACACGTCCGGAGGAGTATAAGACATTTATACTTCTCTATGGTGCGCCACAATGACTTGAGGTCCCACCCGAAAATCTGCAAAAAGCTTGGTTGAGCACACATATCATATCAAGTTGTGCATTGTATCAACGTACCACGACGAATGCCGTGTACACAGACAAGTCGATTGTATGAAGGGAACAGCTATTAGCGATTTCGATAGCGGCATCGATATATTGGATAGCTTTGTCACGAATGTTGTCCCTTCGAGGCAGCGAGTGCCATTTCAGCGAAGAAGTATATCTAATGCGTGAAACGCAGGACAATCAGTCTCGGATTCAGAACACAAACTGAAATTGATGCTCACTTGCACAACTTTACAAGCAAGAAGATCGGAACCGAGGGATTCCTCAGCCATGTCGTTAACAGACATGACTGCTTCTTCATGTGCATTTGTATTGAATATCGCAATAGCCTAGAAATCGTAATGAAGCACGGAGCGTGCAAGAAAAATGTAACTCACCCTGATCAAAAAAAGAAGAAGATGGGTTGCGGAATCTCCAGCCGCGAACCTCGACGCGAATTCAAACGCAATACTCGCTTTCCGAATCTGCCCCATTCCGTAGTAGGCAATGCCCTTGGATATATAGCCTATCAACGACTTTCGAATACTAATAGACTATGTCACGATCTGAGTTAGTATATCATAAGGGGGTTCAGTATTAGCCATTATGACTCACCTGAATTGCATCTTTAAGCGCGCACTCCCAATCATGCATGCGTGCATTAACGATTGAACGGTGCCCAAAGTAGATGTAGTTGTTGGAATCTGCCTCGATTTGTCGTGTGAATATCTCCAAAGCCGTAGACAACTTCCCTCCCACTGTGGATAGTACAATGTAGGCGATTTCGTCCATAATGAGGGTGAGGGTGCAGGTCTGTGGTATGCTCGAATTGTGTTATGAGAGTTAAGAATAAAAACATGCCTTTTGACTAACTTTCACTTGAGTCATCGTCTAAAATCCGCGAGATGAGACAACAAAATAATGAGAAATCAACAGGACATACCGACATCAATCCTGTAGAGGGTAATACCGACTGCGATATCTTCCTGTCATCACCTCCACCGAAGCATGTGATACAAAGCGCCGTGGCGGAGACTTCGAGTATGTTGGATTTCGGGAAAGGCCAGAAGCGGACACTGCCGTCACAAGATGCCGAAGTGATGATGGTGCTGGAATCATTGACAGAAATAGCGTTGATCTTGTCAGTGTGACCATGGAAGGTGTCGATCTCGTTCCCCCCTCAATGCATCCCACACCCGAATGGTAGGATCGTGTTTATTGCCTCCTGAGAGAAGGTATATTCCTTGGGGCGCCCACGTAAGTGTGAAGGTACCACCTGAGTGGCCCATGAGCATTTTGATGTGCTGCCTAGTTGCTGGATTATAAATGCAGATATTGTTCTCTGTTGCGATGGCAAGCCGTTCGCCAGATGACGAATACCGAACGCAGTGGACAGCTGCATCAAGAGGGATTATGTCTTTTCCTTCCACTTAGCTGTGCACCAAAACTTCACCATACGGTCACCCGCACTCGCCAAAATTGATCCATCAGCAGAAAAATCCAGCGACATATGGACCTCATTGGACTGGTGGGCTGTGATGAGATAAAGAGCGACAGAATCGTTGGTACGGGCAGCAGACCCATTTTGGGCAGTAGTAAACCACCCGTTTTCAAATTGGGGAGTGAACTTGGTTCTAGTGAACCCGCCTCCCCGGGCATGATCATTAATGACACAAACTCCGGATTTTCCGTTCCAAGGAATGATCCCTCCAGTGATATCACAGCTTGCTATGAATTTCCCATCTCGTGATACCGCCAATCCAGACACATCACTGGAATGCCCTACCAGACGTTTCAAAACTTTCTTCGTCGTCAAATCTGACAGATAAAGTGTCTTGTCCTTCGAACTGGTGACCATACGCTGCGTGTTGGGCAAGACTGCAACTACAGAGATGAAATCGTGATGACCTTCGAATGTTTGCGACAACCGCGTGATGCGTTTTGTAGAGTGTTGTGTGACGCATTCGGAAGAGGTGGTTTTCTCTGTCACTAGAGTGAGTGGCGACAACGGTGTGGGCTGCGACGCCATTTCACTAGAGGTTGATAGTTGAGTAGGGCTTGGTAGAGGAATTGCAGCCGTCTTGCACTAAGACTCGTAGGTGTGAATGTACGGCATTTTTATGTTGAACATCAGGGGCTCTTATCGTAATCGGATATGCAAGTCCATGTGCACATGCGTCCAGCTTGTGAATCAGCCAGGGCAATGATTCGTTCAATCCCCACGGCAAGACGTGAGTAGGCCTGGGCGATTCTAAAATGCCGTTGTCAATGTGAGCTAGACCTTATGATCCGTCCTCTTGTAAACTGCCTACGTGAACCCCAAAGCTTCGCGTGGGGACGTTCCACACCTTGCAACAGAGCCTCGT
The DNA here is from genome assembly GCA_016758765.1 of Suillus cothurnatus. Classification (NCBI taxonomy): domain Eukaryota; kingdom Fungi; phylum Basidiomycota; class Agaricomycetes; order Boletales; family Suillaceae; genus Suillus; species Suillus cothurnatus. Next base: position 171,630 of record JABBWL010000142.1, on the reverse strand, counting down.
CTACAGTTTACTATATGTATCAGTTGTTTGTCACTTCAAATGGAACCGGAAGGCAGGCATGACGTACATCCGATCGGTCCTATTCGAGGTGATATCGCCGATGTGATGTCCGATTGGCCCTGTTGAGCTGATATCGTCGAGGGGAACGACTGATTTACGTTGCAGCTACGTGCGCTCAACAACTGCTCTGCGACATCATGTCAACAGGCAGCAAAAAAACCGATTTATGGTCTCTCGGAGCGTACCCTATGCCGACTAATGGCACGACTATGTAAATGATAACCCGTGGAAGCAACCACCGGGATTCCTGTTTTTTCATTTCCGATGGAGCCTGAGCGCCGAGGCCTGAGGTTCCATTGGTCTGGCCTTCACCGTGGTAATGGGGAAACTTTTACTATATTTCGCTTGTAGATCTCCGGAGTCTGGGCCTTCTGTCAAAATAGTGTTTGGGTTCATGGAAGCTACACCAGGGCTTGTCACTGGTGGTCGTGTGTTTTGGGACGCAGTTGTTCTGTACATACGAAGTAGTCGATGTAACCAAGAATCTGAGCGCCGCAATGCTGGGCGCTGAGTTGTATTCTATTGAGGCGAAGGCCTGTCGATTCGGTTGCTCGGTCAGGTTCTGTACGACAGGGGTAATTCGTAAATATGTACCTTGCTCAACATGTTCTTGAATGCAGGTGCGAAGCATCGATCTCATGAGAGATGAAAAGAAGCCCCGCAACTATCAAAACTCCGGGCAGCCTAAGGAGTTCATCAGCAAATGTGTAGGCACTTGGCCATACCTGGTCAATGTCTGAACGCCCTGTTTGTGTCCTGGATATCCTATTCCGCACCGGCTGCCGATGAACATTGGCGATGCCATTCTACTGTGGATGATAGTTGGTAGGTCATAACAACTAAGGCTGGTGTCACCCCACAGATGAACTGAATAGTATGGCATGAATCTGATACCTTACCGTTATGCGCCACTAACACTATGGTTTTGCGTCTCTTTACTACTTCTAGTAGCATCCGCAAGGTGCCTGTGAGTGATCTAGCGGCAGGTACAACAATTTGGTCATAGTAGGTTCATTTAAACACAGCCGTGGATCTGAGGACCTGAAAGGCCGCACATTTGCTGATGGCTCGAAGTTCACATGTCGCCGGGCGGATGACTGTCTATAGCGGTATTGGAAGAAGTATGTAGCGTTGTGTTCCTACGTATCTGAAATGTGCCAAGCAAGGTAATTGTAGCACTAAGAGCGTCAAATGGAGCAATATAAAATGTGCAGCATACGCACCTCTTCAGCTGCATCCAGAATCACTTTACCAAAGTCATTCAACAGTGCTCAACACCATCAATCTCTAGGAAAATGGCGCAGCCCGTTCCTATTACCACTCCTACTCAAGTGTTCGAAGATCGCACACACACGATCTACGCAGTCGCAGATGTTCCCTATAGTCAACGGATTGTGACCTCCTCTGAAGACAGGCTGGTTCGTCTGTGGGACTCAAAGACAGGTGAAGTATTGAAGAAAATGGAAGGGCACACCGGTGAGGTTATGGGATTGGCAGTATCGCGAGATGGGCAAATGATAGTGACCGGTGACGAGAATGGAGAGCTCATCGCCTGGCAGGCAAAAACTGGGGAACCTCTCATCAGACCTCTCAAAGTTCACGGCAGTGCAGTCCGCTCGCTGGACTTTTCACCGGACGATGCATTCGTCGTCACCGCGTCGTCAGCACCAAATGACCAAAGGGTCAGATTTTGGAACACCAAAACATGGGCGTCATACCCCGGAAGTTACGATTGCGGTAGTACTGTCCGCTGCGTTCGCTATGTGCGGTCTGGCGTATATATGCTTGCAGTTGCAACAGACCAAGATATTCAAATTTACGTCAGCGAGAAACTCCAAAAGAGGTTCAAGGGTCACACTCATGGTACTTTGTCACTCGCTTGGTCCCCCGATAGAACACGCCTTTTTTCAGGGGGAGATGACCATGATCCCAGCATAAGGGAGTGGGACACATCGAGCTGGACACAGGTCGGTCTTCCATGGACGGGCCACACATACAAAGTCAATTCCATCGCCATCAATTCTTTGGGCACCCATGCAGTTTCCGCCTCTAGCGACAACACTGTTCGTCTCTGGCAGCTCTCTGATAAACGTACTATTGCTATCTTCCAGCACACTTCTTCTGTCGTTTGCGCAGCCTTCTCCGCGAATGGCACGCGCATATTTAGCGGAGGTTATGATAAGAGAGTCACAGAGTGGCCAGTACCCTTGGGTGCTTTGCCAGCGGTTGCTTCCAAGGAAAAGGTAAATTTCGGTCGCTTTACATTCCTCTCGTTATTTCATCTTGCGTTTAGATTTTATATTCGATTTTAAAACCTGCCCCCAAGTGGGAGCCAGCGTCCGAGTCAATGGTAATTTCTTGTTGATGTAACCCTTCGCTATTCTATCTTATGACCTTTCATCAAAAGGTTCCCGTCTTTGATTCCAATGTTCAACAACCTGCTCCAGCACAAATGGCACTGAAGGTAACTCCAATGAATTACACGCTCGCCATTTCATCTAAGATATTCATTTCTATTCAAAGGCTATAGAGTCTGATTCAGGGACTGAAAGCTCCAATTACAAGTCTCTGCAGGCAGTTTCAACGACCACAACGTTCGATTCCGAGTCCCAGGAATCGTCTTCGACGGTCCAGTCTGTATCGAACGAACAGTTGGTTTCTGTCTTTGATTCCAATGTTCAACAGCCTGCTCCAGCGCAAATAGCGCTGAAGGTAATTCTGGTTAATTACACGTTCGCTGTTTCATCTAATATCTATTCAAAGGCTATAGAGTCTGATTCAGAGACTGAAAGCTCCAAATACAGGTCTCTGCAGGCAGTTTCGACGACCACAAGGTTCGATTCCAAGTCTCAAGAATCGTCTTCGACGGTCCAGTCTGTATTGAATGAGCAGTTCGTTTCCGGGACTGCACAATCTGTTACTGAATCAGAACAGTTGATTTCAAAGGTGTGATTTCATCCTTTACTCGTATGTTGCTGTTTGAGCTTTTTAACGCAGACACTTATCATCACCGCGGACGAGCTCCTCGCTATTACCAAGACCATCCGTATTGCATCCATCACAGGGGACTTGTCTTCCGCCGAAAAGGTCCTCACTCAAGATATTATCGCCAACGCTCAGAACTTCGCCTCCTATGCCAACCGTTCTTTCCTGATGGCACGCAAACTCAACTGGGAAAATGCGCTTCAGGATGCAAACAAGGTGGAAATGATCATTCACACCCTAGTTAAAATTTCGCTGACTTTGATGGCCACACTATAGTCCCTTGACATACGGACGTCAATGGCTGGCTATATCGCCAAAGGCATCGCTCTCTGTGGAAAACAGCTTGTCGAGGATGCGAGGACAGCCTTTGACCTGGCATTCACATTCACGCATGGAAATATGGATGCTACTGTATTTCTTTACTTAATCAAGGCAGGTTGATTTTCGTCTTGCGTACTCTGCGCTTCATTATGTGTTTCAGGCTATTGCGCTTTTCAATGCTACCAGACACAAAGAGGCATTGCTACGTGTGGAGCAGCTGTCTGTCTATCCTTCTGCAGATCCCCTCGCTTGTGGTGTCGTGATGGTGAGTCTGTGTTTGCAATCACACTTATGTTCGTCCACTAACTGGTGTGTCTGTGTTTCGTGCATCAGGCGAGTCTGCGACTCCAACTAGGAATTATTGCTTTTAATGGCGCGCGTCATAGTGAGGCCATCGAGCACTTCACTGCCGCTGTCAAGGCTAGCACTTTTTTAGCTAAATCTGCCGCTCCTGCTGCCTGCGAGGCTTTTACTGTGGTACGTTTGATATGACGTCATCGGATACTCGCCCGTGCTCAACTGCGCCTGTTTTGCAGCTCTTTGGATGGAACATTGGGGCATTGTGGAAAACCTCCAACAAGAAGCTGATTCTTGCTCTCCTTGCGGCTGGTAGGCTTGGAGAAGCCTTCGAATCATACCGCTTCGCGATGGATGCAAGCAATGAAGCTACGAAGACCAGCTTACATTCTTGGGTCTTGAGTGAGTCTTTTAAAGTAATGCTACCTATGCTACGGTACTAATCATTCTTCACTCAGCTCTCTCGTTGTGATGAATAGCAGTTGTAAGGATCGCATATCCTTTACGTCCTGATCCAATACTTCAGATGAAGGCGCGAGCCATTCCGAATATATTATTGATGTGGAGAATTCTGTTCTTCACATCCATTTCGTTATCCTTTAGAACTCTCTCTAAATTATATCCCTATGTGTTGTACTTGACGCTTTGACGTCGCTTCCCTTATAGCGTTTCACCTTTTTGCTACGCCTCGTCTCACACTTTTTTCAATCTTTTATCTCTACCTACCTCGTTCCTTCCTTAAGCCAGCTATGTACCCATACTGAGGCGTGTCACAACAAGGCATTACCTATTCTTGTAGGTTCGGAAGACAATTAAAGGCTAACTGGGACAAGCCCACCAGGTTATAGTCCATCGCTGAGCTGTGTCAGAGCAAGGATTCCGGAACCTGGAAATAGCAGAAGGCGCAGAACATTCATTAAATTAGCGGTTGCATACCGACAACCTGAAGAACATGACAGACTGCGCATTAGCTGGACTAACTTTATTCGTGCGGACTCCAATGCTGCAGTGGACCTGTACCATCATGGAGCTGCTCATTGTCCTCAGGCTGTGCGCACAGTCAAATTCTGAATCTTGAATCCGTCGCTGCCTACAGTGGAAACAAACAGACTAAGGTCATGTAAATGCTCCTCCCGTCCTGTAACAGACTAGTCCTATGAGTTAAACACGTAGTAAATTCTACCAAATCCACCCTTTACCAGTCATCTCGTACAGTCCAAGCCTCGCTCCACAAACACCAAATAAAGTTGAAATAAGTCATAAAATGATACATCATACCGTGGGATTTACAAAGCATACATCGGACATTGGAATATCCACAGGGACGCTAGAGTCGTAGTCATGCTGGCTCACCTCCCAGAGATGGAGGTGCATGCGCGTGGCGAGGATTGCGAGGACCATGAGCTGGAAACTGTACGTAGGTGTAAGTTTGAGTATTATTAGTGGGAAAACGCAACAGGATGTGGAGGTGCATACTAATAAAACAAGGTGTGGTAGGAATACTAGGTGCGCAGAACTTCAATAACTCTATCGTAAAAGGCATTCACAAGATATACGCACATGGAGGAGCATCGATCCGAATACGTTTGCTACGGAGAACACTTCAGGAAAGGATAAACGGTCCTGAATGAGCACGGGAAAACGACGCGTTCGAGTGTTAACTCACAAAAATCCACATGTGTAATAGAATATGTTATGTTTCACCAAGACAACATACAGACGGCTTGAGTGTGCCCGCCAGCTCTGTATGGCGCGTATGAGCGTGAGTATCATGAGTCCTAGGGAGAACATTTGTCAATACGCGTTTGTACATATATATGCTCCTGGTTACCCACCCAGTTCAAACCCGGCAAGGAGGAGAAATGGTATGAAGAACTGGAAACTGGTTGAGCTGTAGTAGCACCCTGTGATACCCGGAATTGCGCTAGTTGCATCTGTGAAAGTGAACAAAATGTTTCAGTGGTGATGGAACGCTAGGAGAATGGTGAAAGCGAGTACATGCTCCGGGGACGACATCGATGAAGCTAATGCCAAAGGATGCTACGAGACACATCTGGCTGACACATTTACTACTAGCTTGTGTATAGCGAGTGGATTTGGACTCACGGACAAGGTGGACAGCATAGCTGCTAGCAAGATTCTGTTCTTGTTCCAGAGCGCATATGTTCTGAGGATAAAAAAACCTGGATCAATTAGATCAGAAACACATATATCTTACAGAGAAACGAGAGGTACATTCGGAGCAAGTGACCGATATTATACAAAGAGCTGTGAGCGAAAGTGGTAGCCCTCAGCAAGGACGTGCATACACAAATGTGGAACGCATGTACCTGTGTTGATATTGTCGAACATCTGGCATTCCTGGCGAAGTCATGTAGTAAATCATTTGTTCTCATCAAGTCTCCACTGGATCACATACACCTGGATTCCCACCCGGGGTAAAGCCCACTAAAGAATAAGTGTCAATTCACCATCGGGGCGATGTGTGCTGGAGCGGAACGCACCATATAGATTCGTGGTGAGAAGAACAAAGGGGAGGTATCGTGTAGCAATATACAAGCTTTTTACCTTGCTCCTGTGCGATCGATGCAAAAATGTCCACTTTGCACAGCATATGCCAGTGGCTATCAACACCGGGATGTATTACGGAACGGATATATTACCTCTTCATGAAGCGAACAAGCATAATCATAGATCTGGATAAGGGAGTCCAATAGCAGACGTAATGAGATCAAGATCGACCTACCCAGAATGCAGCCATCGACGCTGAAATGTGTTAGGGCGAAGAATAAGGGATTCAAAACTGTCCAACAGCACGCACCATATGTGTACTGATGGAACATGTATTGTCAAATATTATTCGCCCTCCGATCGACAAGGAGACACACCGTAGTGAGCTGCAAGCTCTCCGCTGCAGCGATATCGTCAGCTGAATACTCCATCTAGACGTTGTACACTGGAACAATCTCAGCGAGTGACGAGAAAAAGCTGCGGGATGGACAACGACTCGGACGGGACACCCATTAAATAGGCTGTTGCTCCGTGATGTAACATTCTTGATGCACGCTGTGCAGTACCATGACTATAGATAACACAAGGTAAAGATATGGCGTCAAGATAGATGCGAACAGAAGTCCAAAAACATGTACCTTATCAAAGCTTCCAAATCTCAAAGTTTGACGCATTACCGCCACTTGGAACGCGAAGCTACCTTGGAAGGACCGGAGGGAGAAAAAAAAGCCGAGCTTTCAGATATTGAGATATTAACAGACTAGCAATGCTTACTCGGTTGTTGTTGGTTTTTTCGGTCACTCATTTTGAGGTATGTTACCTTGTATCAATCCTTGGAGTAAACACTGGTCATGATCATAGGTCTTTAATGACTGACTGAAATAGATTGTACCCATTGACGCTGCCTCGAAGCGCTGAGAACAAGACCCGGAAAAGGCAGAACGTTGAAATCTCCGCACACCACAAAAGACTGAACATCATATCAGAATACTCCGTTTCATTTAGGAACGTGGTACACAAGGAATGTTCATCACGTACCTTACCTATCAAGCTATGCCACCTCCTATAATTAGAGGTACCCGCGAACCGGGTGTATGCCTCTATCATAGGCAGCGCTCGGACTCGCACATATGGATATTGCTGGATAATGCTAACACGTTCTGTGAGAATTGATGTCAGTATTTGTTACAGCTACTTTCAAATCGATAGACCAGAATCCATTTTTTTCGATTCACCGCTTTTGTTTAGTTGTGGAGCTGTACAAACAAAAGGGTACCGCCTGTTACGATACTTTGTTGGGGGCGGATACCCCAGAATGGCACTGGACTGCGCAACTTCGCAGCTTTCTCATTCGACAAGTACTGTCTTCAGACATCATTCGCATCATGGTTAGAAACTGCTGTCACATTCCAGCAGCAATAAAGTAACAATGGGTCACTATGTCTACCCAAATGTCATCCAAGGCCATAGCAGAAGTCACTAACACAAGTCACTGAACTATCAACCGAGCTCTTCGGCTCTCTCGTCTCACAGGCTCTGTTATCAGAAGGCCCTTGTAAAGTAGACGTTAATAGTCATACCAGCAGTGAGCTCAGAGGGATGTCAGACGCAGTGTCAGATGAGAAAGCTGCGAAGTTGCGCAGTCCAGTGCCATTATGGGGTATCCGCCCCCAACAAAGTATCGTAACAGGCGGTACCCTTTTGTTTGTACAGCTCCACAACTAAACAAAAGCGGTGAATCGAAAAAAATGGATTCTGGTCTATCGATTTGAAAGTAGCTGTATTCCGCCGCCGCTCACATGTACAGTCGAAATTATGTAAACATGAAAATCAATTTGACCAAGCCCGATGATTTGCAGAGATGAACGAAGCACAAGATTGTGCTAATATTTTATTTCCTGAGTTGCTAAAGTAAACACAGTACAATATCAAAGAGCTAACCAAAATGCAGTCCTTGCATGCTCCTCCCGCCCGCAAGAGACTATCTAAGTTAAGCACGTGACGCCTCTACAAAACTCACCCCCACCAATCATGTTGCACAGTCCAAACCTCACTCCACAAGCAACACCGAATAAGCCAAAGCAGAAGACATCACACTGTGGGATCTGCAACTCGAAATGACACGTCGGACATTGGAATACACACAAATGTGTCAGATTCGCGTCCATGCTGGCCCATCTGCCAGAGATGAAGGTGCATGCGAGTGGCGAGGACGGCGAGGATCACGAACTGGAAACTGTAAGTTCAAGTATTGTTAGTAGGAATAGGCAATAGGGTGTGGAGGTACGTGCTCATGCAACATGGAGTGGTAGGAGTACTAGGGTGCGGAATATCAGCGACTTTAACATACAAGGTATGCGGGAAATTAATGCACCTGGAGGAGTAGCGATGTGAATATATTCACCACTGAGAACACTTCAGGAAAGAGATGAGTACGGAAAAGTGGCGCGTACGAGTGTTAACTCACGAAGACCACATGCATAATAGGATATGCTATGGTTCACCAGGATAGCGTACAGACGGTTTGTGTTCATCCGCCAGTTCTGTATAGCACGTATAAGCGTGAGTATCATGAGTCCTTGGGAGAACATCTGTCAGCGCGTGTAACATACATACATATGCTCCGGTTACCTACCCAGTTCGAACGCGAAAAGGAGAAGGAATGGTATGAAAAGCTGGAAGCTAGTCGAACTCTGGTAGCACCCTGTGATGCCCGGGATCACGCTCGTTGCATCTGTGAAAGTGAACAAAATGTTTGAGTAGTTGTGGAACAGAGGGAAGATAAGAGCAAGTACATGGTGCGGGGACGGTAGTGGTGAAGGCAATGCTAAAGGACGCTACGAGAAAAGCCTGGCTGATGCATTTACCACTAGCTTGGGTATGGTGAGTAGATTTGGAACTTACGAAAGCGGTGGACGCCATGGCTATGAGTAAGATTTTATTATTATCCCAGAGCGCATACGTCCTGAGGATGAAAAAACCTGGATGAATCAGATCAGAAAGACACATAATACGAAGGGACGATAGATACATTCGGAGAAAACGACTGATACTATACCAATACCTGTGAAAGGAGAGTAGTAGCCCTCAGCAAGGAGGTGCATGAATGGATGCACCATGCACGTACCTGAGTCAACATTGGCTAACACCCGGCATCTCTGACAAAATCATGCAGTAAGTCGGTTGTTCTCACTAACTCTTCCCAGGATCACATACACTTGGGCTCTCATTTGGGGTAAAGTTCACTGAAGAACAAGGGTTAGTTCATCATTGGGGCGATGTGTGCTGGAGCGGGACGCACTATATAGATTTGTGGTGAGAAGGATAAATGGGAGGTACCGTGTAGCAATATACAGGCCTTTCACCCTGTTCCAGTGCGATCGAAGCAAAAATGACCACTTTGCAAAGCATACAGTGAATATCAGAATCCAGGTGTATTACGGAACGGGTGTAATACCTCTCCATGAAGTGAACATGCATAATCGTAGACCTGGATACGCGAGATTAACAGCGGACGTAAATAGATTAGGATAGTAAGCCTACCCAGAATGTAGCCATCGACGCTGAAATATGTTAGGGTGAAGAAAAAGGAGTTCAAACAGTACGCACCGTATATGTACTGATGGAACACGAGCTGTCAAGTATTATTCGCCCTCATATCAACAAGGGGACATACCGTAGCGAACTGAAAACTCCTCGCTGCTGCAATATCGTCAGATGAATAGTCCATCTAGAGGATGTACACCGGAAGCGTCTCAGGGAGTGATGAAAAAACGCTGAAGTATGAATATGAACGACGACGAAACACGCGTTGAGTGTGGTTATGTAACACTAAGGTGGCACTGTGCAATACCAATAGATACCAACAAGGCGATGGTGCAAGCCAAGATAGGTAAGAGGAGTACGAAAAAATGCATGCATCATGCGGCTTCTCATCAAGTCGGCGGCGTGAATACTGGGATGTCATTTGAATTGCAGATCTGGCTTGATGGTTTCACAGTTCACTGGATGTAACGGTCGAGGAGTAATATAGTTGCGACTGCGGTGCCGGAAGTAGTAGTTTCACTAATAGCCATGCGAGGCACATATGCTGTATGTCAATTAGACGCAGAACGCACCTAATAAAAGCTTCTGAAGCTCGAAGTCTCATTCACGTGGAACGCCAAGCTACTTCGGAGGTACCATGTAGGGAGGCTAAATCTCTTTGGTACACCGTGCGGCGAAAGAGTGCCGAGGACCTTCCAGAACGAGGAAACAATTGCATTCCCAATTCTTGGAGTGAACCTAGTAGTATGATATTTTAATTTTAATGGTTGATTAGAGCGAGCTTACCGGATTGTAGCCAAGTTGACGCTGAGCTGTATTAAGCAGAACAAAATACTAGTGTCTGCCATTCGGAAACGGACTACGTAGTCAAATTTCGCACGTGCACGAGGAATCATAAAATACGATCGCGGACAAATCCTATGCCTCCTGGGGAAAGTTGGTTGTTGTAGAGATACTTGTTCGGAGTCTTTAAGAAGTTTGTTTGGCAACAGCTTTGAAATCAAACAACGCTTTGGCCTAAGCGACGCTGAGCTGATGTTGAGGCGTACCAACTCCGCCTGCATTCAAAAATGTACTAGTCAAACAACTCGATTGAGCTGGGCGTGCGTTGAGTCCTGATATCATGAAATTCGCTTGACAAATGCTAATCGAAAACAGGTGTTGGGGCCTATCAGTGGTTTCTGAAAAATAAAGAGCCGACCTCACATGTCACTCTCCTCCTCACACTTTCGTTTGAAGTCCAGCTTTAGATACGAGGGTCCCTCTCTTTCCGTAAGGGCTAGATGCCCTGCTGTAACCTGAGTACTCTGCCTGTAGGGATTGCACTGACCACGCAGGTGCTCAAACACGTGAGTCACTTATGCGAATCTTCTCATCGGATATAATTTCTTTCCAAATTGTCTTACTTTATGCTCAGATTCCACAATTCCCTTTTCACCTTCACCATATGCTCCTCGTACCTATTCTGACCTAGTCAACGACTCGAAAAGTGGCTCCAAGTACACCGGCCGCCTCACAGAAAGTCACCGCCGCCTCTACAGCTACTTTCAAATCGATAGACCAGAATCCATTTTTTTCGATTCACCGCTTTTGTTTAGTTGTGGAGCTGTACAAACAAAAGGGTCCCGCTTATTACGATGTTTTGTTGGGGGCGGACACCCCAGAATGGCACTGGACTGCGCAACTTCGCAGCTTTCTCATCTGACACTGCGTCTGACATCCCTCTGAGCTCACTGCTGGTATGACTATTAACGTCTGCTTTCCAAGGGCCTTCTGATAACAGAGCCTGTGAGACGAGAGAGCCGAAGAACTCGGTTGATAGTTCGGTGACTTGTGTTAGTGACTTCTGCTATGGCCTTGGATGACATTTGGGCAGACATAGTGACCCATTGTTACTTTATTACTGCTAGAATGTGACAGCAGTTTCTAACCATGATGCGAATGATGTCTGAAGACAGTGTTGAATGAGAAAGCTGCGAAGTTGCGCAGTCCAGTGCCATTCTAGGGTATCCGCCCCCGACAAAACATCTTAATAAGCGGGACCCTTTTGTTTGTACAGCTCCACAACTAAACAAAAGCGGTGAGTCGAAAAAAATGGATTCTGGTCTATCGATTTGAAAGTAGCTGTAAACGTTTTCATACCCATCTTCGTATTACGTACCAACGCGTCTTATGACCACATCGATCTCTTCGCAGCTCCCATACTAAACCTTATACAACACTGTCTTCATAATCATTATGCAACGCCTTCCACCACAATTTTACCTTCAGGATATAGCCGCCATCAATGGCCACGTCTTAAGCTGCAAGCTCAGAGTCACAACAGACCCATCCTATAAGTGAAGCATACAGCGAAGTTCCCCATTCATCTCGTACTATCCACGCCTCACTCCACGAAAGACCCCGAAGAAGCCACAAGATAAGTCATCAGGCCGTAAAACTGAGATATGATATGTCGGACATTGGAATACCCACAAGGGCGCCAGAGCCATGTGCATATCGGTTCACCTCCCAGAGATGGAGGTGCATGCGCGTAGCGAGGATTGCGAGGATCATGAACTGGAAACTATACATGGGTTCATTGTTAGTATGAATACACAACAGGATGTGGGGGTGCGTACTCATACAACAAGGCGTGGTAGGAATACTAGGCACGCGAAACATCAACAGCTCTATCGCAAAAGGAATTCGCGAGATATACGCACATGGAGGTGCATCGATGCGAATATGTTTGTTACCGAGAACACTTCAGGAAATAGAAATGATCATGAATGAGCACAGAAAAACTGCGCGTGCAAGTATTAACTCACAAAAACCACATGAATAATAGAATATATTATGTTTCACCAGGATAGCATACAGACGGTTTGGGCCTATCCGCCAGTTCTGCATGGCGGATATGAGCGTGAGTATCATGAGTCCTGGGGAGAGCATCTGTCAGCGTATGCTTGCACACTTGTATGCTCCTGGTTACCCACCCAGTTCGAAACCAGCAAGGAGGAGAAATGGTATGAAGAGCCGGAAACTGGTTGAACTGTGGTAGCACCCTGTGATGCCCGGAATCGCGCTAGTTGCAACTGTGAAAGTGAACAAAATGTTTCAGTGGTGACGGAACGCCAGGGGAAAGGTGAAAGCGAGTACATGCTGCAGGGATGATATTAGCGAAGCTAATGCCGAAGGATGCTGCGAGACACATCTGGCTGATGCATTTACCACTAGCTTGTGTACGGCGAGTGGATTGGGAACTCACGAAAAAGGTGGACAGCATGGCCGCTAGTAAGATTTTATTATTTTTCCAGAGCGCGTATATTCTGAGGATGAAAAAACCTGGATGAATTGGATCAGAAACACATATATCTTACGGAGGAACGAGAGATACATTCGGAGCAAGTGACCGATATTATACAAAGACCTGAGAAAGAAAAGTAGTAACCCTCAGCAAGGACGTGCATACACGAATGTACCATGCACATACCTGTGTTAATATTGTAAAACCCTCGGCATTTCTGGCGAAGTCATGCAGTAAGTCATTTGTTCTCATTAACTCTCCACCGCATCACATACACCTGGATTCCCACCCGGCATAAAGCCCACTGAAGAACAAGTGTCAATTCATCATCGGGGCGATGTATGCTGGAGCGGGACTTACGATATAGACTCGTGGTGAGAATGATAATGGGGAGGTATCGTGTAACAATATACAAGCCTTTTACCTGGCTCCAGTGCGATTGAAGCAAAAATGACCACTTTGCACAGCATATTGTGGATATCAAAATTGAGGCGTATTACAGGATGGGTTTATTACCTCTTCATGAAGCGAACATGCATAATCGTAAACCTGGGCAAGCCAGTTTAGCAGGTGGCATAAACAGATTAGGCTGAGCCTACCCAGAATGTGGCCATCGACACTGCATTGTGTTAGAGCAAAGAATGAGCGGTTCATGCAATACGCACCATATATATACTGACGGAACATAAATTGTCAAGCATTATTTACCCTCATGTCGATAAGGAGACGCACCGCAGCGAACTGCAAGCCCCTCGCTGCTGCAAAATCTTCAGTCGAATACTCCATCTAGATGTTGTACACCAGAACAGTCTCAGCAAGTACCAGTGATGAGAAGGCGCTGAGGTTGGGCGACGACCGGACGGGTGTTAAGTACACTGTGCAAGATATAGATGAGCGCTAAGATAGGTAAGCTAGTTGCTAAGGTCAAACAAAAGTACCTTATTAAAGCTTCTGAAGCTCCACGTTTGATGCAATATCGTCACTCGAGACGCAAAGCTACCTTAGAGGGACTTAAAAGAACGTTCATAACTCTAATTCATAATTTCAATCGAGAGATTAACGGACTAGTAATAAGTACTTACTTACTTGGTCGGTTTGTTGGTGGTTTCGGTATCTCATGATAACCTGTTACCTTGTAGGGAGGTACAACCTTTTCGATGGATACATCGTGTGGTAACAGAAAGGGCCTTTACCTTGATCCAGACCGATCGAAGCAGGAATGCCCTATTTGAAGAGTAGAACGATATATGCCCGAGAACTCGCCTCACCCTCACAGTCCCCTAGTCCAACAGCATCAAAACTGAGGCGTATCACAAACAATTAAATTCTTGGAGCGAACTGGAAAACGTTCAATGGCTGACCGAAACGAGTAGTTATCGAATTCGAAGCTGGAACGGACTCGGAAATGGCAGAAGCCGCAGAACGTTCATTATGTAATCAAATGATTATTTGTTGCATACCAACAAGAACGTAACAACTGTGCATCCAAGCCATGCTTAGCGCTTATTATCTACCTTGTTTTACACAAAAAAATCCATCAAGATGCGATCTGCAAGGCGGTGGAGCGGTAGCTCCAGCTTCGGTGAATATGCTAAGTGCTCGGGTGGGATGATGATTGTGTCTACTCTCTCGCGCTGGATGGCACACTCTGCTGACTAAGCTACTCGAACCTCCGGAGAACCCCTGTCTCTGCAACCCCCTGACTGGGGGGTGCCCCACTCCAAGTGCCCCCCTTGAAAAAACCCCGGCGGCGTCCTTGTCGCCCTCTCGTTGATCTCTCCCGCTCTCGTCGTCTCATCCTTGGCCTTCTTGATCCTCCTCTTCGTTTTCATTCTCGTTATTTTTCCTCTCCCATTCTTTCGTTTTCTCCCTATCCTCTGGTTCCTGGTCTTCGTCGTCATCTGTTTCTTTGTCTTGGTCTTCTTCGTTTCCTTCGTCTGTCTTGCGTCCTCTTTCCTGTAGGTCTCCGCTCTGTTTTTCTTCGTTTTCGTTCTCTTTCTCCTGCGTTGGCAATTGTTCTTCAAGCTTCCGTTGTTCTTCGGCTAATCTGGTTCCTTCCCGTGGTATGAATGCACGTAGGCGTCGCGCGTGTATTTCTCCTGCGATTGCGTTTCCTTTTAGTGTTTCCACCTTGTAGGAGTTTCGGATTCTTGTGACAATGCGATGGGGTGGAGACCATTTGGGGAGTAGTTTCCGTTTAGCTTCGAATGTATAATCTAAATTGCTGCGATAAAATTGAACTAACTGCCCTTTATGAAAGATTACTTCACCTGGTGTTCGTTCTAGGACCCGTTTATCGAACGCAGCTTTACGTTTGATGGCGTGTCGGACTGCGGCATCATAGCCGTCTAGTTGTTGTTGCGCCACGTATGCCATTTGCGTGCTGACATCCGATGTGCGTATTGCGGATGTACTATTGCTTAGATCTGTGCGTGGGGTGTTGATCACTTGTCCCAGGAGTAGTTCTTTTGGCGAGAACTTGAGTGCCGGGAGAATGCGATGGTTAAGCGCTATGATTGCATCGTCCAGGTGATCTGGCCAATTGAGCGGTAGCTCGTCCCACGATAGTGCCTTGTGACTATCTTCTCCTAGGTCTGGTGCGCACAATCTCTTCAACACGTGTAGCAGGATCTTGTTTGCTCCCTCGACTAAACCGTTGACCCATGGTGAGTATGCGGCGATGACATGAGTATTACAATTCCACTTAGCGCAAAATTTTCTAACTGCCTCGTTATTGAAGTGCTTTCCTCCGTCCGTCATGAATGTTTCGGATGCTGTAAAATTCTTGAAGATCTGCTCTAGGCCGTCAATGGTTGTGTTAGCTGTCCCTCCTGATTTATACTTAAATGCCCAGACATGTTGCGAGAACGTATCGAGATATACTCCTAGGGTGTTATATCCTTTCGCCTTCGGGAGTGTGAGGTAGTCTCCTACCAGAAGTTCAAAGGGATGCCTGCGCGTTATTGGTTCTAATAGTGAGTGGAGATGTGGCGTACCGAAGTTTTTACAACGACTGCAGTCGCTTATTGCTGCCATAATAGATGCGTCTAGCTTTGGACTGTAAATTCGATCAGTTAGAGCTATTTTGATTGTGTCCCGTCCCCAGTGTCCTCCCTCGTTGTGCTGTTTCCTAGCTAATGCTTGGGCTTCTTCTTTGTTAATGCACTCCACTCTGCTGCGGGCTCTCACTGCAGTGCCTCCTTGCAACTTCCAAAGCTTTCCGTCTTCTATTAAATATTGCGACGCTCGGTGTCTTGCGCGTTTTTGGTTACGGACCGTGGTTCCTTGGTCGATTTGTAACATGGCTTGGATGACTTCGAGAAATACTGGTTCGTTCTCGAACCTCTGTAAGAGTTCCGATGCTGTTGAGTTTTTGATGTTAGTTGATATTTGGAGTAGATCATTAATCAAACCCGTGTGTGTTTCCCAGTCCTCGCTAACTGTCCATTCACTACCGTCTAACAGCCCTACGTCCCTCGGGTGGCCCTCCCATTGTCGGCTTAGGCCATCAGCTATGACGTTGAGTTTTCCAGGTACGTGCCTTACATCCACAATATTGTGTGCTAGAATTCCGTCACGCCATCTTGCATGAGCTGCGTTCAGACGGTTGCTGATGATCACGTCTTTTAGTGCTTGGCAGTCGGTTTCTACCTCGACCGGGAATCCCCATATTGTGTCTGAGAACTTGTCCAGTGCGAACTTCAACGCTGCGAACTCCAATAAGAATGGTTTGTAGTTCTGTTCTGTTGCTGATGTTCTCTTGGATGCAAACGCTATTGGGTGCAGGCGTTCCGTCCACTTTCCAGTTGGGCTTTGCATGTGTGTGCGTTGGGACAGGACAGCTGCGAAACCTTCGGCGCATCCGTCTGATGTCACTACAAAGTTTGAACCGTCGTACTTAGGTGCTTGTAAGATCGGCTTTGATACTAATGCTGCCTTTAGATCTAGGAAGGCTTTTGTGTGTTTCTCTTGCCATAGATCTTGCAGTTTGAAGCTTCTTAAGGTGCGTCTATAAGTGTTCTTCGTATACGGTGTTGTTAACGGTGCTGTCTTGACTAGGTTCCGTAGTGGGCCTTCTCGCAGTGCGTACCCTTGGATTAAGTCCCGGAAATGGCTGGTGAGTCCTAGGAATGATTCTAAATTCAGTGCGTCTGGTGGTTGTTCCCAGTTAACGACTGCCGTTAGTTTCGCTAAGTCTGGCTGTACTCCTTGGGGTCCTACGTTTGCACCAGCAAATATGGTCTCTGTCATGAATAAGCGGCACTTTGTAGGTGATAGGGAGATACTGCGTTCACGACACCTCTGAAATATTCGTTCTAGCTTCCCCATCATTTCTTCAAAACTATTTGCTGCACATCCTCCATCGTCGACGAACAGTTCCATTGTGTTATCTGCCAGAATATCGTGAAGATTGCTTGCTGTCATCTCCGAGAATGTTGATGGTGCGCCCATTAGTCCCATGGGCATCCGTTTGTACCAAAAATATCCTCGGCCTTCAACGTAGAAAGCGGTATATGGTCGCGATTCCTCTGGAACTTCCACTGTGTAGAACCCTGATGCAAAGTCAAATACGGACACGTACTTATGCCCACTGAGGCGTAACTGTTTGGCTCTTATGTCCCCCTGTGGCATTGGTGCGATATTCGTTACTCGGTTGACTTCGTTAAAATTTTGACAGATCCTCCATTTTTGCGGTTTTGCGTCTTGGTTCGTCTTTGTGGGTCCCTCTGCTACTTCGCGTTCTGGGAGCGTGAACGCTGGTGGCTGATTGTGTCTTAGACATTGATCGTTGACGGCACGTTGGAGTTCTTCGAGAGTCATGCCCTCTTGTTCATGGGCTTTCTTCGCCAGGACCGTGTTGGCGCAGCATTTGACTGATTCTGGTGGTGCGTGTTCGATGATTCCTGCTTCTATCATTTCATCCACTTTGCCATGTAGAAACTGTAGCTGCGGGGGGGTGAGTGGTCGTTGGTGTACTCGAAGATTGAACGTTACTCCCTCTGGTATGTCTAATCGATGTACTGCTCCGGGAACCGGTAGTACCTCCCTTAGTGAACAAGCAAATATGTCAGCGTACTTCCTAACTAATGCTCTTACCTTTTCTGATTCTTCTGCTGTAAGATCTTCGCCATATTGCACTCGTTTCTCGATCCAGATTACGCGTTTGGGGTTGTGTGGATGGGTGAGTCTTGTGAATATTGCTTCGTCGTTAGCTAAGAAGTCTGTGGGTACTTCCTTCAGCAGAGGTCCTATTTCATTTTCTGGTATCGGTTCGCCGTCTGTGATGATGCAGATCGATGTGGTTTGCTCTACGGTGTTTGGTGTTTCTTCAACGGTGGTTTGTTCTCTCTTCTGCTCCTCTTTTACCACTATGTGAGTCTCTTCTGGTTCTTCGACTTCTTCGATGCTCATTTTCTTCCTTTGTGACTGGTTCTGTAGCGTTCTTGTGCCTCCCGCTCCCGAAACTTGGACCTCGTCGACTTCGTAGTCGTGCACTGCTTTGAAGGTATGTAGCATTGGTTTTCCGAACAAGAACTTCCACCCTCCTCCGCTTTGTAGAACTTCGAACTCCCCTTCCGCACGTATTCCTCCGATTATCACTTCTCCCTTCCAGACCGCCTCTGATTTGATGATGGTGCCGTTCGCCATTCGAAGCGTTTTCGTGGATGGGTGCCAGTTTCCCAACCGGTGTTTGATGCGGTTGAAGACTGATGCACACATGACACTCGTCATTGCCCCTTCGTCGAATAATGCTTGGACTCTAACCACCTCGCCTTTTGGGCCTAGAAACGCGGTTTGGTGTAAGAATGGTAGACAGTGTTGCGTGTTAAGTTTTTCATTCTTAATGTCCTCCGTCGAGTACAAGTCAATGACATCACATTGTTCATCTGGCGTTACAATGGCTGAATCTGTGCATATGGATGTTTCGGCGGGATGTGCTGATTGGTCCTCATACGGTGCCTCTCCACATACGAGGACAGATTGTTCTGCCTGCTGAGGTGTAACGTTTGCATGGGTCGTCTGGTGTTCCTCTACACTGACGACCCTTGCCCTTTTCCCTGTTCCTGCTGCACATATTCATCCTCGAACACAACGTCTATTTGAACTGCATTCCCGCGGTTAAAGTTCCCGAGTGCCCTTGCTGCGATACTGCGCCAAATTTTCTCTTGGATGGAGAGTTGCGATGCTTCTGGGACCCTGCAGTCCGCTGCGATGTGTCCGTGGGCTCCACATTTGAAGCATTCGCCTGAGCAAATCATAGCGCTGCCTGGTCTAAGCGGGTACTGCGTACTCTCTGTAACTCTTCCGTTTTGTCCATACGTGCTGAACCATTGCCTAAGCTGCTCTTCGTATGCGGTTCTCCCAGTAGCTGTATCGGGATGGTGTGGGATGTCATTGATGCGGTTTTGTAGTAAGTTCTTCTCCTCAGGTGTGAGCGGTTGGCGTTGACGATAGCCTTGCTGCGTGCTCTGTGGTTGTCCTTTGGTTACGTAGCGTATGCAGGGTGAGGAGTTGTCTGATGGTGCTCGATTGGGAGTATTGGTGTACGCTTGGTTTGTCTGTGCGTTTCCAATGCCTGTGTGTTGAAGCTGTAGGCGCATGACTTCAATGGCATCCGTCTGCATGTTCTCTAATCTGGTGAGGCGGGCGTTCTGTGCTTTCTCTACGTCTTTCTTTTTCCGTGCTGCTTCTGCCTTCTCACGCAGTTTGTTCGTGTCAATCTTCTCGATCTCCTCTAGGAACTTGTCCCAGTCCGCCACTCCTGGCGTCGTGAGTTCCTTCATCACCACTGGCAGGTTTTTGCGGACTTGATAGACTAGTCCGGCTATGGTTGCTGCTCCTGCTTCGTTGACCAGTTGATGAAGACTAGCGCGGTACTGAAGGTGTGACCAGGTTGGGACCCCTGCTACCGTGATCTGCGTTCCGAGTTCTTCGTCTGTTAGGCGTAATGCTAATATCTCCCGCTGATAATCTAACCCCGTCTTCTCTGCGATGGCGATTCCTGGCCATCTGGCTGTGAATGCTTTCTTCACGTCCACCCAAGTCGTCTTCTGCGTGCTGTCTAGTTTGTTCCACCACGTGTCTGCTATTGAGCCTGCAGATAAGAGCGTACTGAAGACCGTTATCTTTCCTCCTTCTGTTTTCAGGTCACTGAACAGTATGTAGCGCTCTACCTCCTTGAGGAAATTCTGTGCATTCTCGTCTGGCCGTCCGTGAAACCAGTTGGGCGTGTTGTTGGACATTGCTATCGTCTTCTTTGGTGGCGATAGTAGTGGTGCTGGGTTTCTAATCAATGGTTTGGTTTGATTTGACACTGATTGTGTTTTGATAAGCACATGTGACGTTAGGGCTTTGGCTGATCCGATTGACGCAATGGGCCACGGTTGGATTGCCGTCTGGGTTTGTTGACTTGGGCGTGGAATTAGGGTCTGTACTGGCTGTGTTTCAAATGTAGGGAGTGTGGTTTGCTCTGGATCCGGTGCACCCTTCAACGATTCTGTGTCTTCGTCGTCATTCTGGTCTAGCTGTTGCTGGACCTCAAGAGACTCGTATTCCGAGTCTTCTCGATCTGAGCTGTTCTGTGCTAGCTCTCGGGATCTAACTTCTGGGGTGTCTAGTGGGGATGATTCAGCTGATGTGTTCAATGAGGAGGTATCAGAAAGATTAGTTAGGCTTTTTCTCGAGATGAATTGTCCCTTTGGGCCTCTTGGTTGCTTTTGGGCTTTTGGAGGCATTGGCGTTGATTCTTATCGTCTTCTCTGAGACAATAATACTGGAATGTGTTCTACACGTGTCCAATAACGTTTTTGGTCTTTGACGTTTCTGATGCTGTGACGTTGTATCGACCAATCGTTGTTTTTTGGACCAATTCTGGTAGACTTCTATGAAATCTGATGTGACAAGCAGAAATGCGCTGATGCGAAGATCAAATCCCACTCTCTCACCACGATGGAGCGGTAGCTCCAGCTTCGGTGAATATGCTAAGTGCTCGGGTGGGATGATGATTGTGTCTACTCTCTCGCGCTGGATGGCACACTCTGCTGACTAAGCTACTCGAACCTCCGGAGAACCCCTGTCTCTGCAACCCCCTGACTGGGGGGTGCCCCACTCCAGCGGCTTAAGTACTGACCCGAGATCTCAGGGTGTTGCACTACAAGTTGTTGGACGACCAACTTTATAACCTAGGCTCTCCCATACTTACATAAGACTTTACTAGTCTTGATCCAAATGTCTCCCTAGAAAACGCAGCCAACATACTATTCCATGCCATCCGAACCTCTCAAAATCAACCTTGCACATGGACTTTTACCGATAAGCCACAAAGTATGAATAGTGTTCAACATCTCAGTTGCAAACTAACGTTTAATTGTCTCTATGATGTATACAGAAGGTCTTCTTCAACCAACTCGAAGTCTCATGACGCATGCGCCAGCATTACTGTCTTCACAAAAGCGGTCACCCCCAACTGCGCTAACTATTCCAGACGCTGGTTGTATGCATCTTGAAACTTGTCTTGTGTTCGATATGTGGGTTTTTTCGGTGCACGAGCTAGTCGTGAATACTGTATTCTATCAGCTTGCATCCGGATTTTAGGCCGATGATCTGACTGATGAAGGCGACCTGCAGTCAAAACCTAACGCAGTGCAAGCAGGACGCGACATTTCCGTCAGTGTTTACACAAACCCAGACAGTTATCGCCCGTAATATTCATATGCCGCAATGTTGCATGAGCATGTACTCTCGTTGGTAAACCCTGTGATATGACTTCTGCGTGTTATCTAGCTTGCTAACGCGATTCCGTGAGACATCTATCATTAGGGCCTACCATAAGCAAGACAATACTGTAATTCAAGGACTTTTATTCTGATGCAGAACCCTGTTCAGGTTCATTAAGGCATTTGAGGCATCCAGCAGCTCTCAAGGTGGCAAAGCCCTCCGATACCATGATATTTCTACAGGTGAGGTGCATAATACATATCGTGCGCCAGCAGCGGAAACACTAACGCGTCGCTCTCACGCAGTCCTCTGCACAGTCACAGTGAACATGTAAGCTAGGAGATCATAAAACTCTAGCGGCCGACCGCTCACCCTGACGGGAAGCAATAAGTTCTGCAATGACAGAATTATCATGCAATCCGGAGGTAGGCCAATCCAATTTGTGCTAGCCTTGACCAAGCTCATAGCAACGAGAAGCAGTGATGTCAATTCGCTTGAACTGACTGACGACAGTTATGGCAACAGTGCCGGCGGCGACAAGATAATGCAGTTACAGTAAGATTATTGAACTCTGCAGTGCCATGGGCGCAATGAAACTTACATAAATACTCCCGTTGGGGTGCGCTAACATGTTTTTTTGGCGCCCATGCTGCAATCTCACTTGTTTGCGGGTCCCAGGCCAGTTCAAAACCCCCTCATGATACGAAATAGTGCAGGGCATGTATTCCCACTACCCTTCCTACACAATACGATGTTTGAGCTCAAGACTAGATCTAAACTCTGTCTTGCTTACTTGCGAGTTGCAGGTAAGCCACTGAAGGCAGTGCAGTGGCGTCTCATAGTAGCGCATCATGATTCATCCGAGTCTTACAGCCTTATCATTCATGTGTCCCTTGATCAGCATTGGTGTCGTAACACTTAGTGTATCTTGGCATGACAATGATGCGTAAATATTGTAACACAGCCGTCGGTTGTGGGTGCTTAAATGGTGGACTTGTGTGTAACGCACATTGTGAAGCGTCATTGCTTTCTACAAACGTGATGAGTCACCCTATAGCTTTGTACGTCGACGCTGGCATTCAGGGATCCAAGGTGCGAAACAAGTCGAGCTCTAAACAACTTTGATTAACTCTTAATCCGCCCAGTATTTCAATGGTACTGTTCTTATCTGATACTTGTATGAATACTGTGGCTGACTGAAATACCTAGTCGGAATGTTCGCTATTTTAGTGAGTGCATTCACTGACTTGAACTCGAGGGTCTGATGCTGATGTTCTTAGATTTTTGATTATTTCATCACCTTAGAGGCAGAAGTGCGTGTAGTGCGCTGATCGCCGAATCGTTTAATAACCGTCCCAAAGTCACAGTGGGTCTGGCACCGCAAATGGACGTTTGTGCGATTTATATTCACTGTATCACGATACTTGCCATTTTTCGGCATTGGGATGACGTTCATCGGTGAGCTACACGAGTTTCTAATTCGTTTTTTGTGACAATTCATCATGACTGGTGGATAGGTGCACTTCGAACACAATACTATCCTGGCGAAAGCGTGAGTAATTACACCCTTTCGGCGCCTCAATATTCACAGCAACTGTGTAGTGTGTTAGATTTGGGCAAGCGTCCAATGGTTCGTGTGCACTGCCTACAGTACATTACTTTTCTGATCCACCCCTTACGCAGTGTTGCATATCATCTGCCTCGTAGCCGCAGAAGGCATGTCATGTCCTAAACGAGCTCCAAATATTAATATTTTTATTTTTGCTCTAGGCTTGCTAATATTAAGGATTTACGCCTCCTGGAGGAGTAAGCCTCTACTGATATTCCTGTTGGTTTTTCCCGTCGTATGTTTTTCGTTCACCTTTCACCATAGAAAGCTTGATACTGAACTACTACCAGGTTTGTTTCGTGGTGTCTTATCTCATATCGGATACTCCCCTGGTTTTTAATTCCAAAAATACAACCCCGATTAATATACGTTTGTGATGTGATCTTTGATTTTTGTGACAATCATACTCATGGAGGGCGGACAGCGGATCCGGGTAACTGTCTTCTCTTGGGAGGGAGGAATAACGTCTTCGAGTACGCCGCCCTGTTACTCTATGAACTGGGTCAGTCGTCTTGTAACCCAAAAAAGTTTCGGACTCATGTATGAATCAGTCCTCCTCTGCTTGATGTTGTACATCAGATTCAGCAAGTACAGCAATGCCGTCGGATTACTCCAAGAAACGTTTTTTAACGACTCAGTGAGATATATGATGTGCATCATAGGTACGGTGATTCTGTTCACCCAAACTGGCCCGCGTGCTGACCTCCTACTATTTATAAAGTCATGTCTTCGTTCAGCATAATTTTGACCATGGCTCCTCCGGTGCGTTGCAGTACATTTGTCTAGCCATCCAAGCGCTTATCATTGAATACAGATCACATGGGTTTCGATTACAGACTCGTGAGCATACCAACTTGCACGACTGTATGATCAACTAATCATGTTTCACGTCACCAGTCCACAAATCGTAATCCACAGTGTTCTAGCCTCTCGGATACTTTTCAACCTACGAGCAAGCGAAGGGCGATCGCAAATTCCTACAACACTGACAGATGCATCTGAGATACATTTTAGAGGAGGCCAAATTTCGACAGTGGTATTTGACGTTTAATCAATGTTATATGTGCAGTGCAGGGCTGGTCCCACTGCATATGCTTCTCATGTTACATGCTAGTTGTACTTGCGAATTGCGATGTGTGCTTGTCTACTCGGGACCTTTACTGACGGCGTTTCTAATTTATTCGTTCAATTTTCAGATTTGTAGTCACTCACCAGATGTCAAGTCTAGGCCACGAGCGCGGCCGAAAGCCGTGATTCGGCCACGATTTTGGGGTCCCGGAGCCCGCGAAGTCTTAGCGAATCAGAGATGTGGTGCTACTCGAAACCCGATTGTGTCCTTAGTGCAAGCACGCTGCCTTACTAGAGTTCCCATAATTAAAGCGGGCCCTGAACATGATTTCAAATTGCGCATAGCACGCGCACAACAAAGAACTGAAAGGTTGCAGAAAAAAAAAGGTCTTCCGAAAGGAGTCGTCGAATGTTTGATGGATTGACCAGGAGGTGTAAGAAGAAAGATATCTCCATGTATACATTCATTTACCAGAAAATACGTCATACTTCTGCTCGGAAAACATCCACAATTTCTGAATGGGTACGAGAGCGTGCTGAGATATTGCAAGGGAAGATCACAGGGGTGCTGGAGGATGAAACTATTAGTGACAGGAAGATGGAATGATACAAGAAAAACTAAGTACTGAGTGAGTCCCATCTTGTATCGGGGAGTGAATTCGATCACTTTGCCCTGGTCATCTTTGGCAGAAGAAAACTCCACCGTGGCTAACACAGTAGCAATAGCAGACCACACAGAGGCATCAGCAGCGTGTCGGCCTGATCAAAGAATGTATTAGCTCTATGCAGTAATGAAGCAATTCAACTCACCTGGACATGCACGCCGGCCAAAGCCGAAAACATATCTGGCAGGGTTATCATCCGTCAACACATTATTGTCGTCTAGGAACCTCTCTGGTATAAAGCTAGATGCACTGGGGTACCGCTTTTCATCTCGTGACATGGCCCTACAATATAAGTTTAATATTTTGAAAGCTAAAGAGGATCTATCTCACCATATATTGGATATGACGGCTGTTCCTGATGTACAATATCACAAAATATTCGTTCACTCGACAAAAACAGCAGACCTTTTGGAATGAAATAACCATCGTATATATCATCACTAGAGGTGACATGTGGAACGCCTCCAAAACTACTTTCAGCAAAGTAAAAATAACACAGTGAGGAATATTACCAAGGGGTACAATGGGGTGCCATCGCAAAGTTTCCCGCAGGATTGATTCAATGTAGGGTAGTGATGCTCTGTCTTCAAATGTAGGCAAGCGATCTCCTCCGATCACTGAGTCGATTTCCGCTTGTGCGCGTCTCTGAACATCCGGATACAATACCATGGCGAGAGCGAAAGTCATTAAGGTCGACGTGGTCTGTGAAGAGGTTGAGCAACAGACCATATGATCAGACATCTGCTGACCGTCTCATATGAACCTGCATAGTCATCCATCAAAGAGCACAACATCCCTTGTAAAAAGGTGACGAACCCGCGATACTAGTAGTAGCTGCATTCTTTAACGCATCCTTAAATATTAGCTTGGATGCCCTATCTAGATTCTCCATCCGTTGCAAATTTTCTGATACCATTGAAACCCGGCCGAGGGACAAGTTTTCGGCCTTAGCAAGCACGTAATCAACGTCTAGGACCAAACAAATTTAAAGGATGCCTACCATATGCTCCTGTGCATATTGGAATGGCCGGTCCGTCATTTCAGTCATGCGATGAGTCGAAAATTGTGCATCGCGCTTGATCGCAGATCCCCAGCACCAATCAGGCAACTTCAGCACTGTATCGGAGCGCGGAATGTCAAGTCTTTCTCATCAACTAGAATGAGCTCACAGAAAGGGAACATTTTAAGTAAGACTGCTCTCTCTTGGGTCATCACCTCAAGGCCCATAGCCAGTGCACTTTTTATGATTCGAACCAGAGGATCATCACGAGCACTGGTTTGGTAGCCATATGTCACAGACATGGCAACTGATGACGAGAATCTACTATCAGGTTAATAATCATTCTATGTTTAGAAATACATCGACTAACGTTGCGAAGTGAGAATAATAGTGTTGAGGGTCATCAATTAGGTTGACGACCAACTCACGAGCCCGCTTGATCTGCATTGGACGAAACTTGAGCGCAGAGTCGGGACGGAAAGTTTGGTGAAAGAGTCGTCGTGAAAGACGCCATTCGTCATTATAGCCTGTGAATGCAAACACTCCCGACCAACCAAACCTGCCTGTACTCCATAATGACTGAATGGAAGAATATTAGAAGAACGTACGGCTGGCGTGTGGCTAAGTGTAGTCGATCGGAGTAGATGCGAGAACGCTTTTCCATTAAGGCTTCTGCAACGTCCTGAGATTTGATCACCACGACTTCCTGGCCTAGAAGTCGCAAGAAAAACAAGTCTCCTGATATGATGATTTGTACCACATATGCACTAAACTATCTCCCCACGTACCATAAGCAGCACCCCATTCGGTATAAGTCAACCAAGGCTGCTTCAAGTCAATAGATAAGACGTTTCCTAACAGTGGGAGCGGGGCTGGGCCAGGAGGAAGGCAAGGTTTGTTCTTTCTGATATCAATGAATCGCATGAAGGCTTTTACGACAACAAGGGATACGGGTAAGGCGACGAGGATAGCAAGGCGACCATTGACTGAAGAAAACATGGTTAAATCAATGCGTGGGTAGTCATCCAACGCACGAAGCAAATCTTATAACTGCACAGACAGCCGCTTGCCACACCCTGTACCTAAGGTCTGTCGCAAAAATTCCCAACACTGACAAGATGTGCCATAATGCTGTACGTGTGTTCGTATATACCTCTCATCCACTGTTTCTGGCCCCAGTAGTGTGGCAAAGTGAACTGGAGGAAGCAAACTGGAGGCTAATCTGAAGACCAGGTGTGTGTCGAGGGGAGGATGAAGGACTCCTACCCAAAGGCATGGGCAACCCACCTCAGCGACCTCACATAAACCTTATCTAAGAAGCTTGCCATACAGGAGTGAGCAGAGATGTGTAAATTCTATTCTAAGAAGCTTGACATGCTCACCCTCACATGGCAAGCTTCTTAGATAATGTTTATGTGAGGTCGTCGGTCGAGGTGGGGCAGCCGCAAACAAAAGCAGGAAAGGAATAGGGACGTTCAAAGTTGGGCGCCCACGCCCAACGCCTACGCCCACGACCCCCCTCGCCCATATACCACTTCCCGTTTTGTACTTGAACGAGTGTATTATATAATCAATGATAACTGACTACACTTAACACTGTCCGAAAACACATATCACACTCAATGGCCCATTTTCAAACATCACGTGAGCAATACCTTCACTCATATCTCTTGCTTATGGTTCTATGTTTTGTTCGAGTATACGATGGATGAAAATTGACTAGGGAAGTTATGGAACAAAAGTATGTAGATTCGCAGTCTCGGAAGTCAAAGACTTGACTCAAAATTATAAGTAAAAGTTTCTGATGTGCGCAGAACTGATTATGTAAGCGAAGGATCTACAATAGCATCAAATGAAGACTCAAAAGATGGTGAGATTCCACAGTGCGCTGCCTCATTTTGAAGGGCTGTATGGAGGCTCTGGATCTGCAACAATTACTCTGGCACAAATTCTGGTCCTTCTTCATCACTCAGAGGCTGGTAGTGCACAGTCTTCCTGCCCTGTGGGCCAACACCAGTGGTGATGGCTATCGGAGTGACATTTGGATGAGAAGATAAGATTTGATGGAGGACAGGAAAGAATTGGAATTTCTCGAAAATCTCATCTGCATAATGTTAGAATTATTCTGAGAAACATAAGTAACATACCCAAAATACACTGTGCCCTCAGAGTTGTGGTCGTATTAGGTCCATCAGTGGGGACATGGCATTCGAAAAATTCATTGTCGGAGATGTTGCCATTTGCATCAGACTGGACACCTTCACCAGTTGTCCAGAGACGTTGAGCATGCACCTTGTATTTTTGCGTTAAGCTGCATGATGGACTTGTAAGGTAGAAAATAATGAGAGAAGCACAACACTCACTACTCATACTTTCATTTGACTCGGTCCCCCATCGCAACAGCATTCTGGCTAGTGCTGCCGAAGTTCAGTTCCGTCCGGTTTTTTCAAAATAATCGAGGACCGGGAACCGAACCTCAGTCAAGTTCACCAAGGTAGGGTGGACTCTGTGCCGGACCACTTCGAACGGGTTCACAATGGTCGGGTTCGAGTCCAAACCAGTTCAAACCGCCGAATGCAACATGAAATTAGCAAAATTTTCCAAGTACAAACAATTGTAGTAGGCTAGACTATTCAACAACAAACATTTGAGGAGCAGCGAGCTCAGCCTGCACCATTGCTGAGATATGGCCTTGACGGTATGCACTTTTTAACAGTTGAAGTGCCTCAAATGTCTCTGGAAGCAAGCAGTTGCGACGTGTGGTGCCGGTGATGCCACCACTTGAGAATGCCCATTCAGATGCTACCGCAGACCCCTGGATAGCAAGGTAGTCTTTTGTGATGCGAGCAACAGTGGGATACTGAACCGAGTGATGCTTTAAAAAAATAATTGTCAGCTTCAAGTTACATGGAATATTAAGGATATGAGTGAAGTGAACTTACACCCCACCATGCGACTACATTCTCAACATCCTCCAGTGGTGCAGCTAAGTAGTCCTCCAATTCCCAACGAGGCCTTTGACGAGCTGCATTGTGTGAGACACGAGCTTTGATTGCATCGCGCATCCAGCTCTGGCCGTAGGAACCTTGGCATGAGAGGGATGGTGTAGCAGAATGTGTCGTCGTGGCAGAAGAAGGAGGGGCACGATAATACTGATCAAACTAGATACTAAGTTAGTGCGCAGACAATTTATTGAGATACCTATGGACTTACCACATCTTCAAGCCGTTTCACTCCATCAGCAAAGTCTTGAGATGCCCATTTTGCCTTAGCATAGGCAACTTTGTAGTTAGGGTCGAGGGCTGCATGAAAGTAAGAGTGTCGTCAAAATGAGAATGTGTGAATTAAGAAGGGGCACGTACAAAGGCAGATGAAGTAGACATCTGTGTCATTTGTCTTGCGGTACCACTTAGCCAGATTGTCCAGGCCGGATGTGACAGATGCTGAAAGTACGTTGAATGTTGAAGTGCCAGCCATGTGTTCCCACGTCTCTTGAAGATATTCGAGGACAGGAATGGTGCGCCAGACTGTAGGTTCCCGAGTAGCCAAGAAAGTCTGTTGAGCATTAGCAGGCTCCTGTGCAGTGTAGTGCTAGTTAATACAGAAGGTGAAAAAAAGACAGTTGAAGGAACTGACCTGTAGCACGTCTCGAATCAATTCCAACTTTGCCCACTCCTGTTGTGTGAGCTTGAACGCCGAGTATGTTTTCCCTTGTAAGTTGGGGACTTCTTCGCTGTCGTCAGCAAGTTGCGTGAACCTGTTCACTCCCTTAAATTCAAATAAATTAGATAGAACATAACACTTAATATAAAACGAACCTTGCATAAACGAATCACTCGCTCCAACATCTTGAAGAGTGATGCCCAACGTGTTCGAACCCATTTGAGAAGTTTGAGAGTGGGGAGGTCAACCTCAGCACAGCACTTCTTGAAGAAAACACGAGCTTGCGGGGACTTTCATATCTGCATGATGAGTGAAAGGGCTTTACCGATAGTATCAGCAATGTCAAAATTGGTTTTGTCATCGTCGTCGTCTTCTGCTGTCTTCTTGAGTAAAGCGCTGGCAGATGTCGGGGCAACCCTCTCAACGAAATGCTTTGCTGCAAGATGCAGTGCATGTTCCATACAACGAACACGATGTTCAACTGGGTCCCAGTTGATGCCATTAGGGTCGATCTCCAATGCAACAGCTCAGATTGCTGTGTCGTTGTTTGTGGCATTGTCAGCTGTGAACCAGCCAACCTATGATCAAACAATTAGATAAACAGTAAGTACAACAACATAGATGCTCACCTTTTTGCGTATATCATACTTATCAATCACTTCGATCAAAATACTACCAATGTTAGCACCGCTGTGGTTACCCTTGATGAGCCTAAAGGCAAGTTGCTCCGTCTTAAGTTCCCACTCCTGAGGTTTGTCTGCGGGTGAGTCGATGTAATGGGTGGTGACGGAAAGGAATGGGTCGCCTGGTTCAGAAATCCAGGAGTCGAATGTCATCGAAATCTTGCTGTCAACGTGCTATGACAATTATAATGAGTGAAAATCAGACAATCACAATTATTAACAAACACTTACTGCTAGTTTTTCCTTGACTCATTTGACAGCAAGTTTTGCTCTCTCTAGAATCTTGTCTCGTGTCTTAGTGCGGTGTGGAATATCTTGATCTGAAAGACTTGGCCGAAGGTATTGCAGGAGGCGGCGAAAGGATCCTTTGTCGACAAGTTGAAATGCCTGCAATTGCGTGAGGATGAGTATGTGAAAGAAAGAAATAAACAAATAGTATTAGTACCTCATCCTCAGCAACGATAAGCTCGACAATATAGTCGACAAGGCCTGACTTCAAAAACTGTGGTGGCTTGGGGACAAGGGCACAATCAAGAGTTCGCTGCCCTCCATCGGATACCTTGACATTCAAGGGAATAGCGCGCTCGTGCATGATGATGCCTTTCTCCTCGCAGCGACTCTTGTAAATCGGAAAGTGGCAGTTTGGATTCCGGGTGATGTGAGTACGACGGGTAGAAATGCTGCCTTTGAAGAAACAGTTTTGAAGAGGCACATTTGCTTCCCTATGAGACGGAAGGCAAGTTAGTAAGAAGATGCTTGAAAATGGGGAGCAAAACATACTTGCAAACATTACACCACCATCCATCCTCACTTTCACCAGTGTGTGTGTTCTTGTGGCCTTTTTCCTCGGTGAAGATCAACCGGAGATCTGCCGTCCGCTCGTCTTTCTTTAGACTTTTGCGAACCTGGAGGTTTGATATGAGGAAAGTAGGAGAGAGTTTGAAAACATACTTACATCTCGGTCAGCATCTCCAAATGCTTTGATTTGCTGGTAAGCTTCTTCAGCTTCCTTGGCTTCTTCATCACCTGAATCTGCAACAAATGACTCATCTTTGTCGCCGTCGTCATCGTCGTCATCGTCATTGTCGTCGTCGTCATTGTCGTCGTCGTCATTGTCGTCGTCGTCATTGTCGTCGTCGTCATTGTCGTCGTCGTCATTGTCGTCGTCGTCATTGTCGTTGTCGTCATTGTCGTCGTCATCGTCATCGTTGTCATCGTCGTTGTCGTCATCGTCGTTGTCGTCATCGTCGTTGTCGTCATCGTCGTTGTCGTCATCGTCGTTGTCGTCATCGTCGTTGTCGTCATCGTCATCGTCGTTGTTGTCATCGTCGTCACTGCCGCCATCATTGTCACCAATTGTAGAAGAGCTGGTTGCAGAGACAAGCGGGTGCTTGGTGGCAGGGGGCATGGTGGTAGTACCTGAACGTTTGGCAGGAATGGCACTGCTTGCTGCTTCTCGCACCTTTGCAGAAGGCTTGATAGGCCAGCCAGAGCAACGAGAACCAGCAACAACTGTTGCAGGCATTCAGTGAGAGCCTACAAAAGAGTCCAGGGTACGAGGGCCAGGGGGCAAAGCCTTAGACGAGGATTCAGGATGGGGCAAGATGGGCATGTCGTCATCAGGATCATGATACCATTCAATTTCAGATGCATCCTTCAAAATGCCATTAGCATTAACTGCAGAGTTAGACATGTTTTGATAGATAAATTTACCTTGCATATACCCCACCCTTTTATTCTTGGCTGATGTTCTGCGCAAGGCCAAAACAAGATGTGAATATTCATTTCGATGTCGGTGATGATGGCGCCGGTGAGGATTGCACCGGTGATGATTTCACCGGCAAACTTACTGATGTGTCCACAGTGAGTATCCTTCAAACCTGAGGAGTTGCAGAACAGAAGCAACAGAGGCAACAAACCTTGATGGGTTCAGACCGGTTCGGACTCATCCGAACGGGTCCAACGTCCATCCGAGACCACCCGAACGAAGAACCTATGTAAGGTTCAGTCCTACATTGTACGTCGAACCCCTGACTGAACAATGGTTCCGTTCGCAAAAGTTCAGGTTCGAACCTAGGTTCGGGACTGAACTGCGGCAGCACTAATTCTGGCTGTGTAATTGCAGGAAAACAGAAGCTGCCATGCGCTGATATACTGTCACTTTGCTATCACCTGACATGTTCTGGCACAGAAACATCATATCTCATATCATATAACAACTTTAACTCACTCACCTCACCCTTCTTCCGCTTGCCTAGAAGCATGACTCTGTTCTCTGATAACTCAATCTGTGCCAATAGCTGCCAGACTAAGTCATCGGTCCAAATGATCTCTGGAATTGTGATGCCGCTATCCTTCTTCTTCACTATATGCGCAGATCTGATTGATGTGACAGTGAGTACAAGGTGACAGCTAATTGTTAATTTTTAGATTTATGTTCATATTATTTAATTATGCAAACTACATTTTAGGTGACGTCCCATGGGCAAAGGGGTCATGGGCGTAGGCATTGGGTGTGGGCGCCCGACTTTGAATGTCCCTAATATTTGCAAAATAGGCATTTGCAAAGAAATTGACCCAAAAGATGATTTCACACAGGTTACCATCTGCATCTACCTACATAAGTGGTCTTATAGGTAGAAAACACCTGTGACTCCCACATAATCCATCTAATTAGAGGTGATAATAGATAGCATTCACACCTCTAATTAGATGCAAATACAGCAGCTGCAAGCCTCCTTCAATATCTCATCAATAAAGAATGACTTATAATAATCAGTGCCAAAGTCTTCACACACCAGTGGTTTGAGGGTTTTGCCTCAGGTAAAATTTTGATCAAAATGAGAATGAGAAATTAGCCATTCGGACTTTGAATTCTACTACTGGGATAATGGCAAATTGCGACTGGATGTAAAATGACAAAGTGCCATAACTAGTGCTGCCACAGTCCGGTCCAGGACCTAGGTTCGAACCTGAACCTTTGTGGATTGGACCCATGGTTCAGTCACAGGTCCAGAATTTCTCTTGGACCGAACCCCTTGGTAGGTTCAAGGTTCGGTGTGTCATCAATATATCTGGACCAGTTCTGGATGCATCCAGACTGGTCCAAACCCATCATTGTTGCTGACTTCGACTTATAATTTTTGAAGTCGAAGCCTCATGTTTTGGCTAAGGCTTTCTATTCAAGTATCATCCTTGCCCTTCTGTTCACTGTCTTCTCCTACTTCTCCTGCATTCCAGTAGCAACAATATTACAAGGTGATCTCTTGGCAACTTTGGTAATGCAACACATTCAGGCGCCAGTAAGTTTGCAACAAGTCTACTGTCTGTCCCAATTAACTTATAATGTGATTTATTTTAGAACATACCTACAGTTGTGATTCACCATACTGATTATCTGCCATGGGTTCTCATTCTGGTGTTTCAAGGTGTGAAACAGTTTTCAATCTAGTTTTAAATATATTCACTTGGTACCTAGGTTTGACATTTATCCCTCCTGCCACTATGTCCTCTGCATGTCATGCAGATGGTTCATTGAAAGATGCCAGCGAGATAGAGTGGTACAATGATGCCAAAGACAACTCTCCAATGGTTCCTCCCCCTGCTCTTACACACAACGGCACTCTCAATATGTTCATACATTGTTCTTGTCAAGCTGTCAAACCCACTGAGAAGATCCGCGAGACTCTGACTGCCAGCAGTACCTCAGCCAAGCGCTCAGCCCTAGAACCTCCTCAGGATGTCCCTGCAACCAAACAAGTATTTATTGGTGACAATGATGACGACAAAGATGCACCTGCACTTGAAGATGTTATGGATGATGAGGAAGAGGATGCCAAGAATGCCGAGAATGAAGAAGCTTATCAATGGACAAAGAAGCTCAGCGACCAGGATCACGAAGACTGCAAATCCCTCAAGAAAGATAAATACAGCATTGACCTGACCACAGTCTTTACCTTTGAGAAAGGTCGCATCAACCCCCACACCCAGGACTGTGAAAATGGGTGGTGGTGTGAGGTATGCAAGGCCAATAACGTCCCGCTACTCCAGTGCTTTTTTAAGGGTGGTATCTCGACTCAACGCACTCACATTGCTCGCCATCCCAAGTGCCACTACCCAGTCTATCATGACCACTGCAAAGAACAGGGTATCAAGATGCACAATCGTGCCATACCTCATGATTGCCAGGCAACCAACAGTCAGGCAACCTTGGATGGCTCTCTGACTCCAAAGATTCCCACATTCACGAAGTCAGGACTCATGGATTACATTGTTGAACTCATTGTCACTGAGGATGAGGTGAGTAGCTTTCATTTCTGAGATTTTTTAAAGATACTAACACTATATTTGTACTAGGCATTTCAACTCATAGATAAAGGTCTCTTCCGTCAACTACTTCAATATCTCTGCCCCTCGCTTTCAGACACAGATATTCCCCACCATACAAAAATGCATGATAAGATCCTTGAATGTGCAAAGCTGGCAGTTGACCACGTGAAAGAGAAGCTCAAGCATGTCGACAGCAAAATTTCCATGACGTTCAACTCGTGGACTTCTTTTCCTGGTCACCCTTTCATATCGATTACAGCACACTACATAGACTCCCCAATTGAAAAGCCTCATGAGTGGGAACTTAAAATGGAGCAGCTCACATTCACATCTATTCACGGCAATCACAGCAGCATGAATATTAGGAGGATTTTGATTGACACTATCAACAACTATGGTATCTGTGCAAAGGTTGGGTGGTTTACAGTGGACAACACTACCAATAATGACACCGCCATTGAGACTGTTGCTAACAACATTGACCCTTACAGCAAGAAGTGTAAACCAATTGAGCATTGAATATGGTATGTTTATTTATTAAATACTCAACTTAATGACTGATGAGTGTTTACTACTAGTTGTATGGAGCATGCACTCCACTTAGCGGCCAAGCATTTCATGGAGGAGGTTGCTCCTATGCCAGTGAGTACCTTGCACAAGAATGCAGCGCAGGCTCATGCTGATGATGAGGATGAAGATGAGGAAAGTGTCGAGTTTGATATTGGGGACACCATCGGAAAAGCACTCACTTTTGTCTCACAAGTAAGCTCATTAGTGATCTATTTGCTGTGGTATGCTAATCTCTTTATTTAGGTGCAAAAGTCTCCTCAAGCCTGTGTCTTCCTTCAAAAGTGCTGTGCCGAGGTGAATGAGCGTCCCATGGAACTTTTGAAATGGGTACACACACTGGGCGTCACTTTTCAACATGTTGGAATGTGTTTTGCAATTATGCAAAGTAAGTTCATCTACTAGTAGCAACTAAAAACAGTGTTGTTGACTTGATGTTTTAGGGAGTGAATAGGTTTATTCAACTCACCAATGACAGTGATGAGGTTCCTAATTTGCAGGGTGGCAAATCATATGCAGATTTCAAACTTTCAGCACAAGAATGGACGGAGCTGGAGTTTCTGTCTGTCACATCCAATTATGCTTACTACTATGTGCCCCACAACAAGGAACCTGCAGAGGCTCAGCAAAGTTTCTCAGTGACTTGTGAACCTACTGTGTGGCAAACGATCCCGGTACTTGAATATCTTCAAGAAACATTGCAAAACATGGCTGGCTCATCAAAATTCAGCAGCTTCTTGACAGCCATTGAAGCTGGCATTGAGAATCTCTGCAAGTGGTATGGCAAGACTGACGACACCAATGTATATTTTATCTGCCTCAGTATGTTATTTTAATGCCTCCGAATGATGTTAACCTGTACTGACGCTGTGTAGTGCTCGACCCCAACTACAAGGTCGCATATGCCAAAGACAAATGGGACCCTCATTATTTTGATGAGGGCATGTGATGCTTCGAGAGAGTTGTAAGTCACTACTGGTCTCTGTTGATGTTATGGATACTGATTTTGTGTAGTTTGATATGTATCATTGTAGCACATCCACACAGGCTGTTGCAGAGCTATCTGTTGCTCAGGTGCCTCCATCACTTGCTCATCAAGGCTCTTATGGCCATGATTGGATGCGAAGCTCTGTCAAATCATGTATCACAAACAATGCAGCCATGCAAAGGCCTCGTCAAGAGCTCGAGGACTATCTAGCTGCACCACTCGAGGACATTAACAATATAGTGGCTTGGTGGGGGGTGTCTCATTATTTTGTTTGTTACTTGTAAACTAATACATTGTAAAAAAATCAAGCACCATTCTATCCAATATCCAACTATCTCACGCATTTCCAAGGATTATCTTGCCATCCAGGGATCCACTGTTGCATCTGAGTGGGCATTTTCAAGTGGTGGAATTACCAGAACAACATGTCCCAGCTGTTTGCTGCCAACAATGTTTGAGGCTCTTCAATTACTGAAGAGTGCATAATGACAAGGCCATATCTCTGCAACAGCCCAGGCTGAGTTTGTGATGCATGACCTTGTGACAGAGACACTTTAAAGAATCATTGAATGCATCAATCATTGAAAGCTATCATTTAAACAACACCTTAATCCTACTGTTTTGATTGACGATGGCCAAAGCGCACCACACAAATGTAAGTCGGTAGCCCTAATCACATGCAGGATTAACACATTACCAGTAGGCAGTTGACATCAATGAGACCCATGTAAGTCATTAGTGTCTGAGTAATGCCTAAGTACACTAATTCTAAATATTAGCCTTTTCATGGGGAGGTGGAGGAGCAAGCCAAGAACAGAATAGAAGAACAGAATGGAGATGTAGAGGAGCAGTTTAGGGTAGAGGAGCAAGCTGGGGATGTCGAGAATGCTGGAAACATCAAGCACACCAGAGATGTTGAGACTGAAACTTTTAGTGTTTAGGCTTTTTGGGACTATGCACAGGAAATTGTGCATAACGCTGTGGACTATGTGCAAACTCATCCAGATGAGCCACATCCTGCCCACCCCCCCCCCCCCCCCCCCCCCCCATACCAATATTGTGTCGCGATAAGTGCCTCCTAGGGTTGATGGTGGAAGACAGGTGTGATGCATTGTTCCAGCTATGGCAGGAGTTGAAGGAGATAGAGCATTTGTTGGGTTTGGAACACATTTAGGATGAGGGAAGGAGAGCCAGGGGGAAGAATGAAAGTGACATAGATCTCCCTTACTTACGAACTGATTCAAAGCGCTGTAACAGCAACACTTGATTGAAGTGTCTGTAATAAAAAAGTAATGTGGAATTACATGCCTACCCCTCCCGCCCAATATAAATGCCCACCAGCCTCACCCAAAATCTTCTCATTCTTCTCTTAGGGTTGGAGGACATGTAAGAGCATTGAGTCAGTTTCAAGGGACCTCCTGTGTATGAGAATATGGACTTACTAGTAGATCTCCTTTCAGACATGAAAAGGATTTTGAGGTGTACTGAGTGCAAAATTGATTAATTAGCGTAATCAAGACCCAGAATGAAGATGTAAATATCCCAAAGCCCTACCTTACCTCATCAAATTTATCAATAGCACAGGCCACTTCAAGCCGACATTTGGTGAGGACTACAATCTGAAGCAAAAAAAAGATATAAATAGGAGCCAGTCAAAACGGGCCAGATGATCAAAAATGGGGAACAATAGAAATAAAACATAGTTAGCACTGAGAGGTAATAATAACGAGAAGGATGCTTACAATCAACAATTTGAGCGAGCAACAAGTAGCCTGGTGATCATAAGCTTTTTGAAGTATTCCTGCATTCTTGGGAGAAGCTGTTAGGAGTATGATTCATATTGAAACTTACCTTGACCAACAGTGGTATTCTCCAACTTATAGTTGCCAGTATTGGCAATGAAGCCCTTGGGGCATTTTACACCCTAACAACACACTCTTGAGAAATTTCTTCAATTGTCAGAACATGGAGGTCCAGCACATGGCCATCATTCTGCTTCAGACTAGCAAGGGGGCACCAGTCTGCAACCTACACCTAATGTTTATATCAGTGTTAATATATATGTATCAGGTCTCCCAGTCGAACACAAGACAAATAAAAAATACTTTTGAGAGGCAAGCTGACCACAATTTTGGTTTTATTGAGTACTGGATGGGGAGCTTGTCACGTAAGCATAAGATGAACACATAACATCCAAAGTACTAGATAAATGTCATTGGCTGAACAATACAAGGTCATTTAGGCCAGATACCATACTGAGGATCTCAAGGTCATCCTCAGGATCTAGCCTATGTCTCTTGCCAGATGGTGTGACTTGTGCCCATATGGATGCCACATCCTGTGAGGTGCATGCTGACTTCATGTATAAATGACTTCCGCTTGGCTTGTCAATCAGATGCAGTTTGTGCAGGATGACCACGTCATTATCAGCCCAGTCAGATGACCCAAGGTGCTTGTCGTAAATATTGATGATGGCCTCGTGTGAGTGCAGGATCTGCATCCCCATCTCCTTCTGGTAAGCAGGAGACACCAATAGGCAGCTTTCTGCAACTGCTATCATCTTCTGCTGTACAGAAATGCACACAGGGCCAACTTCATCCACAAGTTTCTCCTGTGCCTCAAGGGGGAGGATGGAGTACCGATGTGAGAAGAACTGAGCCCATTCAATGACAATGTTGTCAAGCAGTTTGCAGCCAATAAATAGATCATCCAGAAAATCTGTCCTCACAACAAGCCAATTTGATTTCATGCATCCTCCAGACCCCACCAATGAATCAGTGTTGAATATTTGCATAATAAATTGCATCCAGTCAACCACAGTCAAGTAGCTCTCCCTGTACATCAATGCTGTCCACAGAATGACATACAGACTTGATTCCAGGTCATCCTCGACACCATGGATGGCACAGCTATTTTTGACAAGGTGAGCAGACATGAACTGCCAGGTTCCCTTGGTAACAGAGAAATCAGTACACTGATCGCTTCAAGTATGAAATGAACATACCGTGCAGGTCATTTGTCAAGGACCCAGAATGGTGACCAGCTTTGCTAGGTCCCAATCGATAAGGAGGCCCTTCCCTCAGTAGATGACAATATTCCCAACACTTAGGTCTCGATGTAATATTTTGGTATTTTGATAGGTGTCCTGATGTGCTGCATGTATAATGAGCACAAACATCAAGCAATATATGAAGTTCAAATATACATACCAAGCAATGTGTCACGGACAGCCTGGATAAGTTCACAAGAGCTCTCAAAATCAGTCAACTTATCACTCACAAGATCGAGAACCAGACAGTGAAGAGTGTGGGGAGTGATAGCATTGTTGGGACAAGCCCATTTAGCACTCCCAAACTTGATGGTCTGGGTGTTTTGCTGATGGTAATAGGAAAGTGTATAGTGCCTAAGAGCTTTCCTTATCACTCCTTATCACTCCTCTTAAGTATCTGTCATGGTATGAGTTGCATACCATGCATGACACTGTCACCGACGAATGCTCCATGTACAAGCACTAAACAATGAAGGCTGGGCTACTCAGCTCCAACACTACCTCAAGGACATAGCTGACGAAGTTACAAAGGAAATGAATATCATTGAATGGTGGTCGGTAAGCACATCTAAACCTTATATATAGGCTGTTTACTCATACATTTATCTAGAGACATTCTATGGTGTATCCCACCCTTTCCAGGATGACAAGAGATGTATGTGCAATCTCTGCATCATCTGTACCATGCGAGTGTGTCTTCTCAGGTGGTGTGGAAACTGCAACTGGCTGTCGGGCTTGTTTGGGAGCTGAGCATTTCGAGCAACTGCAAGTCCTGAAATTTGCCTGGCATAAGTCAGTTCTTAACCATGCCGCCACTAATTCCCTCATGGTCGAGGATGTTTTATTGGAGGAATTTAAAGAACTCCTCCATCTTGATAACAAGATGGCTATATGGGATGGTGCATCTGTTAAGGTCGTACTCAAATGGGTTCGGATCCGAAGGGCTTTGGCCTCAGCTCGTACACTGTGCTCCTTTCCTGAGTATAGCCCAGTATTTCAGAATACTATAGGTATTGTATCTGAAGATCCGGATGGCTATCATAGCGTATCCGAAGGTCTGGACGACTATCGTATGATATCCAGGTATAGGGACAAGTATCGTATTCCTATCCGAAGATAAGGATTAGTATCATATACTTATCTGAAGGGCGTCCAGATATCGGATGGAAGTATAAAGGCTAGTCTAGACAAGTCTAAGACTAGAAACTAACAGAGTGTAGACTATCCAAAGATAGAGGCAGATGTGTTAGAATTATCTGATACAATCCTTAAGTCTTGGATGGTGACAAGAGTTGATAAGACTCGAGTCCGGATGGCAGAATGAGGACAATCTAAGATGATATTTGATCTGGGGTGCTACAGGACATATACAAGAGTTTATATATGATAGAACTGAGTGAAAGGCTATGCACAAAGTATCGCAATGTATAAGCAACACTTATTACAAGTCAAACATAGGCCAGAAGTTAATCACAGGTTAATGGATCAGTGAACATAGCCGGAAGTAAGCATAACTGATATACCGGAAGGGAAGATATACTAAATGGAGGAAATAAGTAGTGTTTAACGTTATTTGAACAGGATATGAATGAAGAAGCTTATCGTAACGGATCCAGTATGGATCTGATCAGATCTGGTATCCGGAACTTTGGATAAGAAGCGTGAATGTATGGGATATGACAGCATCAGGTGAAGTTGTTGCTATATAGTGATAGAGTCTTGTCTTGTATGTATGTACTAATTTTCCCCTTGCATGGCAACCAGTGCCAGTTGCAACTGGTTGCAGTCAGTCCTTGAACCGGTCTCTGACTTGCTGGCTCAAGAGAGCAACTGGCAACCAGGTGTGAAGTGAAGTGTGGGCAACCGGACTTTTTGGACTGGACTTCAGTTGCAGTCTGGTCTGGTCTTGGTCTTTTTGCAGTCTGGCAACTGGACTTTCAAATACTAACAACAGATGTCTAGAGAAGCACTTGAATGTCCAGGAGGCCAGCCATTGGCCTAAGGATCCCCTCCACAAACATGACAATGGCTACTCCTTCATACAAGATCCTGACAACTCCTTCCAAGCATTTCAGGAAGTTCTCCTCAGGGGCATGTTCCAAGATCCGAATATTTTTGACAAGTACCATGTATGGGAGAGGACTTGCTCAGTCTTCAAACAAGGTGAGCTGAATGTTTTTCTGCCTAAGTTTTTTAATCAATACCTTGTAGCTGTGGTAGCACAGTGGTTCACTCATCTCACCGAGTTTCATGATGTTGCATTTTCCCTTGTCCATGTCACCTCAGGGGGACCTGCTAGGGGCATGGAGTTAGAGACCTACTGCCTCATCAACACTTGACAGAGCCCCCACACCTTGTATATTGTTGGTGGTCAGCTCACTTTCATAACTGGGTACAACAAATCTTGCCAGTGGACAGAATACCCTGACAAATATGTCACTAGGCCCATCTATCCACCTGTTGTCAGAACTATCATGTACTTGGCTGGCCCCCTGAACTACGTCACTCAGTCTTTGCTTCATGCCATGGACAGCAAGGCTCCAAGGCTTGGTCCTGAGGTTTTTATGCACTTCAGTAAAGCCCTACACAATGAGGACTTTTCCAACATCCTACAGTATCAGATGGCCTAACATCTCCATGTACCTATGGGTCAAAGGATGTGGAGACAGATGATCAAGGCTCTGCTGCATTGTATAGTGAATATTGACTTTGATGATGAAGGTGATAAAGCCAATGATGCCCTAGATGAAATGTTTAGACATACCACTAGCACTGGCAGGTCGTGCTATGGCCTCACTTGGAATGACCTTCCCATTCTTCACGAAGACATGATAGCTGAATTATTCAAGGTGTCCAAATGCTTTTGGGCTTGGATTGGCTTGGCAACCAGACCTCCAAGGCTGTTGGCCCTTGTCCCAACATCTCATATTCCAAGATTCATGAGGCAGTATCTATCACCCTCGGCAAGCTACAGCTGACTGTATCCCAGCAGACTGCTATCATCCAATATACCACATCCAGTCATGCATAGGTCTTGCAGATGCTGCAGGTGACCCACAAAAAGATTGACCACACTCACCAGGTAATCCTGTACTCTCAACATGGTCAACCATCTTCTCTTATTCAACCCATGGATTCACTAGACATCAGATTTTCTCACATTTATGGGCTTCATCTGTATCTTCAAAACTCTAGTGCTATATTTAAAAGCATCCAGCAAGCTTTGGACATAGAGTCAATCTCATGAGGATACCCACATGTGCTTATTGTCTTGCCCACCAGTGGAGGCAAGAGTACAATATATGCTTCTCCTGGTTATGTTAAGAAGACCAGCTTTCATCTTGTCATCATTTCATATCGCTCACTGTTTGACCAAGCAACCCAGGATGCATGCTCAAAGGGGCTTCTATACACAGTGTTCTCTTCTAATGACATTGATCTCTTTTGGTGTCGTATTGTTTCCGTTTCCTTGGAGTGATGTATCCAGAATGACTTTCAAACATGGTGCATTGCAAACAGGAATGCCAACCTCTTGCAAGGTATCATTATAGATGAGGCTCACAACATCATTATGGCCTTTAACTATCACATATCATTCAAAAAGGTCATGAAGCTTACAGATCTGAATGTGTAGATTAGGCTGTTAACTGCCATGCTCAGCCCCAGATCTGAGGTTGCACTTCTGAACATAAGCTCTGAATATTGGCCTTCATCAGAATGCTAAATCTATTGATAGTCACTCCAAATGGATCCTCTATCTGTACACAAGATCTGCATGCCAATGCACCACCCTAAAATCCAGTATTGGGTCACCCACACAGAAGAGCAAACTCTTAATGATGATGTTTTGTCTACAGTGCTGTCCTCCTCTCTTCAAATGCATGAGTGAGGCATCATTTTTGTACTCACTACCACTTGCTGCAATGAACTAGTGGCCATGTCAGGGTTTACTGCATACCATGGCCAACTCACAGATGAGAAACATGATGCAGCTATGCTAAGGTGGTGGACTGGGAAATCACTGTGGATTGTAGGAACTTTAGCAATGGCACAAGGCATTGATGTTTGGTCTGTCAGGGTTATTATCAACAGAGAAATATCTTGGGTGGGCTCAGGGGGCATATGCAAAGTTCTTAATTTGGTGCACTTCGCTCAAATGTCTGGACAAGATGGAAAGCCAAGTGTCCATCACTTAATTTATTCCAGCATTCCTTCTGTGAACATTTGGCCCTTGGATGACCATGGAGGCCAGCAGGCCATGATAGATTTTGTGTCTCTTCAAAGCTGCTGTCATAGGACTCTTTCACTCTTCTTGGATGAAGTCAATCATACTTGCCTCTTGCTGCTGACTGCTGAACTTTGTTATATTTGTTTGTCTAATGCAGTAAGCATCCTCTCTTAGCAAAGGCACTGATCCAATCCATACTAACTAACACTGCAGTATGTTTTTATTTATGAGCAGGAGTTTTACAACAGCCCATCTGGCTCACACCTGAAAGCCCAGTTGCAACCTCCTGAACATCAGATGCCAGCTCACACTCTTCTATCTCAGTCCAGATCTGCATGGCTGGGCCTTCCTACTCCTATCAGCTAGCACATAATCACTCAGCCACTGTACCATACACCACAGACCTCCACCTCCTTCTGCCAACCTGTAGCTGATGACAGTGACTCCTCGTCCAATGAGATGCACCAACAGCCAGCATCTGTCAGTACCCCTACTCAAAGCCATCTGGCATACCAGCCACCTGCACATGCACAGCAACAGCCAAGCATGCAACCATATACCAGCGCCCATAGACGAGTTTGTTTTATATCTAATCAGCCAGTCCTTGGTCCCAGATGCTCTGGGCCCTCATATCATTGCAGTGCCTCTTCACAACCTGTAGCTGATGACAGCGACTCCTCTGATGATGAGATGCACCAACAGCCAGCATCTGTCAGTACCCCAGCTCAAAGTCATCTGGTATACCAACTGC
The DNA here is from genome assembly GCA_016758765.1 of Suillus cothurnatus. NCBI lineage: Eukaryota > Fungi > Basidiomycota > Agaricomycetes > Boletales > Suillaceae > Suillus > Suillus cothurnatus. The sequence continues at coordinate 127,303 of JABBWL010000142.1, read as the reverse complement.
CTGTGTGTGCACACCAGCCAAGCACCCAATTGTATGCTAGTGCTATTATCCAGCCCCATGTGAAGTCTCTGCTGCAGCCTCAGGCTTTGCTGCAGGCCTGGCTATGGCTTTGGTTGACAAGGTGGCGGTTATTAGGTGTTGGTGTGAGAGGTTGGTGTTTAAGTGCAGCATTTGCATGTTTTACAACATGGACTGTCAACATTCTCCATATGGGTGCCCATCTGGACTCCTGCAGTCCACAGAGTACTAAACATACAAAGCAGGACTGCATTTCACATCACATGGGTTCTGCTACACTTGCCTGGTTCCTGATAGCATCTACAAGAACCATAAGAATCCCAACCCAAAAAGCTGGTTTTCCTGCTTGTATGATGACCAGCTGTGGCTGCTGCCATACCTCATCTACACCCACAAATGCACTTGGAAAGCTGTCTTCAATGCTATGGGCTTAAACCCTAATCAATTCATTAACATGGATGCATACATGAGATGGTTGGGTGAAGAGGAGCCTCACCATGATGCGTTGCCTAATACCCAGGAAATCATTGTTGTCTACATGAATCTTAAACTTGATGAGGCCCTTCCTGGTAAGTCATTTAGTTTGATGATATGGGCTCTACTAATAATTCTTCAGACATTACAATGGGGCTTCAGTGGTCAACTCATCCCATTGTTAGTTTGTTAGTTAGAGTTAGGGTCAGAACATTAGTCTATTAAATAATGAATTATGTATAGCTTCCAGACATTGTACTTCATGTACATTAGCTAAAAAAAACCCTGATGCAGTATTGTACATCATTAAAGGTCAATTCATCTTCCAGATGTCAAAGTCACATGATAATATCCCACATTCATGCGTCATCCTGTTTCATACTTTTTCTCTGTCCTACCTAGCTGTTATATGCACCCTTAACTGCTTGCCAATGCAACCAGGCCTTGCTATGACTCATTTACGATAATATAATGCCCACTAAATGCCATCATGCCCATGGTACTGGGCATATGACTGTTGAGGCAGTTGATACCACATGACTGAACAATGAGCAACTATAAGTTTACAAAAAGACTATGGCCGGTGTGACAATTAAGTTTTCTTTAGGCTGATATTGGCTTTACTTACTTACCTTTACATTCATTACATTTGTGGCTTATATAAGCATGTTTCCCTTTCATCAGTACCAGTCTGAAGTTTGATGATATTTCACTACCTCTGAGCCTGAGCCTAGATCAGAAACCCTCTAGGGTCAAACACTGTCTTCTAGGACATAGCAGCTAGGCAGGGTATTGGCCACATATTGGTTAGGGAGTGATCCTACTACCTAGCTGAGTTTGTGCATCACACCCTGATGGGTGTGTTTATCACAGGGGATGCTAGTATGTGTATGTGTTAATTGCATGATTATCATCTCTAATGCAATACCCCAGGCACAGGTAAGACATACCTAATGCAGCATATCATTTGGGTGCAATTTGTGACACACAAAAACCCAGAATGGGTTATTGTCATGTAGAATGAGTTTTCTATCAAGATTAAAGACACAGTGGTTGCAAGGCACTGCCAGGTACTTTGTCTATTTTGGCCTATATATTTAATATCATGTTCCCCAGACACCTCTCTGCCTAGCATGGGCTCTGACAGTGCACAAGAGCCAGAGTCAAACCCTGGACAAAGTAGTGGTAGATCTCCAGAAGTCATTTGCTGACGGTAGGCCTTTCCATATACTCGATTGTATATACTCAGCTCTTATCTAGGACAAGCTTACATTGCTCTTTCTCAAGTCTGATCCAAAGATAGCCTGGAAGTTAGACACATTTCAGAAGCCAAGGTAAACATGACTTGATAATTCACAACTTTTTACTTAATTAGAAGCAGGTCAAAACCAACCAGGAAGCCTACACCTGGTACTTGCTGACTTTTCAGACCGGTTGATTAGCTACCCATGTGCTTGGGGTCTCAAATTTCCAGAGAGCAACATCCATCATCATACCATGCTCACCATGCAGCCTTTAGCTTGTCAAGTAACAGTACATATTTGAAAGAACCCTATCCCAGTTCAGTAACTTCCTTTTTGCACTTTTTGATGGCACACCAGTTAATAGTAGTAGTAGACTTACCAGAAAATCCATGCAGTTCCCATTCTCAATCAGACAATCCAATTACTATATATATCTGAGTGATATATCAGCTCCCCACATATAGATATAGCCAGCCATGACTTGCAGTCTTTCTGAGTTGGACACACAAACTTCATCATGCCTATATTAGGCATACCAAATATTTACTCCATTGCTGCTGCACTGCTCAACCCACTCCACAAGATGTTGCCTGATGGCTCCTTATCATGTTTCCTTAATAACCACGTCATGCTTGAGTTCATCAACAACCCCCTTATCAAGTCAAGGTCATTGTGGTCCACTGGTGACTTCAATTAGTGTGAGTACACTCAGAAACCTGATCATATGCTGCCAGGAAAGCCTGGATTTTCCAGGACTCTGTACTATCTTCTGAGTTGTTCACACTGACTCACACAGGCAAGGGTCACATTACCTCTGCCTTCCTCAAAAAAATTGAGACCACAGTTGCAGACACCCTATCTTGGCTTAATATATTATTTGCTGCATATGGCAATCCCTCCCTCGACATCAATCTCCTGTATGTAGAATTGCTGAGGAAGTTTCAAGGGAGTCACAATGACATATGCACTGAGGTTTGAAAAATATGTCACATGGTATTGATTGCCTGGGGTTACATTGTCTATTGACTGCTTAATTCAGCCAATGATTGGAAGTAACACAAATCATGTACTCTGGAGTTTATATGGAGTATTGCCTCTCACGGCTTATTAGATTTGCCCTATTGAGGTCTCATCATCCAAGTGCAAAATGCTCCACCCTTCATGGATATCATCATGTACCTATGGCACCAAGTTCCAGTCCATTATTATTGGACAGCTGATTGTATACATTGGTTAGATCCTGCAGCCTTGCTATCAATTGATATCCGCGCTACCTGTTCATCATATCCTGCAAGCAAACTTACATCATCTCATGGTATGTTATTCTTGTGTCCAATCTTGCCCTCCTAACATCAGCCCAGTCATGGAAGGACCTCCTGCTTAACGTAGCTTTTGGGGAGCAGGTGAATTTCCCCTGTCCAATGATGAAATTCACAAGCAACGTGTTTTCCTCACTAGCGACTCCAATGCAACACAGATGGAGATCACTGACCAGGCCAATCTGATTCAAGAGCTCCAGGGACATTAGACTTATTCACTGTTCCCAGAACCAACAGGCCATATCCTGTTGATATTCAACAAATCTGAACAGGAGAAGATAGCTGTAGGGAGCCTTCCATGCAAACCTGACATGGCTGTTAGCAATAGTAAGCAATGCCATTCATATTGTAAAATGTTTACCATTTTCAGTGTAGTTACCCCACCTGCTAGTACACTGTGCACCATCTTCATTACAACCCTTGTTCATCTTTTCAATCCCTCACAGGCTCTTGATAACCTCAAGACTCACTGGATATTGCAACAATTTGACAGGCCGTATGTCTACTTCAACTCAGATTACACTGTACCCAAAGTACCCCTCCCCGACGCTGTAGAGCTCATAACGCATGGAAAGTTAGTGGTCTCAAAAAGGACCCAAGCACGGCTTATGTTATAGCATGCTTAGCACCCCCAAGTACCATTATGGGTTTTGGCTTATTGTTGTCTTTCCCTTGGAATGGACTGGAGAGTTTTCACTGCACTATCTGCACCAACCCTCCAACCTCTCATCTCAACCTGTCCCAATCTCCATGCAACTCATCAGCCTTTGACAGAGGGGAGTTCATTTTTTGTTGATTATGCATGCAGCATTCATACCCTCCTTCAACTCCCTGCGCCCATCAATTCCTCACTATGGGGGTTATCATATGGTGCATTGCACTGCATTATGGACCTTCTGAACTTTGTGTCTGCAATTTCTGGCCCCTCAAGTGATATTACAATGCTCATACATTGTGAAGTACATAAAACACTGGTGGATGACTATGTTAGTGACAAAGATATATACCTTTTAGTAAGCAAAAATAACCATGGTAGCCTCTGGCCTACTCTTGACCTTTGGGAGAAAAATGAGAATTGGTCAGGAGAATGGGGCACAAAGTCAGAGAGATGGTCTACTGCTCATATACAAGAGATTGCTTGAGGCTCTCCATCTGCCATGCTTACACACTAGCAGTGGAAAGTGGCTGTGCATAGGCATACCATAACCGCATTCAACAATATTTGCACGGTTAGTACCAAGGCTCATGCAGCTTGGGTATGCTCCCAGTTAGAAGAGCTATTCCCCCCCTGAATCCCTTGCATTAGAAATTCTTTGACTGCTATACATGACCAAAATTCTAGAAATCTAACACCAATGAACCATAGCAAGATATATCATTACATGTAGGTATCAAATTTGATAGTTCCTCCCCAATAGTTTGTATGAAGAGTGCAGCTCTATCCTCTGAAATTCCAGGCTGAGGCCTCCACTCTCCTATACCATGGTACAGAGTGCCAGCCATTAGAATAATGACCTCTCCTGGCCAGTACCTTTACAGCAATGAGTCTATTATCAATTACTGTAAGAAACGACACTGATGAAAGTTTCAGTTTGAGATCTGGGAGGTAATATTCTCCACCCTCAAAATGTCCTATTAGAAATATTATGGCAGGGCCCACATCCAAGCCATCCTGATGTGGGAGAATGGATAATTTCCAGACTATCAACCTGCCCAGGAAGGGCCCAGGATCAACAACTGCCCACTTGCCTGCCTTGAATGCCTTCTGGTATTTTTCATAAAATTCTGGGAAGGACTTGCAAAACGTTGTGCTCAAGCACAACACTAAGATTTCAGTGGCTTGAAAGTAGGCCTGAATATGAGGCATCCCATGAGGTCCTGATGTTATATCTTTTGACAGATGAATTCTGTGCTATCGCAATAAAAATTATTAGGGTACAGTGTAAACTAGAACAATCTACCTTTTCAGCATCATGACCTTAGTCTGGCCAGCCATGGACCAGGTGTAACACACCCATGGCTTCTGACACAAACTGCTCATTTTCAAAAATGCACTCTACATCCTCCCACACAAAACTTTGTTGATCATTGGAGCCAGCAATGCTTTCGCTGGGGGGAATGCTGGCTTTGGTGTATCTCATCATGAAGTCCTCCTTGTTGTGGTGGCAATCACAAACAATACATTACACTCTAACATGATGAATGAGGAGCTGTATAGCTACCAGTACTTTATCAAGCCTCTCTGGCTATATCTGTAGTCAGATCATTTTTACCTACAAACTCACCATCACCTCCTGTGCTTGCACTTTATCTTTTGGTGCATTTTTAGAATGAGCCTGAAGTTTATTGAGGTTTATGCCCACAATTCTGTATACCAGCACCTGTCTAACCCAATTCTCCAGGTCATGATTGACATTGACTATTAGGTGTTTATGCAACTTGCTTATGCAAATCTTCTGATCCGGTGTGACAATCTAGTTTTCTTTGGGCTGATATTAGCTATACTTACTTACCTTTACATTCATTACTTTGTGGCTTATATAAGCATGTTTCCCTTTCACCAGTACCAGTCTGAAGTTTGATGATATTTCACTACCTCTGAGCTTGAGCCTAGATCAGAAACCCTTTAGGGTCAAACACTGTCTTCTAGGACATAGCAGCTAGGCAGGGTATTGGCCACATATTGGTTAGGGAGTGATCCTACTACCTAGCCAAGTTTGTGCATCACACCGGAATGCCATAGCCCAGAAGCCTTGCCTTGGGGTGTAGAGCCTTGGTTGACTTGTGAAGGGCTCGCTTAGGCGTGCCCTGTACCACTGCTGCCACTTGTGATACAGGCCCTGTGTCAGTCACAACCTGTGGCAACTCACAATTGGAGACAACATCTTCGGATAGGTCAATTAAGCTGCTGAGGGATGATCAATCATCATCATCCATGCCTTTGAACATGGGATGTAGGCAGTTCAGTGATGATTTGGTGTACAAGCTTTTATGGCCTAAGATATCACCACATTAGTAATACCATTAATGTAGGATGTACTTACTGCATAATAACCACAACAGGCAAGACACTAAATGGGGCTGTTGTGAGAGATTTTAGTACTTTAAGAGCACTGCATGTAATTGATTACACAGTCTTACCTGATGTTGTCGATACATGTCTCTGCCAAATGATTTCCAGCCTGCAAGACCTCTACTCCAATGTAAGATATAGCATTCTTGTTACAGAGGATGAAGATGAAGTGCTTGACATCCTGCTGCACTTCAGCATTGTTGAAGTCTACAAAGACAGGTTAGCGCAAGGACCCATTATTTCATTAGCTGGGCAGTCGACCAACTTATAATTAGTTGCAACAATGCCAATCTATAATTCATTGCCAAGACTGATGTATAGTTAGCTCTATTTTTGAGAATTTAAAATACACACTCACCTGTTATTATGTAAGTCTATGATTGACAAAACATCAAAACAGACTGATCTATAATTAATTCTTCGATTGGCAAGTCAAAGAGACAAGTAAGACTAGGTATACAATATGCTATCATAATAAATACATACCTCGAACTTTGCAGCTGACTGTACAGTGATAGATCAAAAGGAAAACTCTGAGAGTTCTGGGAGTGCCTGATATAGGGATCACCACATATTATTCAAGGTCCACCAGCATTGTCTGCCACCTGTTGCACAGTGGTTCATGGTACTTTCCAGCAGAGTCTTAATATCAATAAGTTATCTCTATATGGACTTTGTCGAAACCAAAGGTTGCCCTTTTCCACCTCACTATATATTAATCTTGGATACATTCCTTATTCCATCCAATTAACCTATTGTCTACATGTATTTTTAGAATCTAATTTTAGATACATCTTTGGAGACACACATTAATATGGTGATAGTTGTGGATGCATTGCATGTCTTAGCATATGCAAGTGACATCATATGTGAGACATGTGGCATTGCACATCTAGGCTGACCTTGGCATTTGCAGGTTTCCTTTCTCACCCATCACTTTACTGGGATTGTCAACATAGACAGTGTATAGTTAGTTTTATTTGCAAGTATGTAGACATCCAATCCCTTAAAATTAAGGTCATTAATGATAAAAATGTAGACAATGGCAGCACACTCTTTGTTCATCACAGGATGAGCACAATGCCAAATGCGTTAGAATAAAATATATGGACTTAGTCAAAAATTGAAATTGTTATCTAACTTGTATTTTGCTATCATAGTGTTACGTGCCAGGCGACGTACAACGTGCAAAATTAAAGCATGTGCTGTCCATAACATGTTGCATTGCCTACCCATTGACATTTGCAAAGTTAATGCATTGTGACCACTGACTTAATGCACAACAATTTTTGGTCAGCATCCTGATCACTCAACCCTATATATAGACTGACTTTTGCCTTTGCAGGTTTTCTTTCCTCTCCCACACACTTTATCACACTACTGATTAGCATTATACCAGTAAGTGTTCCAATTGTTTATTCTGCATTGCTGTTGCTGATGTGAGTGTGTCACTACAGGTTTTCTGACTCCACTTGCTTTATGTGACAGTATAGCATGCCTTTTTATTGCTTATGCCCTTCATCATACCAAACTGCATCCATCAGTAACTGTATCCCAAGATATGAGTGAGGCCACCATAAAACGATAATGATTATAGTTACTTAGTTGGTTAGTTATTCCTAAACCTAATCCCTATAAAACAAGCATCTAATGGTTATGAACATTTTTTCTTCTTAACACTCATGACTGAGGTTTAAGGTACATCCCTATAAAATAGGCTTCAGACTGCTTCTAATCCTTCTTCTCAACTACCAACTAGTCATCCATACAAACAAACCAACCAATGCTAAAAATACATTCAAGAGAAAATGTAAGTCATAATAGTGAGTCCAACTGACTAAACTAATGCTACTTAGGTCTAAGGAGCAATGAACAGTGTGGAGCAAAGCCTGGCTGGACAAGCTAATCAGGTGCATCACAAGGCTGCATAGAGCCAAGGGCTTATGCACTTGCACAGGGCTAGGGGGAGGGGCAGGGGCAGGACTGACCACAACTACTCTTCGTATTGAGCCGAGAGCTCAAGGTTAGTACTTACTATTCATTTGACACAAAGCTGATGAGATTATAGGAGTTATGGGACTGGGCGATCAATGTGGCCCCAGACAATATTGTGAGAGCATGTCAGGGCAATCCACCATTTCATCACCCTCCCATTCCACATGTGGAGAGAGCGATGTTGTTGGTACCCATGGAAAACAGGTGAAATAGCAAGTGGAAGAGCTCAATGAGATTGAGTGCATCCTCAGATTGGAGGGCATGTAGGAAGGGGGTGCATCATCAAAAAGATATATGAGGACAGAGGAGGATACCTTAGGGAGGGAGCAGATCAAGAGAGAATATACAAGGACACTATCAGTTTTTTATTCATGAGGTTCTGTGTCGTTGGCACACATCAGACAGCATTCTACATACAGCACTTTGTTACCTGGAAGCTATATGTGCCAAGGTGACTGTGCTGATTTTACACACTGATGGGTAATTTATCTGGACTAGGTAAATCATTGATGTGACTATTAAGTTGTATATATTCCAATATTTGCCCAGGCTTGTGACGAACTGGCATCCTTTCTTTCTAGGTACAGCGATGCCTGGCAAGTCAAGTTGTACATTGAACATTACCTGTCTAAGAACACATATGCTGAGTGTCATGCCTTCAGAGCCAAGATGGCAAAGTTAAGGCCTGCTCCCAAAGCCTTTTGTATTAAGATTTCTGCCTCAGAAGTAAAGTACCTGAGCTCCATAGTGTGAGTTTGCCACTGGCACACCCCCACCTTATGAAGACCACAACTTCACACAACCTGATGTAGCAGGTGATGATGATCTCACTGTCAAGAACTTTCTAAAGACTTAAACATCACCATAAATCCACTTAGGAGGAATTGGTTGAACATATTGTCTAAGGTCAGCTCATTCTACTCAATAAGTTATCTATGAGAATACAAATCTATAATTAATTGCCAAGACTTGTCTATACTTAGTTCTATAGTGGAGAATTTAAAATATAGACTCACCTGCTATTATTAGAGTCTGTGATTGACGTCAAGTCTATAATTGAAAATCTATTAATTAATAATTGCTAGAAACTTTGATTCATCTATATAGTACTCCAGGCTAGAGCCTACTATGCTCAAGACTACAATTGTTATATATCATAGATTCAAGAATGGAAGTTCAACAAGGAAAGTCTGAACACAGGGCAAGCACCCCATATAGGGAGTGCCAAATATATTCAAAGTCTACCACAATTGTCCATCACCCACTGTATAGTACTTGATGCTAGTTCCCAGCAGAGTTTTAACTATAACTGGTCATCCTATATGATCTTTGTCTATCACATGTGTTTTCCTTTTCTCAACTTCCATGTTACACAGTGCCATGACATTATTTGTAGTTACATATATAGAATAGTTACATACATGTATTTATTTTGGTACAACATGACAATGTGCATCTAGTAGTACAACACATTGAGGAACACAGAATGTGAAAAATTAAACTCTGCACTGGCTGCTTTGTGTTATGAACTGGGATAGCTCTTAACAACTGAAGTTCAAAAGAGAACTGTCATTGGTTGGAGATTATCTATAAGACTATGATGACAGTGAAGTCTATCGCAGAATATCAAGGGTTCTGGCACATACTCGCGACAGATGTGACAGTGATAAGTGGGGCAGTTCATGTGACAATGACTGGCAGTCTTGCAGTTGCGGCAGATGAAGTTGTTTTCTGGGTCAGTTGTTATGATGGTGATGCGCAATGTTGAGGGAATAGGAGAGGCAGAGTGGTCACAGTTACATTTGGGAGGGAAAGGAGTGGATGCACATGTGATGCATGTGAGGTGGGTAGATCATGAAGAGCATCTCCTTTGAGGTCTGCGTGGTAGAGAGGGTGGTTCTGTAGAGAGCATGTGAATGGTGGAAGTGACAGCTGAGGTAGAGTCAAGCATGTTGTTAATGGTATCAAGGTAGTGGTCAAGTTGGACAAAAGAAGAGGCAATGTCAGAGGGGTTCATAATGAAATGATTAGTGTGACTAAGGGTTTCAATAACGAGGAATTTAATGAGTTTAAGGAAGTCGGAGTGCTGCCAAACAATATCACTAGTGTACATTAGGGCTTTAAGCAAGTTTGTTTTTTCTTCTTATAGCTTTTCAGTATCTCAGATGCATGACCTAAGTTCTCTTTTGGGATCCATTCATTGCTAGCCAATGAATATCTGATCCAGGATATGAGATAGCATCTTTGTTTACCTGCACCCTTGTACACAAGGATGACTTTAACTTTGTATTCTTCTTCTGCAATGATATCAGGAGGTAGTTCTTGGAAGTTTGGTCTGTGGATATCAGTTTCCTGATAGGACAATAGTTCAGAAGCATGAAACATGGGGTGGATCTGCCATTGTTCTGGAAGTTGGAGTGTGAATGTGATTGGGCTCAGTACAGCTTTGATTTGGAAAGGTCCATATCGCTTTGGTCCAAGCTTCTTCTTTGGAATAGCAATGATAAGGTTCTTAGCTGATAACCAAACCTTATCGCCAACTCTTCATGGCGTATACTTTGTTCCATGATGTTGTTCTGCCATCCTCTGCATAGTGATGTTATGGCAAGCGATAGCTTCTTCTCTAGCTTTCTGTAGGAGATGTAGTCTTTCCTCAGCAGTGGGAACAGGGGATGAGGCAAGGGAATAAGGCAGTGATTGGGGGTTATATCCCATCATGAGATAGAATGGAGAGGCATTGTGGGAGTTGTGCTTTTAGTGGTTATGGACAAATTCTGCAAGGGGAAGATGCTCAACTCATGTTTCAGGATTAGTCCAGCAATAGATCTGGAGGTAAGTTTCTAATTCTTGGTTAAGGCATTTGGTTTGTCCATCAGTCTGAGGGTGATAAGTGGTGGAAGGTGCAATGGTGTAATCAAGGAGCTTAGCAAGGGCATGAGAGAATTTCAATATGAACTGTGGTCCATGATCCGAGATGATCTTGTCATGGAGTCCAAATCATCAGTAAACGTGTTTGAAGAAAAGTTTGGATACCCCTTCAGACGTGATCATTTTCAAGCAGGGGATAATAATTACCCCCTTACTAAGGCCATGGTCTACCACAACCATGATAGAGTCGAAACCTCTGGAGGGAGGGAGGTCAGTGATGAGATCCACAGACAGGAAGGTAAAAGGAACTGTAGTGGTAGAAGGAATCAGGATGAGAGGTGGAGTGATGGGGTGGGTATCAGATTTCATCTGTCGACAGAGGGCGCAGCCTTCTGTTATGAACTGGGATGGGTTCTAACAACTGGAGTTCAAAAGAGAACTACTCTGGGTTGAGTCATTCTAGCACTATGATAACAATGAAGTCTTCTTCATAGTACTACTATCTAACGACAAGGATGGTCCTTGAAGTTAGAGTCAAAAGGTTGGTTCTGGCTAACAATGAGGGGTGCTCGAAGTTAGAATCAATTGGTTCAGACAACTAAGCTTGGAGGGCTTAGATGAAGGAATATCAAGTATCAGGTAAAACCCAGTAAGATTAAAGTAAGGAAACTAACTAGCACAAATGCACATATTTATAGAGAAATGAAAGAGGGAAAGTTTAGGGCAGGTACAAGTAAGGAGGGTTACGAGTATCTGCCTGATTAAGTATGTGAATGCGTGCAGGAAGACAACAGGTCAAGAAAGGTAATGACGGAAGGAGCCGGGCATACTATGAATCTGGTCATCTAGCAGTGGCAATAAGCGGTTGTGATGTAATACAATGGTTAAGAAGGTTATAGCAGAAGGAAAATGAATATAGGGTAATTGTACTGTAACACCTTCAATGTATTTTCGGACATAGGTACCAAGGCCAGGCCACCAAAAGTCACGCATAATGAGTTCTTCTAGTTTAAAACACCCAGGGTGGCCTGTGGTGGGATGATCATGGAGGCGGTGGAGGAGGTCAAGCTGTGCAGTGGGAGAAACATGGGCACAATCTTTGTAATACAAGACAGAGTCAACAATTTTCCAATCAGACAGGGCTGATTTTATAGGGGGAAGGCAAAGACCATTCAAGGTGTCAGAGGTGGTGGAGAAGATCGGATCTGAAGATGGATCAACACTAGACAAAGCATTGTGAAGAGAGTCATCAAGAAGTCATACAAGCATTGTGTCAGGGAGAAGGGTAACATTGGAGTTATCAGAATCAAGGGGGTGATGATCAGGTCAGTGGGAGAGGCTGTTGGGGGCTGCAAGTTTTGTACCAGGAACATGATGGAGTTCAATATCAAACATGGAGAGAATCAATTGCCAGCAGGCTTGGCAGTGCATGAGCTTCTGAGCAGTCTGGAAATAGAGCAGATTCTTGTGATCAGTAAAAATGACAACCAGATGAGGGTTGCCTTCAGGATAAATGCACCATTTGGTGAGTGCATGAATTACAGCAAGTAATTCATGGTCAAAGATCTGATAATTACATTCTGCTGGGTTCAAGGACTAAGAGAGATATCTGCAGGGATGGTACTGTCTGTTTTCATTGGTCTGGAGGGGTATGGCTCCGGTGGCAACAAGAGAAGCATTGGTAGCAACAACAAATTGCCAGGTGGGGTCTGGGTTATGAAGGATGGTTGTCAGAGGAAGAAATATTTCAGGGCAAGGAAGGAATCATTGCATGCATGAGACTAAGAAAATTGGACATCCTTCTTTGTGAAATCAATGAGGGGACAGGCAAGGTCAGAATAATGCAAGATGAAGTTTTGATAGAGATTACAAAACCCAAGGAAAGACCGGGTTTCCTTTACCGTAGTTGGCACAAGCCAATCCTTGATTCCATCAAGCTTAGCAGGGTCCATGGTGACATGGCCAGATTTAAGAATCATCCCGAGGTATTCAACCTCCTGAGTGTTGAAAGTGCACTTCTCTGGTTTCAAGAATAGCTGTTCCTGGTGAATGGTCTCCAATATCCGTCTGGTGTGCTCCTGATGTTTTGCAAGTGTCTTGGAAAAGATAATGCTATCATCTATATAGATTATTAGCCATCCTTCATTAATCTCTTGTTGGAAGGTGTGGTTCATGTATGCTTGGAACATAGTGGGGGAGTTGCAGAGGCCAAAGAACATGATGTTCGGCTCGAATAGTCCAAATTCTGTAGTGAATGCTGCTTTCCATAGATCATCTGGGTGAATTCAAATATTATTATATCCAAATTGAACATCCATTTTAGTGAAGTATTTCACATCATGGAGTCAGGCAATATGGGTCAGGGGAAGAGGAAGTGGGTAGGAATTCTTGATCATCCAATCATTGATGTACCGATAATCCTGGCAAGGACACAGTTCACCACTCTTCTTTCCAACAAAAAAGAACCCACTCGCTTGAGGGGACTTTGATTCCAAAATGAATCCTCTCCTCACATTTTCATCAATAAAGGCCTTGACCACTGACCATTCTTTTTCAGACAGAGGGTAGATTTTCGACGTTTTAGGGATGGAGCCAGGTTTAGTCTCAATCCAATGATCAATACCGGGCCATTCTTAGGGGAGTTTATTCAACCTGTCTGTTGCAAATATATTAGTGAAATTGTGAAGGTAGGATGGGACTAATTCCTCAAATGACTTCTTCTTCTGTTCCGCTTCTCTGTGAGCACCAGCCATAGTGAACTGTTGCGCCTTGTTGCTAAACTTGGGCTGGGTCAAAGCAAGTTTTTGCTTGGCTTTTGAGATTCCATCTTGGGTGAGGGGAGTGTTGAATGATATGTTCTCAATAATATGCATCTCAGAACCATCAGCCTGGTACTCGATAAGGACATCATTGTCATGCAGGAGGTAGGTAGAGATGTCAGTTACAGGCAGTTTGAAACTATCCCAGATGTCTTCCTTAGTGCTGAAGACCGCTGACATTTCTTTAGGAATGGGAGTAGATACTGGTTCTTCCTCATCGGGGACTTCCTCTATGGAGGCAGTTAAGGGAATTGTGGAGTCAATACATTCAGGTTTCACTGATCTGATGGATGCCAGGATCGTGGAGTCAATGCATTCAGGTTTCACTGATTCTTTTGGTAATTTAGAATGAGCATACTTAGGTATTTTTGAACAGCAGTGGGAGTCCATTCTTCTTTCATTCAGTGTTAACGTCCTCTTCAACTGGATCAGATTTAGGGGTGTGGGGAAGGAATAGTGTACCAGCCTTTCAGCAAATCAGCAGGTCCATGGCATGCAACAAAGGAATGCCTAGGAGGATCTGATCACGTCTTCCTAGGCAGATAACATTAAATTTCCCAATCATGGCACATTCATATAATTTGACTGTTAGGACACAATAATGGGTAATCAGGCCACTTTTGCAAAGGCTTCCATGAGTGGTGGTAACTTTGAATGGCTTTGAGAGGTGATGGGTTTGGATTTTATGAAGTTTGATGAAGTTTTTGGAGATAAAGGTTCCTGCTGCTCTGGAATTGACAACAGCAGTGGTTTCGATGGTTTTCAGATGAGTTTTGGAAATAAGTGTCATTAGAACATGAAGTTCTTTTTGTTCAGCAATAGCCTGTACAAGTTGTATTGTTACATTGGAAGATACTGACATTGTACCAGTCTTCCACATTAAAAATCCTCAGCAAGGCCACAAGTTTCAACTTCGTCCTCATCTTTGTCTTCTTCTATCTTTTCCTGGTGTACTGGGACCTTCTTCTTCTTCTTCCTATCCTTCTTCAGGCACTTAGCGGCCCGGTGACCATGCTCATGGCAATTTAAGCAAAGCCCTTTCTGCATATGCTCAGCATGTGCTTCTTCATCAAGGCGGTCCATATCCATAGTGTCATCATCTTTACACTGGAGTTTAGAGTTCAGACATTAATGGTGATAGTGCTTGCCAGAGGTAAGGGCAATGGTAGTATTACCTCAGTTAATATTGCTGTTAATTTTCATGACAGCCGTAATATACTTGTCAAAGTTGTTGGGGATGCTGTCTATCATATGGATGGCTCGGACAAGGCTAGGTTGTGGCCCCAAGTTAAACAAATGGGTGAGGATGTGGGATTCCTTGATGTTGGTGACAGCGAAAAGGGCACAGAACTCAGTGATGTAGGAAGTAAGATCTCCCTTTTGCTTGAGTTCATTTATCTTGTTGAGGGCAATGATGCTCACATCAACAGGGATGAACATATTTTTAAATGAGATTTCAAAGTCGGCAAATGTGCCATACTTAGATGTCTTCCCTTCACACACCTGATAGAAGGTGGATGCCCATGAACTGGTGGTTCTTTCTGTCATATATGCGAGGGCAGTCACAACCTTTTTCTCCTCAGTGTTGTAGATGGTTGCATTGATGGCAAAGTACACTTTAATGGAGTACAGCCAATGCACGGCTTTCTTGATGCTCCCATCAAAGGTAGTTGGGGCACCTGCCCATAACTTGGTATCTCTAGTAGACATTTTAAGACTGAGGTGGGTGGAGAGTTGTCAGGGTAGTCTTTCTTCAGGGAATTCATTGGAAGATATTGAGCTGGAACTCAAACAATCTTTGATATCAGTTGGTATAAGGTGGGGCTCACCTTCTGCTATATCTGGGTTTGGGGCCACATGATATTCTTCTTCTTCTTTGTCTGGTTCTTCTGATTTGGGATCAGGTGAGGTAGGATCTCTTTCCCACCAATACATTTTTGCCAAGAACTTGTCCTGGGCTTATCATCTAGTCGTCACTGATGGTTACAGTTGGTAGAGACTTGAATCTTTTGTTACAAACTAGGATAGTTCTTAACAACCAAAGTTCAAAAGAGAACTGTTGTTGGTTGGAGATTATCTATAAGACTATGATGACAGTGAAGTCTATCACAGAATATCAAGGGTTCAGACAACTTAAGCTTGGAGGGCTTAATCAAAGGAATATCAAGTATCAGGTAAAACCTAGTAAGATTCAAGTAAGGAACTACATAGTACAAGGACATGTATTTATAGTGAATAGAAAGGAGATTTAGGGCAAGTACGAGTAAGTAGGACTACGAGTATTTGCCAGATTAGGAATAGGTGCAGTGAGTCAGAGACAAGACAAGTCAGAAAGCTAAATATAGTACAAGGCAACATCACCTAGCGATAGCACAGCTGCAGTTGTGGTGTAATACAAGGTAAGATGATAGAAAAGAATATGGGGGCCTGTGTATACTGTAACACATTGCATCACATTGCCCACCTATTGACATGGTCATTTGACACGTCTGCTACACCACAGTGGCCACAATGCTATGACCACACTTAGTAAGTGTTCTAATTGGTTGTCCCTGTATAAGGCTGACCTTGGCATTTGCAGGTTTTCTTTCTCCTCCATCACATACCTTATAATACCACAAGAATATGCCTCGTACAATTCTTGGTAAGCTTTCAAATTAGTTGTCCCTATATAAGTCTGACCTTTTTGTTTGCAGGTTTCCTTTCCATTTATCACATAGCCTACCATGCTATTACCAGCAACATAGCAAGTAAAACTCAATTTGCCCAAGTCTGTTCTTATATAATTCTATGATTGACGAAACTTCAAGAAAATGATTTCACCAATACTCAAACACCACAATGGTGTGTGGTCACTAGATATTGTGATCAAAATTCTTGGTAAGCTCACTCACTGCTGATACCTATATAAGACTCATCTTTGCATTTGCAGGTTTCCTTTCTACCCCATTACCTTACACTTCCTACATTGAGAATCCAAGTATAGTTAAAATTATTTGCAAGTACATAGTCATCCAATTGGATAAAATTAAGGTCATTAATAATAATAATAATGTAGACAATGACAAAATGCTCTGCGCCATCACAAGATGAGCATAAAGCCAAATGCATTAGAGTAGAAGGTATGGACTTGGTCAAATATTGAAATTGTTATCTAACTTGTGTTTTGGCTTCATAGCTCTATTAGCCTTACAACATCCTGGCGCTTGGGTCATCCTCAAGTGCTTTTTAACCACCGATTTGACTTTCAGTGCTATAGAAGAAGGCTTCAATGTGTATCTCAGTGATCATCATTGACCACTTGAATGGACAGCCACTAAATTGGCCATCTTCTCTGGCGATGGCAATGATGCATTATCACTAACCAATTTACTTGTGCTAAAGCATCAGTACATTCAAGATGATGACAACATCAAGGAGGCCCCTCTCTTACTGTAAGTGAATATTTTCAATTTAAAAATTGACACTAATTCCAAGCAGCCTAAGATCGATTATCTGGAGATCTCATCTGAGGAAGATGATGACATTCAAAGGGAGGATGACATCAAAATTATGGATTATCCTATTTGCTCAGTAAGCAAATAGCTTCTAGCATAGACTCATGCTGATCAATTGTAGCACAAGATTCCCTTCCTGAACATCAAAGCCAATGAAGATGATGAGTTTGATGATGAGATCAAAGATGGTGTGCCCAGCCATGCCAGCATGACACTTTGGCCCATGCCACAATATAACCTAGCTGACACAATTCACAGAATTGAGCAGAGCTATCAAAGCAGCTCTAGCATTACAATTCATCAACATTTGCCAGTATGCACTTGCAAAATTGCCCCCCTTCCAACAAGGAAGATCCCAACAAGGATGTACATCTTCACAGTCAATGGTGAGTATTTTTTTTGGCAAATCTTTACTGCCCTTACAGGCATTACAGTCTCTGCACAAGAGTACCTTGCTGAACATCTGGAGAAGCAAGGCATCTCTATTGTCATATCACTATGGATAGCAGCACACCTTTATGTGACCTCTGATAGTCCCCAGACCATCATGTCAGCCATCCCCAAATTCCTCAAAATGTCAATGAAGAAATGGGACCATATAAGCAACAAAGAAGAGACCACAGTTAACGCGCTGCACTTGAAATTCCCTTACCCCACTTGGTTCAGAATCAAGCAAGGAAAGTACAGGGTTTCTATGTTTTTGATCCTGCACAGGAAAATTTGTTCGTAACCATGCTCATTCCTCCCAAGGATTTTCCCTATGATGTGCCAAAAGACGTCACAGTGCTATTCAACCATTCATACCTACCTACCCCACCATCCAACATCATTCACAATAGAGAAGTTGTGGGGTATAAATTCAAAGGCAAGGAATACTATAGCGGTCTCCTCAAAAAAAACTTCCACCACTACTGCACCAAGTTGGTACATGTCCCTCACCCAGACACTATATATCTTCAATAGCCCCACTTCCATGACTACTGCACTAAGTTGGTACATGTCCCTCACCCAGACACCATATGTCTTCATGTCCAATCAGGTTGGGATATCCCCTTCTGCAGAAAGACCAAGATTGCCTTTTTCTAAGCAGTTGTTGTATCAGGGCGAATCAGTTTGCTTTACTATGCCAGACTTACTTGGGCAGATTTGTATAGTCATAAACACTGACCATGCATTTGGGGGTTTGGCTAAGTTAGAATTCAACTTCAATGGTCAACAGAAGGCCATTAAGGCTAAACTTGATCATGTAGAATGTGTGTTCAATATGAGTGATGAAGTTAGCATTGTAGCTAGCGGCTACTCAGGTGTACAAGGTCATATTGTTGAAAGCAATGAAGACATTTTCACTATTTGTCAGTCTGGCATGCTGGAACAGGTGTGTATCCACACAATTCTATCATAACAAATTCTATAGATTGAAGTTTCCAAGTACTACTTGGATCATCATCCTATTGATTGGACCCTTCAAGGTCACATGCCTGCCCTGTCATACATTGATCCCCTCCTAGAGTGAACACCATTGAAATTGGAGATTTTGTTAGAGTTGCTATTGGTGATTTGGTAGGGAAATGTGGTATAGTGCAGTGGGCTTTGGGAGGCTTCATTTGGTTTCAGGATGATGGTGAACTCATTAAGGCCAATGATGATAGCAGTATGGTGCCACCATTCATCCACATTGCAGCATCATCTATTCAATGCACATGTCTTCCTGCCACTATTACATTAACTAAGGATTATGGTTATGACCTCAGACCTAGAGATGCTGTCTGTGTTGCTTGTGGTCCTGAATTTCACACAGAGGGAGTTATGTGTGCCATTGACTTTGCTAGCGCTTGGCTGACATTAGAGACTGAATTATTAGAATTGGTATGTCTGAATCCTAACAGACACATTACCAATCTTAATTCTTTGCAGGTGACAGTTTCCATTTGATTTGTCATGAAGATGCATAATGCTCCCCTCAACACCTTCAACAAGTTCATCAACAAGGAAGTGTTTGTAATTGGAGGCATCAAGAAAGGCTACTGTGCAACATTGTACAACATCTCCACAGATACTTGCATTATCACTGTCCACAATCAACCTTACATGACCATCAGATGTTGTGATGTTGCCACTATGTTAGTCGTTTTCCTTTAAATTCAACAGTTTCATCAGCTTATCATTCATATAGCTACAGTTGTTGATTAAATGGTGCCATGCTCAAATGGTCTGATTTTACTTCATTTTGTAAGATGCACAGAAAATCATATGTCACACTGCCACCCCGAAGCATAACCCCCCCACCTGAGAAAACTGCATCGTCCTCTGCCGACCATGGTCAATCCTTCACCTGGGCCTCCTGGTCCCAGGAAGATCTTGCTGAGATGTCCTCTGAAACTGAGATGACGGAAGACCCTTGGACCATCAATACAAATGACATTGTGGAATTGGCCCAACCAAAAGCTCATGGTATGTTTCTTCTAATTATATTATAATGTCATGCTTACCCTCTATTCAAGACCCTATATGCTGGCTCAAAGAGTTCTCTTTATAGTTTCATGGTTACCACACCTTTGAAGCACATGTAGACCAAGTATCTCACTTTTAGGATTTTTGCACTTAGGATTATGTATATATATACCTGCAATTAGGATTACCGATACCCATCAATGTACAAACATTGTTCAGTTGAATCTGATCTAATAAAGCAAATTATGTCAGACATTTATTTTATTATACTTGTCCTAACAGATCGGTCATCCCTATAAGTTAGGAAGCTTCTTTGTATTACATAATATCACTTTCCTTCATCTCCCACATTGCGTCAAAGTGCCCAGGTGAGCTTCTGATTCCTGATAGCTTTCTGTTTTGATGCAGGTTTGCATTTACTTTTAGATGAAATGCTTAGCACAGCAGTAGGCATCCTTCAAAGCTTCACTCCTGACACAGTCTCAACAATGTGCTTGACCACCAGGTATATATCCTGTATGCCAGGATTTCTGACATCCCACATTAATGGACACACTTCATCAATCTTATAAGAACCAGACCCATTGTCTGCATTCCTTTTGAAGTAGCAACCTGTCAAGTTTGTACTCAATTTATCAATCTCTGTCAGAATTGGTGTCTCACAAGAACCAACTCAGATCACAGGCGAGTTCTTCTATAGATACCAGCTGGGTTAAATGCTGGGCTAAGTAGCACATTCCAGGACCCACACCCCATGTCTCTCACATGCAAAATCACACTTGCAATATGCAAGTCAGTTTACAGTAACCCTCACAGTTGTCAGCATTTGCTTCTGCTCTTGGTGGTTAATCGTATAGTGTGTGATATCGCAATAGTGATTCTGTGGAGAGAATTGCCTTCTGTACTACCACTCCTTCATCTTATGCCAGAGGACATCGTCAAAAGGCATTTAGCAGTGGATGGCATCTGGCATTATGTGAGTTGTTTCATCATTTGTGATATGGGCAACCCTCATTCTGCCTTAGTCATTGCATGGTCCTCCTTCACATTTGCAACTAGACTGACTTCATGTCTACACCCCTCACATCCATGCCATCATCTCACAAGAGCACACTCTGACCTGTGATACAATTGAAGCTTTCACAGCTATACTTTATTGCCACACCTCCATGACTAATGCCCCCTTCCTTCTGTACCTAACCTGCCTGTGACTTGCCCATGGGAGCAATCCTGTCCTCAGTTTCCTACCGTCCATAATTCACAGAGGTTTGGAAAAACTCATGCTCCCATATGTGGATCTGGACCTAGATCTTATTCTAACCTGTATCCTGGAAGTGCTGCATCCCCTCCGCAACCTTGTCTGCATTGAGATCACTCATCTCACACATGTTAGTGATTTTGCTTGTTGCATTCACCTTCTCCCCACCTTTCACTCTCTAAAAGTACCTCTTCTCAACCCTGAGGGCATGCAAGCAATCTTTTTGCACCCCTTCCTATATAACCTAACAGTCATTGTAGACATACAGTTGTACCTGCCACAGCATATGCCAACTTTTCATCATCCCTTGCACTCCTTCAACATCATGTTCCAGAACTCTTGGCTTGGCAGTATGGACGCAGATGCTTTGGACACTGCCCTTATGCTGTTACGAAGGTTTAGACCCCCTTGTGAGCAGTTGAACATAACACTCCGTCTTCACCTTGATGGCCCCACCTTGGGTAAATTCATCAACTCCCTCTTGCTCAAGCTGAGTTGTGTTACTCTTACCGAGTTTTCAATCTTTGCCCTCTTGCATTTCACTGTGGATCTACAGGGTATCACCAATTGCCATAGCACCCCACTCAAGCTAAACTTTCTTTGACCGCTTTTCCAAGTTTTGTTGACACACATCGACCTCAGCAGTTTTAATATGTTACCTACCTTACATGATATTTACCACTTGTTCCTCAGCACTGATATATTTAGACTTGCCAAAACTATGCCTTTATATTATGTAATCGTCATTGCTGATCCCTACAAATCAAGTAGCTTGCCTAGCTTACATAATATTTCTCTCTTCTTCCTTAATTAATACCATCCTCTTATCCATAATGTCAAGGAGCTCTGGTCTCTGCAAGGTGGGGAGGAGCACCAATATTTTGCACTAACCGCGGATATAGCTTGCCCAATCAAATGGGTTTGCATTCAAGAAGTAGTGTACAACAATGCCAATACTTTAGAATGTGAGTTATGATGTTCACGCCAGAGATTTTCTTATATAGAAAACCCTACCAGCCTCATCCAACTCAGAGTCTAACCAGACCAGCTCTCCATCTGCAGAGAACATCTGCATGTGGACTCATAAAGCCCAAGCCATGGCCCTATGTTTCATTGGAGATATTTATTCAATGAGGAAGAGCACTAGCACAGGTCAGTTCTGCTAACCCAACTACACACTTACTGAATAACAAAAAACTACAGGATCTAGTTCCAGCTTTTACTGGCTGGGACATATTCCCTGTTGAATTGTGCACATCATTGGCATGGTGGTAGGAATCACCATGCACGAGAAAAGAATGCTGTACACTGGTGAGCTAGCAGTTCCCCTGTGGCATCGGTAGTGATTCCTGTTGTAAAGTTGATGGTTCCACAGAGGTGATCAATTGTATACTTCATCACCCTGGACCCTTAGCCCACCTGGGCTCTAATACAAGAGCAGCATTATGGTCAAGTAGATGGTGCCCCAGGCGCTTCTCGCCAATTAGGTAGTCCATGCTGAAATATGGCAGTGTCCTGCATGATTTAGGAATCATGCATGGACATGACTACTAGGTATCCCCCAAAAAGACAAAGTCTGATAGCTTAGCCTTCAGGCTAGTCAACCCATGCCTTGGCTTCAAGCCTTGGTTAAACAATTCCAGTTTCCCCATATTTATTTATATTTCTGTACTGTCTTGAAGAAATGACATTTGTGAGATGGGAATCATATAATGACCTAATTGATAGTAGAATTAAAAAGAAGGTTAAGGTATTGCCTTGCCTTTGGCTTATTCACTTTGGCTAGAGACAACCATAGAGAAAAGTTCAAAGCCTTACAAAACCTATCCAAAATCCTTGATTTCTTCTATTCTCATTGTATTATTAGTTCTGTGTTGTTTTCTCTAGTGTTTCCTTTATTTCTTTTTCTATTAGGATGCTTTGACCCACCAGATACTTCACAAAATTGTACCTACAGGGTATGATGTCATCAGTTCTAGAATGTTCCAGGGGAAGTTCTGAAAAGTTCTGCTCCACACTGATGTCATAAATGATATCATTACTCCACCCATGGAATAATCTGGAATATTCTGCTCCACATTCTGATGTCATAGCTCCATCTTTTTACTTACATAATATTCCCACACAAAATGTATATAAGGAGAGCCCATTCTCTCCCAAAAATAAGAAACTTAGTATCTCTCAGAAGCACCATATTTTCTCAGGAAGTGAAAATAGCCCCTGAAGTTTCTCACTGTACAGATAGCTGCTTGCAAAGTTAGTCCCTTTGAAGTACTGTGCAGGATTCTCCAGAGATATTGGCCAACCAGCTTTGGTCATTGTGTACATATATTGAGACCTGCTTCTCACATGTTTGTAGGTATTTGACCAACCAGTCTTTGGTCCACGTTTATTGTCTAGACGGTTTTCCTAGACAAAGTTGTCACAGTTATTTGAACAACCAGTCTTTGGTCCATGTATATTGCCTAGACAGTTTATCCTAGGTAACGATTCACCAGTTATTTGACCAACCAGTCTTTGGTCCATATATTTGCATATTGAGACCCGCTTCTCACACATTTGTATTTATTTGACCAACCAGTCTTTTGGTCCACGTTTTCTGTCTAGTTGGATTATCCTAGACAAACTCTTTAGGTTTTATTAAACACACAAAAGTTCTGGCTAAGTTAATCAATTGATTGGTTTAGCAAGCCTCCCAAGAACTTACATGTTATCTACCACAAAAACTAGAAAAGTTGTAGACTGTGTTAATTGAGGACTGACAAGAAGTTTTATTCAAGTATAATTGTGGTGTCATTACATTTTACACACTTTTATTTAAGACCCTCGATTATTAAGACAGCGGTGCACTCCACCAGATGCAGGGGGAGAGAAGGGAGGACAGACCCCCCAGAAGTTGATCATCTCTTGTTTTAACTCTAATCACCCACATGTAAAGATGAAGAGGCTATTTATGTGGGCAGTACTCCAGCTTTATGAACAAGGGAGTATAGTACTCTATGATAGGCTTTTGGATGCCTCAACTGTATCTGTGTCTATAGTGCCCTCCCACTTTTCTGCAACCAACACAGCAAGTTCTCAGGCTCCATCTGATGTTCCCCTCTCTAGCACAATATTTTCATCACCTGACATTGCCAAGTCCATGATTCCTGAGGACAACGAGGCATACACTCCCATAATTGCAGCCCTCCTCACTCAACCTGTATGAGAGATCATGTGCGCAAGAGGTATTAGAGGAAAGAGCATCAGGGTCAGAGCAGAGGACATCGTGAGGGATCTGAAAAGGTTAGATAGGCATTGGGTGAATATTGGATTGCAGGCCATTGAAGAAGCCATAGACACTGTCATAATTGACTAATCACTAGTAATTGCCCTTACCTCTGTATTTAGTTCAGACCCATCCAATCTTACCTTGTTCAAGTCTGACAGTTGTATTAGGTTTTTCCGACTTATTTACTACACTGAAAGGTGATGGGTTGCATAACAGATGTTTTCTAGAGTGAGTAAGCAGGTATTTTCAAAACCCCACTTCATTCCTGCCAAATGCAGGCAATGCACATGTACATTTTGACCTGTTTGATATAATACAAGGTTGACTAATATATGCATTGCTAGTCAGCCACCCAGGGACACGTCACCTCAGAATTGGAGTCAAGCTCAAATTCAGGCCCTGGGAGGAACATAGCAATTATTCAGACATGGAAGATATCAGACCTGTTATCAAAAAAACCAATCCTGACATTCAGGCTGTTATATCTACTTGATCAGATGAAATTTCCTAGCTGGCACTCATAGATATCTTAACTATGATGTGAGTGGGGATTTGTGATTTGAGTATGTCCTTGTGATTAGCCACCTAACCCTATCCCCAGCACATACTCTACCTTGGCCAACTTGTCCAATTCTTTCCTGAGTTCTGCCTGCCTATATACTAACAGTAATCCTAGCATATAGCATGTCATCTCTCTGTGTGCTGGGTGATGCACACTGCCCAGCCCTTGGTTAGCTCTACAGATGTTCTCGTGAGCTATAGCTAGCCCCCTAACCCATAAACACTAGATCTCCATGAGACTCAGAGTGCACCAGTAGGATCCACTCACCTCCACCTCCTCTGTCACCACAAATACCCTCTCCCCAGGGTCATTTTCCATCTCTGCTTGCCTTTGTACCTGTGCCTGGCCTTGTACCTGTGCCTGCACCTGGCCAAACATATGAGCGGTTCTGCATATGCAGACTGACCACTCATCTGATTTGGTGCAATGGCATTATGTGCTTCATTACCATAGTTGTATTGGGGTAGCAGTTGGTAGTTCTGGGGTGCTGGGTTGTTGTCATTAAGGTAGTTAGGCTGATATGCTTGGTGCTGGGTAGCAGGCATTGTAGTAATAGTGTTAGATTACAGCTAATGACTTACCTGAGCCATGTTCTAACACATTGGTACAGGTAGTTGGTAGTAGATGAGAAGAAAGTGCATCTTACGATAGGCTACAGATTTTATAGGGACACACTTTTGTCAGTATGTACTGGGAGAGAAGAAGGTGTGTTTTACGGTGGCCTACAGATTTTATAGGGACACTAACCACTAACAGTATGTATTGGGATAAAAGAAAGTGCATTTTATGATGAGTTACAGATTTTATAGGGACATTTTACAATGTTTATATCATGATTGTATCTCCAATGTTGACCAACACTCACTCTGTGAATTAGCTAGTATCACTTGATACATGGGATGTTTCACAGGACTGGTCTTCCAAAAGATCATCCCTTGGCTATTTATAGAGATGTAACATCAGACCATTGACAGGGATCTTTAACTTATATATGATTCTTAGGTTCAAGCATAGGAACTTACAGCCTACTTTCCAGCTATTCCCAAAGTGAAGTGCCCAACCATGATACTATCTTCCCCTTACTGTGAGCATATCACTTCTTGATACTTTCACGGCTAAGACTACATTATATCAGTGTCTGCAAACGTCCAAGCCAACCTCCTAAGCTCTTAACATCAGCTTCATAAATCAGATGCTCTGGTGTATTAAACAAACTTGGCTAGGCAGTCTATAGAACACCTAACTAATATATGTCTAAGCCCTTGCCCAGCTGCTACACTTGAGACAAGAACGTTCGACCTGAGGGAATAGCTACTGATAACAGCTCTAGATACAAAGACCAAAAAGTGTGCTATGCATGGGAAAGCGTGTCATAATAAGGAGTGTGGTAAGCGCATTGCTATATGAAGCACTATAGGCATCGCTATGTCGCTATTGGAGCACTATGAGCAGTAGAGGAGGGATAAGGTATCTCAAGGTAATGAAAGTCAAGGATAATGATGGCAAGGTTAAGAAAGGTATAAGGAAGCCAATAGGGGCTATAGAGCGCAACTAATGGTGACTACTTCTAAGTAAGACCTAAGGAAAAGGAAATGCAGTTGAAGGGAAGTAAAGTAAGTATTCCTAATCCTAGGTTACCTATAGTAGTCAATATCCTTGTCGGAGACAGAAGGAATAGAAAAAAACATGCAGTAAGAATGTAATAAGGCTGCAACACTTGTTACAAAACATGAGGCAAGGCAAAATACGTACCAATGATGTAGGATGGAGTTTGGATAGACACGAGCTTTCCTAAGGGAGTTCCAAAGTGCAAGAACTAATGTGAAGGTATGCGTGCAGCATGGGAATGAGCACACGGGAATGTGTTGCTAGATGAGCACTAAGTGCAGGAAAGTGTCACTATTGGAGCAGAACTGCAGAACTGCTCTACAACACTTTACTGAGAGAATCTGATAGTGCCAAAAGTGTGGGAATAGCGCAGGATATGGTGTGGGAATATGGATAGTGCTGCAGGAAGTGTGCACATGGTGCAGGAAAGTGCGGACTAAGTGTCAGACAAGGATTATAGCTAAAACAAGTGAGGGCTGACAATAGGCAGGTAGTGAATGGTATCAGAAGTTCAGCTATTGAGACCTATATAAAAATAGGGTTCCACGCGTCCAGCAGGAACTATATTGTCACACTGGGTGTATTGGGGGTATGGGAGGCCAAGGCTTTGGCTTCAAGGAGTCACCTGAAGGAAGGTGCATCCAGAAATGGGGCTTGGAGGACATCCAAATTGCAAATGGCAAGGTAAGTGTGTTTACAAGTCATTTCCCACCAGCACAGTTCTTACCAATAACAGTGTGCATACCTCTATTACCACTCTCCCACCAGCACACTTCTTGCCAATAGCCATACTCCACCACACTCTTGTATTTTGTACACTTCAACTACTCAGCACTCTAACTAGTGTTAGTTTTATATAGAGTGCTATCACTGTCAGGTTGCTATAAGGTTGCTATAGATCATTAAGTCCTTGAGCTCAGCTTCCCTTGCATATAAGGATAAGTAGAGCTAGTTGCTTTCAGCCTAGCTAGATTTATCTTTCACATCGCCATACAAACTATCAATCATATATCATACACAGTGCCAGGTACACACACAATATCACTCTAATCATCTACAAGTACTACATTAATAAATATACACTCCTACTCATTCTATTATGCCATGTATGAATGAGTGCCGGTTTGCATACATGCTGCGCAAAGTATGACTAAGTACTAAGTGTGACTTGGTGCAAATTTGAGAGAGAGAAACAGGCCATCATGTTTGCACATATCTTAGTAGTGCAACATTGCAAAAAAAATTCAATATTTTTATAAGTTGATCTATAAGCTTCTAGCTACAATTTGCACTAATTTTCAAGGCTCTATGTGTTGTGTTTGAGTTGTGAAACACTTGTGCAAATTAATTTGCATTACTGGGTTATCAATAATAAGAGTCATCGATAGGTACATATGCCACTGAATGCCCACCAATAAGAGACAAGTGCACTGAACACCAATAGTGCACTGAGCACTGCACTGAAGACTTCAATAAAACAGGCAAGCTAAACATCTCAATAAGAGTCAGTCAGGCAGGCACATTGAATACAAGATCTTAGATAAGAGGTGATTAAACAACAGCAAGATACAGCAAGATTATAGTCAAGGCACATCTTGCAGGCTGAACACAACACTGTCTGAAGACACACAACTTTCAGTCATACAACACTGTAAAATGCTGTCATAGGACATGTACATTGCCCCACAAAACCTGGACTACCAGACACTAGTCAGTTTATGTATACCCAGGATTGGTTGACTATCTGCCATACCAGGGCAGGCTGGCCAGTCTAGTATAAATGATATATCTGCAACAACTGGACAGGCACATGACTCTAGTATAAATGATAGGCATACTAGTATGCAGAGGTAGGTAAGGCAAATTATACATATTTAGTGCTATAATACCAATATAGGCATATCTATAGCTGACACTACAGTGATGAAAATACTGTAGGGGCTAATGGTAGCTCTTAGATCAGTATGATTTTAAAGGCTCTTAAAAACCTTAATCTTATTGTACACCAAACTAGCCAAACCTGATCAGTATTCAAGTTGGATCATAGGATTAGGATGAGGTTATTACCTTGAATCTAACTTGATAAATGCTAACAGAAAAATCTACAAAATCTGTGCAATATACTAGTAGTACAGTTGTGATCCACAAAACTATAACATGGTGAATCCTTCAATCTTGGGCTATTCAAAATTCACTGTACACTGTGAAAGGGAGTCATGCGTATTTGATATCTGATCAGTACAGGCTGGCCTGGTGTTGCATTCCATGAAACAGGGCTGGCTGCATGGGTTATGATGTATACTGTCACTGGCTGGCCTGCTTGCACAATGTATAAAGTGGGCTGGCCAACACCATAGTGACCCATATCAGTGAAGGCCAGCCTGACATTGCAGTCCGTGCAAAAGGGCTGGCCAAGTTGGTTGTTGTCATATCCCATATATCTGCGCTTCTCATCTGAAGTTCTAGATCCAAGATCTGATCTGATCTGATGCACAGATCTGTTTCATATCCTGTTTATTTAATGTTAAACATAGCTTATTTCCTCCATTTGGTATATTGTACTTTCTGGTGCTTTGGTTACCCTTACGTTTAACTTGTAATAAGTGTTGCTTATACATTACTTATACTTTGTGCATAGCCTTTGGTTAGTCCCTCTCATATGTAAACTCTTGTATATGTCCTGTAGTACCTCAGTTCAAATATCATCTTAGATTGTTCTCATTCTGTCCTCTGGACTTGAGTCTCATAAACAATTATCACCCTCCAAGACTTAAGAATTGTATCCGATAAAGTCTATGTCTCTGCCTCTATCTTTGGATAGTCCATACTCTGTTGTTCTAGTCTAAGACTTGTCTAGACAAGCCTATATACTCCCATCCGATATCTGGATGTGTTTTGGATAGTAATACAATACTAGTCCAAACCTTTGGATATCATACAATAGTCATCTGGATCTTTGGATATGCTATGTATACACCTCTGAAATACAGAGTAGTACTTTGGAAAGGGGCACAGTTTACAAGCTGAGGCCAAAGCCCTTCAGATCCAATAACCCTTGAGCATGACCTTAACAGTTGTGACCTCTATTCAAACATGTATGGCCAGTCCTATCTTTAATATTTCTCTGAGTTTTAAGCACAGATATACAGAACAGTGAATCAACTCTAAGCTATTGTTATACAAGATATATGGAATGAAATATAAAATATTTCAGACATTGTACTTCTTGGGAACTACTTTGTCTCTGGTAGAACAACAAGGTGGATCAGGAGGGGAAGCCTTCATCTTTTTCTTGGATAGTTCCTCCATATCTGCAGCAGACCACTTACTCTTCCATTTGGCATTGGATTGCCTCACCCTCTTGTCCACCTTGCTTGCTTCCTTAGCCAATCTTTCTTCCTGGAATATTCAAAGTCTTCATCACTTCTAGCAATAGAGGGCTGATCCAAGTTACTGATGCCATGGTTATAACACAAGAGGTGGGGGAGTGTTAGCGACTAGACTTAGGTGCTTTCTTACTTGGATAATCTCGTGAGGCCTGGAGTACAGGTACCAGTCGCGATGTAGAAACTACAACACAGCGAGGCGCGAACAAAGCTCCTGACTGTATCTATAATTGTTGTAGGTCGCGCGTTGCCTAGTCTGCTATACCTGAGATGACAAGTGCGTTCGACCCTAAAGGGGAAGCGAGTGCAGCAAGGATCTAGTTGTATGCGCTGAAGGCGCTACTGGTCGGCCAATGCAGGGCGCGAGAAAGCGCAGGTGCGCGCAAGGCATAAAGGCGCGGGAACGCGCGCGTGTGCTGCGCGAAGCGCGGGAAAGTGCGCGCGTATATGCACAAATGAGAGAGTGTAAAATGAATGGATTTCAACTATCTTCTGCTAGGTAAATAGTGGGTGCAAAGTTCTGTCAACCGAAAAGTCCCCCAATAGTAAGTACTGCTGGCGCTTATATATGGCGCCTAAGCGCTGTCATGCGGAGCCGAAGCGCTACCGAGTAAGGTATGTAAAGTAAGGGTCCATGATAAAAATAAAAGTGGAACGATACGCAAATAAGGGAAATAGGAATATACGCACTTAGAGAGCTTGGTGGACAGTGGATGGATGCTTCTGGATGGCTGGCGCTATAGGGCGCTTCAAGCGCGGGAAAGCGCGCGCATCGTGAAGCGCGGGAAGTGTGCGCGCATGGCGCGCGTTGCGCGGGAAAGCTGCGCCTCATATAGGAATAGCTGCAGATAGCACCCAGAGTGGTGCTGCAAGTTCGTGCCATGTATTCCCTAGTGAAAAGTGCCATATCACACGATGAGAGGCATTATTCCTTACAGCGAGTCACAGTCCAACTGCTTGGGATAAGCAGGTCATTGAGTAAAAGCATGGGTGCTGTCTTGCAGCCGGTGATAACTATAGCCTGAGTCATAGGGGATGATGATGAAGGCTTCTGGAGGATCTAAGATGTGATGACCAGGGGTCAAAGCGAAGCAAGAGATCACAAGTATAAGCTTATTAGGCTTAAGAGATTATGGACTAGTTAACTGGGAAGAACCAAGTAGATTCAAGTTAGAGAATACAACTGTGGTACATAGGGTTTATATAGGTGAGGGAAACGAGCACAGACCAGGCTGTAAGTAGAAGTATAGGAAAAGGTAAGTAGAAGGGAATGAGTCAGAGACCAGTGGTAAGGGAGAGGTTGAGTCACAGACCAAGACTATGGTAAGGGTAACAGGGGACTGTGTCATATCCCGGATTCCGGACCTATCCTATAGATTGGATGTATGGACTAATCCTTAGATTAGAATCCCAGACTTCATCCATAACCAGTTCTAGTCTCATCCACTATTGCAATTGTCCAACTACCGCTTGTCTGTCCAATCCAATATGCCTATCCGCTTCAGATCCGATACAATAAGCTTTCTTATTCATTACCTGTCCATATAATGTTAACACAGCCTATTCCTTTATTCAGTATTCTCTACCTTTCAGATAACCGGTTCTATACTTACCTGATATCTTCGCTACTTGTCTATTACCGGTACTCGGTTGTTTACCTATCCGTTATGCTTACTTATCCATTATCCTTTGACTGTGCTATTGTACATAGCCTCAGACACTGCCTCTGATTATTCCATTAGCTACCTACAGTATATAAACTCTTGTAAATCTCAATAGATCCTTAGTTCGAATATTATATTGTCTTGCAGCATTATTGTCCTCGCACCTTAGTGTTGTAAGGATCCCTTCTCTATCCTTCGGGCCTAGGGATTGATTCCCTAGGCCAGAGCTCCACTCTTCTGCATTTCTGGACATCGTCCATTTCCGGATTCTATCTTAGGCCTAATGGATTGTATCCTTAGGTCAAAGTTTTGCCTTTCCAATACTTGCACTCTTTCCAATCCTTATCCAACTCCATCTCTACCTAAGGGTAGTCTATATCTGTCCGCATCCACTCCGGAACCTCTATCCGGAACTCCAGACCACTATTCCTGCCTCGGACTGTGTCCTTTCCTCAAAGGCTGCAAAGGAACCAGTGCTGCCTGCCTTTATACAACCCAGAAGGTCTAACTGCATATCCAATGTCAGTCCAGATCAACCTGGAAAATTGTCCAAGTATCACTGGAGGCAGGGGCCAATTTGCCCACACATCACATATGGAACCCAGCATGATCTCAGACAAACTGAAGTTACCATTAATTCTCATGGAAAATAATGACAACATTTAAAATTTGGCCAACATGTGTTGAATTTATATTATCTTGAGGTGTGTTTCCACATAGGAATTATGTTCAGCATGTCTACACATTGTGACCAGATATTATATTTGTTCTGTTGTAAATTTTTGACATTATTTTGCCTTGTGGATGCATTGTGACCACATTTTCAATGACTCTTGAGCTTTCATTGTAAGTTAATTTTGACTGCAATAAGACTATGTGTATCCTTCTGTCATTGGAATTAAGCAGCCAAAATTACATCTGTAACTGCAAGCAACATACTACTTCCATTTTGATCACATTCTAGGTGAGTTTTAATTTATATCACCTTGTTCTCTTCCTGTGCCTACACTTTTCTTCCTCTGATACATCATGAAAAACTCAAACTCTGTTGACAGAAATAAGTTTGACTAAATATTGAGATAATTTTTACTTTGCTCTATAAACAAAATGAGGAATAAAACAAAATCTGTTTTCCTTGTGTCACCAAACAAATTTTGACCAAAGTCAACATCAACAGTCAACAGTCAACAGTTGATATATGTAGTTAATATGATTATGAACTAAAGGATGGTTGAATATAGTGGTGATGCATTCAAGAGGATCTCACCAGTAGAGAATTGCCAGAGACTTTGTGGGATGTGAGGTAGGAACAACTCAGACTTCCAATGAGGTCTGCTAGGTAGTGATTCAGCTCAACCTCATAACTCTTTTGCTGAATGGAAGAACAAAGGTAGGTTGTTGATCTAAGTGCTGCTTGAGCTAAGGTGTTGTGGTGATGATCAAATTTAACACTTACCATCTTTAGTGCTAGGAACTCATTGATTTTGTCATGCTTAAGCCCAAATGAAGCAGCCATTCTCTTCAATCACTGAATGGATAGTATAATTTTTTTTACAATAGATGCTATTTTCGTCAGCATCAAATAGGCTTATGTGGGGGTTGTGGAAAGTAGTTGGTAACTTCCTGTCCTTGTCCAAGTTCTGCCTCCAGATTCTTGCTCAAAGTCTAAATCCCCTTTGAAACTCATATACTCTTGTTCATAGGAAGGGATTTGGCCAATATTATCTATTGCCATGGGGTTTTTGGTGAGTAGTTAAGTGGAGTTGAGTTGAATGAGATCTTCTAGCCAGTTATTGCATCCAAACCATGGTTCACTCATATGATGAGCAACAAATATATGGTCTCGGAATTCTTTCCCACATAACAGACAATGAGCTATGACCATGATGCACTGGTATTGAAATGTGAGTTGTGGACTTATGAAAAGCAAAATGTTGGTTTTTCAATATGACTTCAACATTTTCCAGATACTC
This sequence comes from Suillus cothurnatus, assembly GCA_016758765.1. NCBI lineage: Eukaryota > Fungi > Basidiomycota > Agaricomycetes > Boletales > Suillaceae > Suillus > Suillus cothurnatus. The sequence goes on along the minus strand of JABBWL010000142.1, from coordinate 93,823 downwards.
TACCTCTTACATTAAATCCCATAATATTGCCCTCATCACTGAAGTTTGAGATCACTACTCTGCAATCATTATCAGCATGTGCTTCTTGCTCTGATAAATCTGCTTACTCTCACATCAACTGTGATGATGAATCTAAGGGGGAACCACCTGGTGGTATATATGACTTATATGGTGTTCTTATAGCTATTAATTCCCTGGTGGGTCCTTTTCATTTCTCATTTTGCATTATTATTATTGCACCTTTACATTTAAATAGTCTAGAACCCATGGTCTAACCAACTCAGAGGCAGGTCTTGTGCTTAACCTTGTGAGAGCAAACCAAGACGTTTTCCAAAGCACAGAAGACACTTCTATGGCCAAAACAGAAATAGGTTTCAAACTTGGAAAACAATAACTTGTTCTGGGCTGGTACATATCATAGAGGGTACCTTTAGGAATGATATGGGCCAAGAATTAAGAATATCAGCAGTTTGGTTATGGAGATATGGTTGAAATACTGACTTTTTAGCCCATCTAACAGATCTCAATATTGTTGACCTTCAGAAGCTCTAGGACCATCCCTAATAAATTTCCTACATTTGAAAAACCTTAGGACAGGTGTTTACAGTATTGGTCTTGGGTTAAAAGGAGACACAGTAAGACATAGGGGGTAGAAGGGGGGAGGGGAACCTTGCATATCTCAAGAATATGATTTTTCCTGGGAAATATGGCTCAGCCATATTGTTCAGAATGATAAATAGCCCCCAGGAAAAATGCTTTTGGTGTCCTGGCAAGTCATAGGAAGTCTGTAAAAATCGGTCTTTGTAGGAGGTATCAGGAAAACTGATATATTTCATTTCAGACATGCTCAGGACACTCTGGGACCATCTCCAATCAATTTATATGCTCAGAATTCACTAGGAACACCCTTCTATATATTTGTATTTACATAATAGCAGGACATAGCAGGTAGGAGGAGGAGGGGGACTTATCATATCTCAAGAATGCGATTTTTTCTGAGAAATATAGCTTGACCATCGTGTTCAGATTGTTTTAAAACTCCAAGGACAAAAGCTTTTGAGCCCTGGCAAGTCATGGAAAACCTATAAAAATTTATCTTTGAAGGGGGTAGCAGACAGAGGTAGTATATTTCAGCTCAGACAGACTCAGAGCACTCTGGGAACATCTCCAATAAATTTCTATGCTCAAAAAATACTAGAAACAGCCTGTTATATATCAGTATGTTATAGAAGCAAGATATAGTAGGTAGGGGGGAGAGGGGGACCTACTATATCTCAAGAATGCAATTTTTCATTCATCATATGGATGTATATCAAAAGGCCGCCATCACACTGCAGGAGTATCTGGACCTGCACGCCACTCTGGACACATTTACTTGCATCACAGATTATTATTCTGAAGTTCTGTCAGCCTTTGTTCAAGAAGTCAAGGATACCTGGCAAGCCAATGACAAGACATGGCGCTCAGCACATCTTGACTATCATTTTGTCATGTCAATGCACAGTAGTGCCTTCGTTCAGCCCATGCAAAAGGCAACACTTAGAAAAATCATTCATTCTTGGGATGATTTTAGAAACAAGAAGATTTACAAACCAGTACAGGAGCATGAGCAATAACAAGCCACTTCATGACTTTCTGTATACTAATCCAGTGACTAAGTCACCATTCACTCACATAATATGTGTGGCATCCAAAATTTTCAACACAATCTTTCAACTGAAGATAAGATATGGTCTTATCAATTGTTAAACAAGTGAGGGAAAGTATAACAAAGGCAGCACAAGTTGTTTAGGCACCAGAGAGCTGCATCAGTTTGACATCCAACAATGTGAAGACAATGGTGGTGCCCATTGATCACTCAAGATCTACAGGTAAATTCTCTGATGGGCAAGATCATGATATGGATGACATGGTCGATATCATGCAAATCAAAGGATCAATCAAGCTTGCAGACAAATCAGAAAGGCAGCAGTCAAGGTCAAGCAAAGGTTTCAATTTTAATTTTCAGGAAGTTTGTCCATTAGTATATTGATTATCAGTCAGGCTACATGTATGGTCTTCAAGAACATAGACAATCTGACTGATATGACTACATTATTGCACAAGACACAGGTTGACCTATATGAAGCATAGAAGAATAAGACAGCTGGTCATCAGTGAAATGTATGTCTCATGTATATACAGCTAAGCTACCAATGTTGTGTTATACAGGTTCCTCGCAAGTTATCCCCAATGGGGGCAATGACATCTAAGAGGCTGCAAATACCTTTCAGGTGAAGGAGGACAGATGGAAAGCATGTAAAAATTTGAAAGGAGGCCATCAAGATAAGGTATGTCTGTCTTATATCAATTATCTGCATTTCTTGAACTTAGTTCTCAATCAGGACACTCTAAGTAGTACCACGTCAGTTAAACAAATGTGCAAGGTATATCACATTCTATATACATCAGGCACATACAAATGAGTATGGCTGGAATATGTCAGGCTAGTTCCAACCGCTGTAGGTGTCACAACCTGGCTAGGCACTAGCTATAATAATGCTAAACCAGTATAAGTGAGTCTCAGCTCTACCTAGCTGCTATACTCACAGAAGCAAGAGTGTTTGACCCTAAAGGGGACGCAAGGAAAGTGAAGATCCACAAGTAAATGCTGATCAACCCTGATCAAATGCAATGAAAGCGCAAGAAAATGCAAAGAAATGCAAAGAGATGCGGTGAAATGCGAAGGAAGCATGAAGAAACGCGAAGAGATGTGGTGAAATGCGAAGAAACGCGAAACACGATGGTCGCGCAAAGCGTGGGAAAGTAGCACGCAAAGTGCGCAAGTGTAGAGAAGATGTATAAATGGTGTTGGGATGTGAACTGAGACAAGGAGGACGGATGCTGGATGGATAATAGACGTATATTGTGATTGCCACTAGCTATAGACGGATGCTAGGGACTACAACGACGGATACATGCACTGCATGGAACTAACTGGTGATAGATGGTGACTGCCAGAAGCTAAGTTGTAAAAACAAACATGGCAACTCTAAGTCACACATAAGTGCCTTCCCAGGGCTCGGAAGCAAATCGGGAGCGCTCTAAGTATGTAAGTGATGTAATGTAAGGGTCCATAACGAAATAATAATCGTACAATACCAAACATAGTCAGATATAGTAATAAATGGAATGTGATGCACCAAGGAACTGGCTGGACAATGGATGGATACTCCTGCGATGATGCACACTAAATCGCGATGGAATGCGAAGATGCGCAATGAAACACGAAGATGCGCAATGAAACACGAAGATGCGCGAGAATGCAAAGATGTGCGATAGAACACAATGATGGGTGATGAAATGCAAAGATGCGTGAGAACGCGAAGATGGGTGATGAAATGTGAAGATGGGTGATGAAACGTGAAGATGCGCAATGAAACGCGAAGATGTGTGATAGAATGCAATGATGCGCAATGAAATGCAAAGATGCGTGAGAACGCACACTAAGTGCAAGTGCAGGAATACATTGCGCAAGTGCGGGAAAGTGTCCTGAGTCTGGCATGTCATTGCAGGGAAGCTGCACATGATATGTGGAATCGCTCTACACATGATGGTGATGTTGTGCTGTGAAGCCCAGTCATCATGAGCCATAACATAGGCCAATACCAGCCTGTAGAGAATTGAGTCTCTACCCCGCCCTCCAGGAGGTACTACCAGAAAGGGTAAATGAGATGTAATTGAGATTAGTGATGATGAGGTGTGTGCATTAAGACTTGAGTCATTGTTGATGGGACCAACCTTTTGACCAGGATACAACACCATTAGGACAATGTATTACAGTTGCTCAAATGGATGACAAGGTAGGTACACCTATATGTAAGAAGGAACATGCATGGTTTAACTCATGTATCAGGACATTGACTATCTTGTTACCATAAAGCCACCAATAGTGATGCATACACAGTCTCACACTCGAAAGCCTACTAAGAAGGGAAAAGAGAAGGTGATGACATGCACAAATTCTGCTTTGTACATGGTCATAGGCATATTTTCATCTAAGTTTCTACCCTATACAAGCTCACTATAATAGTCCACTATACTGTCCTGAATTTTCCTAATCAAAGGAGAATTTTATTCAATAATTTCTGAGCCTACAAACATTACTTTACAACTTATCTCTTCACAATAATACTTATCTTGGTCAGAAAACAGCTTCAAAACCCTTTTATTTTCATTAGTCAGCAATTTCCCACACTTTTCATGATTTTTTCATACATTTTCACATCTTCTGAGATACTTTTACAGTAACATCCCAACATCTAAACATTAGCAACTCAACATCTAGACATAGTTATGCCTATATGGGGAATTTTCAGCAACTAGGCAGTGCAAAGTCTTGGCACACAGCCTTTCAAGCACTTTACCTGAGACTTCCAAATTAGGTTAGCTCTGCACAGGAAGCACTGCTACTTGACCCAAGGATGCCAAATATGAGTTCCTCTGCCAAAGTGCTTCAGAATACTTTATTCAACAATTCTAGGTATTTTACTTATATACCAATAATTTCTAGCATATCTACCAGTAGAGTAGTATATAAGGGGCTCACTTTCTCCCCTTTGCAATAACAATACCCATCTTTTATACTTGAGAATTAGTAGGGGAATCATAGGGAAAATTCCCTAGGTTCTTGGTGAGTGAATATCTGAGTGACTATTTGAGAGAAATATTAAGTTATTTCCTCCATTTCTTTGACATTATTTGCAACATCATACAAAGCATCTGAGGCCACATCTGAGCCATCTTACACAGTACATTCCAAGTTCTCTTTTAGACAGAAACAGTTCTGTGGGGAGAATATTAGTATTTTCAGCAATTAGGGAAGACAAATAAAGCTTGCAGTCAGTCAACAATATTAAGAGCTTGGCCACTTAAGACTACATCAAGAGGGTGTATTCTGTTCTGGTCTGCATCATACTCATTGTGAGTGCCTGAGCAGCAGAGGGTTGGTTTCGAAGTCACATATTGGGTCATCTTGATAGTGCCTGATCTTAGTTTGATCTCCATTATTGAGGATAAGGAATATCCAAGAAGGATATAACTTTAGGTCATTATATTCTGTTGCATATTATATTCAGAGAAGTCATAGCACTGCATCAAGCCAGTTATTGATCTTATTTTCCCTCCACCTTTAGTCACTAGTATTTTGCTTAGAGAACTCAACAAACCTACTCCCCACAAACAACCATGTTATCAACTGTTGGTAATTGTCTGAACTGTTGACCATGGTAGGATATTGAAATTAGTGATTTTATTGCTTTTCATATTCTAGTAAGATAGCTATTGTATCATCTTACATTCAGGTTTGTTTACCAATCTACAAATCAACTTATGATTAACTCACCTTGTTAATGAGGCTGAATGTGGTGATTCCAACTTCCATCACCTGCAGGAACACATCAGGTGGGTTCACTACATATTTGCAGTGGCTTATCTTCTTAAACAATCAATACAGATGACCTTATGTAGCAGATTCATTATGTTGATGAAGATCATCATATAAACCTACCTGTTTCCACACCTGTAAGTCACTCCTCCATGTCTTTCATGTGAGATAGTATTCAAATAAAAGGAGCAGGACCTTCATCACACCGAGGATATCAAATTTCCATCAGCATTTGAAGACTGGCAGGAATGGAATCACATTGCTTTGAAGAAGGGGAACTCACAAATCTTCCTGAAACTTGGGGCATGGATCTTGCTTTGATTCAGACAACTGATAAAGACTCCTATTCATGGGTCTGTTGAGGAGCTACTGATTCCAGATCATCCAGAGTTTTTTAAACTTGCAAATGAGGCAGATTCTAGAGAGACATTCGGAATGACACATTTGTATTTCATGCTCACCCATGTAGATACACATCCAGAACACCTCACCCATCTATTCCATGAGCTTGGCAAGGTGTCATATGAGGGCCAGCTGGAATGTAGTCACCCAGGTGTCAGGCCACTTCCAGAAGCCCCAATTCCCACCCTTAGGTATGTAGCTGCATTGATTAATTGCAGAACTAATGCTTGTTATAGTATTATGGTGAATGAGCACTTGGAATGGTTGATGATCTTGCCATTTGATGAGGACATTGACTTTGTAGACATTCATGCTGAAGATGAGGTTGATGATGTGGATGGAGATATGTCCATAGCAATGGCACTCAATTACATGGTGATATCAAGTGTGCAAGAATCAACACAATTGACCAATGGCAAGGACATACCAACATGGAAGAGAATGTTGTCTAAAGTGCTATCACCCCAAAGGTGACGACATTTACTGACAACACTATTGAGATCACTTTCCCTGAGACAACACTTTTCTTCCTAGGTCGAAGGGGGTCAAGAGTTTTGAAAGTGATCTGGGCCAGTTAGGCTATATCATTCTTGTATCCCTGTTCACCTGTTATGGGATCCAACTCAGCACCATTGCATACCAAATCAGCTGATAGCAAGTCCACAAATCCTAATGGTGGCCCCATAGAATATGTCTACTTCGAAGATTAAAATAGGTCTCTTGCAATACCCAATCTTGGGGCAGATGAGTTGAAATCAGGTCCCAGCACTACTTTCAATCCAGTGATCATGATACCCAGTCCTGCTATATGTGACAATGGTGGCACCAGTGACATTAGTGCTTGGACAAAAAGTGAGGAAGACTCTCAGATGCAAATCTTCTCTCATTCAGAGGGTAACAGGATCACAGAGAATATTCAACATGTGAATGAAGACTTGGCTGGGCCTAAAATAGTGTCCACAGATAATAATGATGTTTTCAACATAGGTCATTCAGTTGAAATGGTTGATATGGAACCTCAAGAAGGAGTGAGTGGGTCTGGTGCTCTATTTCAATCATCCACAAATAGTACAGCAGCACTTGATGAGGATGTGAGGGTTTTGGTTTCTTCAATGCCAGAATGACTTAGAGGATTATGTAGAAGTGGTTTACAACTATGCCAAGTATATCACTGCATGGTTAACTTACTTCATGTGTTTTCCCATCTATGTGTTCAACTCATATAACTGTCCTGCAAAAATGTTGTTCATAGCTTGATATACATGTATGACATCATGAGATAATAAATTCAAGTCACATATAAAATTAAATGGTCATGCACATTTCATTTACTGAGTATTTATCTCGGTGATGATGATAGACCTTGAAAATTTTCCAAAGCAGCATGTATCATTAATCACAAACCATGATATATGGGGGCTGATCCCTACATTTGTGCTGGTCTCCCCATCTTTAAATTTGGTAACTATATGAATGATGAAAGATGTACTAGACCTATAGGGATGAGCATTTTCCCTGATGGGCTGTATTTAATAGACTCATTAAGTGTGTATCTGTAAGATGTTGTGTCTCATCTGAAGTGCCACTGTATGACTGGGTGGATATTCAGAAATATGATTCAAGGGGCAGCTTGGGCTGTTTGCATTATTTATATAACTGACATTTCTAGATTTCAATTAAGAATATATGAAATTCCTATAGGCAGGGCACTGTTGGGGTATACAAAACTACTGGAAAAGTCCTTCCTTGATAAGAGATGTGGACTCAGATTTGTAGGGTACATTAGCACATTTTGCCTTGGCAATAGTGGAAAACCCAATCTCTCCCTTCTGGAACATGCTGGCTTGGTCAAACCATACACAGGAGCCCCACCCATTCATACCATTCAGAGGGGATGAATTCTCTACAGTAGGACTCCATTAGTGCTGATGAAAGTGATGTCTGTGTGTACCATCAGTTAGTCATGGAGGTGCTGGTATGAAGTATATAGGAGGTTTACCTGGAAGAAGAGGGAGGAAGGGTATATCATGAAGACTCCAGCTGGTATCTCAATGATGACACCTGCCTCCCACATCACCAGCCAAGACCTTTCAGTGCTATTAAACTGGCCTAGGCCTTGGTCAGAATTTGAATACAATCATGTGCCCAGTGACCACCTACCATAGACAAATATAACACAAACTCCAATTGCAAGATTCTTCCAATCAATGTGTGAACTGCAGTGCACTTGGTTGATGTGACGTGAGAGCCTAGCAGTATTCAGACAGAAGTTGAAAAAAAACCATACAGAGGCTGGATTCCAAGAGCATCTGCACAGGCCTGGATTCTTTTAGTGAGTAGAGGGAATTCTCTCTGAAAGATGGAGTTCATTAGTGAACTGAAAAATGAGTGAGCTAAGCCAATGCCTTGAGAAACTAAAAGTAAAAGGTGGAGCCCTTGCCTTAACTGAAAGATAGCACCACCAGGAGTCCAAAGTTAATCAACTGCTTCCCTATTGGAGACATGCCAGGCACTGAGAGAGGGCTCCTAGGAGACATCAGAGTCAAATATCAAAGAAAGCAGCAGCCCATACCAATTTGCAGTTGCAATCATGGCCACAAATTGAAAACTAATGAGAGCCTCTACTACTCTCTTCCATCTGAGCCTCAGTAAAGCCTGTCCTGTGTGCTTACTCAGACATTCCATCCTCGGCCTTCATATCCAAGTTGTATTTCTTGCAGTGCACATCAATTGCTGAAAATCACGCAGTTGTAGTTACTGTTGAAGATGAGAGCAAGGAAGATCCAGCCAGTGTCAATGCTATCACACGTTCTAAAGCAAAGGCCATGGGATCCATCATACCTGGGGAGAAATCAAGTTCATTGGCTGCTCCAACAACTCGTCTTATCGAAAACAGCCCAACCTCACCAGAAATGGACTTTAAATGGCATCCTGCTTTTACTTATGAATCAAAAGCAGCAGTACCAGATGCTATGCAGTAGGTGTATAAGAATATATTTGGCATGGTGGTCCCGCACTTGACTATATCCGATCTTCTTGCTATCAGCCCAGAACTACACAAAGAAGCAGTTGAACATTGTCACACACATTGGGTTCTTACACCTAGTACAGCCCTCTCAGCTAATGCTCCTGTCTCTGGTACTATTCCTCCCCTTCAAATCGAACATGCCACGCCACTTGGAGAACTCCATGTTATGCTCAATGGAGTACACTCCAAACTAGGGCTGCTAGATGAATGTTCCGAAATTGTTGTTATACAGGAGGATATCTGGAGAAAGACAAACACACCTCGGAACCAGCAGATACATATGAGAATACAGACAGCAAATGGAGGAGCTCAGGATATAGGTGGATGCGTTGAAATGCTGGAAATTGATGTCGAAGGAATCAAACCTTGGGTACATGCTTACATAGTACCAGACACACCTTATCGATTTCTCCTGGGCGTCCATGGCAGAGACTCATTTGACTTTCCAAGAACAAAACACAAGATACGGAATTAGTAACTATATGCAACCCCTTTGATAGTACCAACACTCACACCTGCCAGACTATGCCACAACCATGGCCACATTCTGGCTTGTTTACAGCTACATCTGCAGCATTTTATTGCCTGTCTTCCCTTGCTAAACTTCCTCTTCCACCCCTTCAAACAGTCAAGCCACTCGTCTTATCAAAATCTATCTTTCCCTTATCTCGACTCTCTGCTTCATCACTCTGCAATGCCCTTCTGGAAAGTTCATTCAAAATTGATCCCATTTGTCATGTCCTTGCCTACAAGAAAGTAGCAAATAAAGTCAAACTGGTCGCTACTACTATGCTGGTGTGACAATTAAGTTTTCTTTGGGCTGATACTAGCTTTACTTACTTACCTTTACATTCATTACATTTGTGGCTTATATAAGGATGTTTCCTTTTCACCAGTACCAGTCAGAAGTTTGATGATTTTTTCACTACCTCTGAGCTTGAGCCTAGATCAGAAACCCTTTAGGGTCAAACACTGTCTTCTAGGACATAGCAGCTAGGCAGGGTATTGGTCACATATTGGTTAGGGAGTATTCCTACCACATAGCCAAGTTTGTGCATCACACCAGCCCACGCATGAATTGTTTGATGTTTGCCTGAGGATCCCCTTCTAGCACTTCCTCATCTCTCTTCCCAACCACCAGCATTCAAACCAAGCATGCATCTTACTGAAGAACGCAAACTTACAGCCCAAGTGTTGACTAATAATGAACTTGCACTGGCCTGGGATGAAACAGAGAAAGGACAATTTCGAGATGATTATTTCCCACCAGTTATCATACCCACCATAGAACACATACCATGGGTCCATCGTCAGCCCCCAATTCCACCTGGCATCTGAGATGAAGTTATCAGACTAATTAAATTGAAGATCGCATCAGGAGTCTATGAAGCATCAAATAGCTCTTACCAGTCCAGATGGTTTTGTGTCGCAAAGAAAAATGGTTCAGTACGCATCATATATGACCTCCAGCCCTTGAATTCCATTACAGTCAAAGATGCTGCGACACTTCCTTATGTTGAGTTGTTTGCTGAACAGTCTGCAGGGAGATCCATCTACACTATGATGGATTTATTTGTTGGTTTTGACCATCGTGCATTAGTGGACGAATCACATGATCTAACTACATTTTAAACACCCCTGGGCACCTTTCAGCTCACAGTTATACCACAAGGATGGACAAATTATCCTGCCATTTTTCAGCATGACATGGCTTTCATTCTTCAACATGAAATTGATATCGTACCCAATTTCCAGGATGATATCAATATATTAGGACCACACACTCGCTACGAGCTTCCTGACAGGGTGTTAAGGTCATACTCAAGGGTAACGGATCTGAAGGGCTTCGGCCTCAGCTCGTACGCTGTGCCCCTTTCCCGAGTATAGCCCCGTATTTCAGAATGCTATAAGTATTGTATCCGAAGATCCGGATGGCTGTTGTAGCGTATCCGAAGGTCCGGACGACTATCGTATGGTATCCGGTTATAGAGGAAAGTAACGTATTCCTATCCGAAGACAAGGAATAGTATCGTATACTTATCCGGATGGCGTCCGGTGTAGAAACTACAACACAGCGAGGCGCGAACAAAGCTCCTGACTGTATCTATAATTGTTGTAGGTCGCGCGTTGCCTAGTCTGCTATACCTGAGATGACAAGTGCGTTCGACCCTAAAGGGGAAGCGAGTGCAGCAAGGATCTAGTTGTATGCGCTGAAGGCGCTACTGGTCGGCCAATGCAGGGCGCGAGAAAGCGCAGGTGCGCGCAAGGCATAAAGGCGCGGGAACGCGCGCGTGTGCTGCGCGAAGCGCGGGAAAGTGCGCGCGTATATGCACAAATGAGAGAGTGTAAAATGAATGGATTTCAACTATCTTCTGCTAGGTAAATAGTGGGTGCAAAGTTCTGTCAACCGAAAAGTCCCCCAATAGTAAGTACTGCTGGCGCTTATATATGGCGCCTAAGCGCTGTCATGCGGAGCCGAAGCGCTACCGAGTAAGGTATGTAAAGTAAGGGTCCATGATAAAAATAAAAGTGGAACGATACGCAAATAAGGGAAATAGGAATATACGCACTTAGAGAGCTTGGTGGACAGTGGATGGATGCTTCTGGATGGCTGGCGCTATAGGGCGCTTCAAGCGCGGGAAAGCGCGCGCATCGTGAAGCGCGGGAAGTGTGCGCGCATGGCGCGCGTTGCGCGGGAAAGCTGCGCCTCATATAGGAATAGCTGCAGATAGCACCCAGAGTGGTGCTGCAAGTTCGTGCCATGTATTCCCTAGTGAAAAGCGCCATATCACACGGTGAGAGGCATTATTCCTTACACCAGATATCGGACGGAAGTATAAGGACTAGTCTAGACAAGTCTAGGACTAGAGACTAGCAGAGTATAGACTATCCGTAGATAGAGGCGGATGCGTATAGACTATCGGATACAATCCTTAAGTCTCAGAGGGTGACAAGAGTTGTTAAGACTCGAGTCCGGATAACGGAATGAGGACAATCTAAGATGATATTCGAACTAGGGTGCTATAAGACATATACAAGAGTTTATATACGATAGAACTACGCAAGAGGCTATGCACAAAGTATCGCAATGTATAAGCAACGCTTATTAGAAGTCAATCATAAGCCGGAAGATAATCACAAGTGAAGCGGATCAGTAAACATAGCCGGAAATTAATCACAAGTGAAACGGATCAGTAGAACATAGCCGGAAGAAAGCATAACCGATAAACTGGAAAGGAGGATATACTAAATGGAGGAAATAAGCAGTGTTTAACGTTATATGAACAGGATATGAATGAAGAAGCTTATCGTGACGGATCCGGTACGGATCTGTGGATCGGATCTGATCGGATCTGACATCCGGAACTTCGGATGAGAAGCGCGAATGTATGGGATATGACACAGGGGCTATGAGACGCTTGCTGACAATTCTGGCATACAAAAGTTCATCTGGGAGCACTGTCTCGATGTCAACTGAGTCCTCCACCGTCTTAAGCATGCTGGTGTTACAATATCAGCGAAGAAGCTGTATCTTTCTGTACCTGAAGTGACTGTTGTTGGACAGCAATGTAATTATGATGGATGAATTCCAGACGAGTCTAGGGTGCACAAAATTAAGACTTGGCCACTGTGTGCCTCTCATACTGAAGTTCATGGTTTTCTGGGGACTGCTGGAACCATTTACAATTGGATCAAAGATTTTTCTTGTATCGCATGACCCCTCACAGATCTCACTCGTACCAACACTCCTTTTATCTAGAACTCAGTCACACAAGAAGCTATGGATGCCCTCAAGAATGCTATCATTATGTCCCCTGCCATCTGTCCCATCAATTACAACTCAAATTACAAAGTTATTTTGGCTGTCGATTCATCTTATATAGGCTGCAGGTGGATTCTATTGTAAGTCTGTGATGGAAAATGATATCCCTCATGCTGTGGGTTCATTACTTGGAACAAATGTGAAGCTCAATACTCCCAGGCAAAAATCAAGCTATATGGGCTTTTTTGGGCCTTGTAAGCAGCAAAAGTGTGGTTGATAGGCTTATGCACATTTACCATTGAGATTGACACCAAATATATTTGAGGAATACTTAATGGGCCAGACGCTTAGCCAAATGCGGCTATGAACAGATGGATAGCAGGCATAAGTATGTTTGATTTTAGCTTGAAACACACTGGAATCTCTCCCAAAGAATGACTAGATGTGTTCCTTCCTTGTTCTCTTTATTTTGTTGTGTCGAGATTTCATTACTATAGTCTATATTTTGTTTGGAGATCGACTGAGGACGGTCAATATTCGAAGTGGGGAGGTAGTGTAAGGATAATATATCCTTTGTGCACCGACTACTACTTCCAAACAATGCAGTCTGTGTGTCTCATAGATGCGGAGCTTTACTCTTCATATCCAAGACATGCAGATACAATTTCTTCTTTATTTCCTTTTAAAAACATTACCTTGTACTATAGATGCCTCATTCTCCTTATCATTGCACCACCAAACGTTGTTCACAACTTTCCCTTTGTCACAGATTCTCCCTTTTATCCTCTTGTACGATGTGACAATTAAGTTTTCTTTGGGCTGATATTAGCTTTACTTACTACCTTTACATTCATTACTTTTGTGGCTTATATAAGCATGTTTCCCTTTCACCAGTACCAGTCTGAAGTTTGATGGATTTTCACTACCTCTGAGCTTGAGCCTAGATCAGAAACCCTTTAGGGTCAAACACTGTCTTCTAGGACATAGCAGCTAGGCAGAGTATTGGCCACATATTGGTTAGGGAGTGATCCTACTACCTAGCCAAGTTTGTGCATCACAATGACCTTACTATCTCACAGCTCAACACTCTTGTACTCAGTCTGGCTACTGAGCTACTCGAGAACATATATATACAGCCCATGTACACTCATACCAGAAGAAATCTAGCAGTATCTCGCACTCTGTTTTCTCACTCCAAGAACAACCAAACAAATTACAGAAAAGTCCCTGCCTCTAAATGTTTTCATTCCTATCTTTGTGTTATCAACTAACAAGTCTTAACTATCTCTACTTGTTCACAATTCCCTGTCAAACTCTTATGCAGCCTTACAATTCCTTAGTCAGTTGCCTTCCCTCCTGCATTACACTGAAGTTCTTTCCTTACCACCCATTGCTTGATATGTTGAAATATAGGATATCTAAGTCACCATTAAACCTGAGCTCCTCTGCCTTTCTAGCTGGGACTCATTAGCTCTCATGTTGCCTTGCATTCTTCTGAACTGCTGCCGACCTCTTAGGGCGCTGCCTGCACCAGGGTTTAGTATGGGAGGTTGGTAGCACTGGCAGTAGCACAGCCTCTGGAGGCAAAATGCCACAGGTTGGAGTCTTAGGAGAAAGATCCTTTGCCAGAGCTGACATCATTGCAGGACCAGAGCACTTCTCAGAGGAAGTGACCTCTTTAGTCTTCTTGATAGAGCTGGGGCAGTGCTATTGGAGATCTAGAACTGTCTGCTTTTGCAGGCTGTAAAGGGATGTCAGGCACTGTCAAGTCCCAGAAAATATTGTCTTACTTAGTTTTGATATAGCCAGCAGTTGGTTTGCAGGGTGCTGTGCTAGATGGAGCCTAGGACCCATCAATACCAAGCTGAATGAGCTCCTGGATGTCTGGATCATGCATTTGACCCTCCTGCTAGTCAGAGAGGTGGTGGCAGGTGCTAGATCTTCCAGGGACATGTTGCTGATGGAGTATTCCTGTGACTTTAAGCTATAGGCTGGTAGTGTGGATAGGCTGGAGGAATTGAGGTCAATGCAGGACCACACAGTGGTTCTGGCTCACTGTTGACTGAGCACCACCTGAATTGCATGCCCTGACAAGTGATCATATTAGTACATGGAGACAAGTGCAGCAGCAAAGAACATTCCCTAGGTGCTTACTGATAGTTTCCAAACCCTACTCCCTGCAGTCAACATCTGAGGAGGATGTACACCTTGCCAGTGTGCTCAAGGCTGTGGGCTTTAGGTCAGAATGCTTGAAGAGGTATATGGCTGGAGTGGAGGGAGGGGGTCCTGATGCCACATCATTCATCCCAGGGTAACCTGGCAATGATAAGTGCAATCTTGCACAAAGGATGGAATGCAAACCACATAGTTCAGCTTTGGGACAGACTGCCAAATCAAGCAAGGGCCTGCCGCCACATCCCTCAACCTGGGGCAAAATAGCCATACTGAGTGCAAGGATGCAGGAAGCAAGGCATGCAATGATATGTCATTCAGCTTGGGGCAGGATGGCCAAACCCAGCATGAACACAGTGCTTGGGGGCCTAGCCAAGTTACTCGGGCCAGGGCAAGATGGCCACACCAAGGATGATAACATAGGATAGGCATGGGACTGGGTGGGGTGAGGCTTACTTTCTAGCTCCATCAGTGACAATGCTGATCAGTGGTTCAATAGTATTTTGCTAATGCTTATAGCAGGTGAGTGACAGGACAAAACAGAATGCAGCAGGGTTTCAATTTCAATATCCGATGGAATATATTGTGAGCAAAACTGGTAGAACCCAGCAAAAGGGCATTGTAAACATCCTGTGAGTGCTACTGTCCTCTGAAAACATTGAACATGGGTCAACACTAAACTACTCCAACCTCCCAGTGTTCACAAAATATGCACCAATTATGTGATGTTGATAATAGCTCACTCAGATTTGCCTCGACCACTGTGACTTTACAGTTGTGTCCTCCACAGCAGTCCTATATGATTGGGTTGAGTGATGTAAGATCATATGCTGATCAAGAGACTTTTTCATGTCCTATGACATTTGAACCAGAGGTAAGTGGATAGAATTACTAGAGACCCTAACATCTTATAGTCATGTAGTTTGAACTGGTCTTGGTGAGTGGAGTCCCCTGGGAAACAAGATCATAAATCTCATTCTGAGCAGCAGATGCAACTCTGGTCCCATATGACTGTCCTACACATCAGCGTACTTACCTTATACTTCAGCTCTAGTTGAGTAATTACCCAGTTAACCTTGGCTGCAGCATTGTAGTTGCAGCCTGTTAAAGACCGTGGCACGCCGGTGCATACAATCTCTCGGAGGGGTGCATATGACTGACTCAGAAGGGCTTTGGCCTCAGCTCGTACGCTGTGCCCCTCACCTGAGTACGGTGCCCTTAATTTCGGATAAAGTCCAATAAGGTCCTAACGAAGTCCAGAGGACTCCGGAGGCAGACAACTCTGGTGGAGCGTCTGAAGGACTTCCGGATGAGCGCGGGAACCGTCCGGATGAGTGCGGGAAACTTCCGGATGAGTATCGGAAACTCGGATGGAGTTCCGTCTACTTGATAGAAAGTGGAATAACCATGCGTATCAATCCTTAGTAAAGACATAGGGTGGATATACTGCAACGGACACAGTCCGAGGCAGGAAGAGTGGTCCGGAGTTCCGGATAGGGGTTCCGGAGCGGACGCGGACGGATATAGGCTACCCTTGGGTAGAGACGGAGTTGGATAAGGATCGGAAGGAGTGTAAGTATTGGAAAGATAAGACTTTAACCTAAGGATACAATCCTTTAGGCTTAAGATAGAATCCGGAAATGGACAACGTCCGGAAACGCGGAAGAGCGGAGCTCTGGCCTAGGGAATCAATCCCTAGGCCCAAAGGATAGAGAAGGGGTCCTTACAACACTAATGTGCGAGGACAAGAATGCTGCAAGACTGTATTATATTCGAACTAAGGATCTATCGAGATGTACAAGAGTTTATATACTGTAGGTAGCTAACGGAATAATCAGAGGCAGTGTCCAAGGCTATGTACATTAGCGCAGTCAAAGGATAACGGATCAGTAAGCGTATCGGATAGGTAAACAACCGAGTACCGGTGATAGACATGTAGCGAAGATATCGGGTAAGTATAGAACCGGTTATCCGAAAGGTAGAGAATACCGAATAACGGAATAAGGCTGTGTTAATGCTATATGGACAGGTAATGAATAAGAAAGCTTATCGTATCGGATCCGGAGCGGATAGACATATCGGATAAAGGAATAGGCTATGTTAATCTTATATGGACAGGTAATGGATAGGAAAGCTTATCGTATCGGATCCGGAGCGGATAGGCATATCGGATCGGATCCATATATCGGATCGGACGGATGAGCGGTAGTTGGTAGTTGGACAACTGCGATAGTGGATGAGACTGGAACTGGTTATGGATGAAGTCTAGGATCCTAATCTAAGGATTAGTCCATAATCCGACTATACGATAGGTCCAGAATCTGGGATATGACACAGCCTTTGTCATAGTAACTTTTGATTAGGGTGAGCAACACCAAGTAGGGAAAGACTACTGATATCCTTATGGTGTCCTCAGCACTTACATTTCAACAAGAGGTACTTTGATCCATTACAGGTGCAGCCATCTTGCTTACATCTGTGTAATAGGTCAACCTGATCTGGGTAAGTAAGTGCTTTCTTCACAACCTAAGCTATCATTTCTGCTTCAGGCAATGGGCATTCTCCCTGGCAAAGAGAATGATATCATATTTGAATCTCTGGGTGCTTCAAAAGTGTTCATTCCTCTCACATCATTCTATGGCCAGAAGTCAATTAAAAACCCTAATGCACCATTGTAAGTTCCTTCAGCTCCTTCTTATTGAGGGTTTTAAACTGGCTAGGTATGGTCTCAAAGCAGAGGGATTTATCATCATGAAATCAAACTACTCCAGAGCATGCTATGAAATTCAACAAGAGGTATGCCCTGACGTTATGCATCCATTGAAGGAAATTTGAGACATTGTTTTTCCATAAGTATTTTGCCTGTCTCATCACCCACATTCCTCAGTTGTTGTTTACCAACACTGAGGTACACATCTTGTTTCTCTTGTGCTTGGCTCCGCACTTACTAGAATCACCTTAGCGTATTTTCTAAAAGGTATATTGATAGTATCAATATAGTTGTTGTTTACCAATGCTAAGTGTATTTTCTAACAATTACAACCCATACAGATGATGACCACAGTGATCTGTTCATTGGCTGTAAACAGAGAGACAAAAGTGGCTACATCTCTTCTTCTGTTCCTGAGGTAAGCTCCCTCTTGTTCAACCAATCATACACTTCATATTTTCCCTGTCAGTTCTTGAATGTTCTCTTCAAGCCATGGCAGGTCACAATCATACGTGCCAAAGACACGATGATGTTCTTCATGGGCTGTGGAGCCATTGTCAATAATATTGAATCATTTTGCAATCTGCATCTGTCTGTTCTCAACCCCAAACTTTCATCTGCAATTGCATTCACAGCCCTGCACTTCCAACCATCATTCACATGTCATTTGATAGTCACTTTTGCTGAGCATGTCCTTGTCAAAGGATTTTCCCTCCATGATGCATTCCCCAAGATTCTTGGTCACTCATACCAACTGTGAATGCACACAGATATAATTCTTATGACAAGATCTGAAACCAATGGCGCAGCAATGCTGCAATGCACCTGATATGCATGGTCCCATGCTACAGCTTGTCCATAGGGATCACTGCTTCCACTCCAATGCCCACAATGCAGCTGCATAAGCAAATGGAATTTCAGTCGTGGCTTGGACAAGTATATTTTTGTATGTTCCTACAAGGGTTGTGGTCATGGTTGTGGCACAAAAAAGCTTCCTCCCAAGAGGTACATCTTTCAGTGCCCAGAGGGCGGCAAGTGGCTCGTCCCAGGGAAAAGGCACAATGCTGGATGGCTGGAGGTGCCTCTAGACCTTTCCCAACCCAACAAGGTAACCAAATTTTCAGACATGTAGCAATAACATAATTCCATCTTAGGGCATATGAGGAGATCATATACTCTATCAACAGGTGAGGTGTGCAGAAGTCTCTTCCGAGCGAAAATTGAATTGATAAGTTTGCACTGGACCACTCAATCAACACCAGAAAGTATCCATTATTGGATGAGTAAGATAGGCCTTCAATTGCACAAATTCACTTCCATCAGTTCATTAATTGATGCAACCATCAGCTCAAGCACCCATTCTCAAATGATACATTGTGCTAGAAGAATGAGTTACTACCATACTTGATTTCAGGAGGGCTATCCTTACTTTTGATTGTACCAAACCGATTGGCTACTCTTATCAGTGTAATGTTGCACATCAAAGGATATACACAAATACAAATATTGTGAAACCAAGGTCAATCTCTGCATTTGTGCACACCTGGCCAAGGGCTCAGCTTCACTAAATGAATATGCAGTGTTTATGTCAAGGTATACTATGTATTTTGAGCAGTTACTTTCAAAATGACAGTATCCTGGATCAAACCATGAAAATGATTCGTGGATGTCTTTTTCCACTGATGGTCATTGAGTCATAATTCACTGTGAATTTCTCCTACTGCTAGTACTACTACACTTCTCCTTTTCAAACAGTCCTGATTTGAATGTGGATTTCTCTTCATACCAAAACTAGATCCCCTAAACACCATTACTCTTCGATCTTTTGTTCCACGAACATGTCAGCACCATACTACCTTGCCTTGCCAAGTCCCATATTGAGGCAGTTGCTCAACAACTTCAACATCATACTGGAGCATCAGATGTGTGCCCTTGGTCATGGGCATGACTTTGTGCTCTGTGTCTGTGTAGAATGTGACCACAACTGGCTGGAGCTCTTCACTGGACTTTTTGATTGCTTTGTTGGATGCATATTGACAATTATCTCGATGCCTTGATGCCTCAACATAAACTCTCCTCCCTCCCATTCTGTGTTGAGTGTGATGAGCACCATTCCATGATGAGCATTGCCATATGTCAAGTTACAATGCCAGTCAAAATAGCTTCCTTTGCCTTATATGGTAAGCTTGTGTCACTTGAGAAAAATGTTTCTCCCAATGAACATGCTTGTCTGGAGTTCATCTTTGACTCTGCTCACAAACAATTCATATTGTGATTTCTTATCCTGCTGTAAACTGAAAGCGAGCTCATCTGCTTTGAGCTCTGTTCTGTTCCTGTAAGTTGGGTCCAAGACAGCCTTTACTCCCCTGCTGAATGATGAAGGGGTGGCATGTGTTTGTAATATGCTGATGTCAGGGTTCATCCATGTTCCTGTGTCTTCTCCCTTGACAAGCAGCTTAAATATGGCTGTCCCTACCTGGCTCTTGAAGCACATGAATGGACTGCAGGCAAGATTGTTGAGTGCACATATGAGCTTGGTCTTTATTTGCACATCATATGGTACACCAGAGCAAGAACAAGAATTGATGTGTTCCCTAATGTGCTCAAAGACAGAGAGCTCATGCTTTGGCTCTGAGTTTGAGGAAACTGATGAGGCCATTTTTGTTGATGTGATTATCAATGTCCCATGCCTAAGTGTTACATAAATTGACCATACCCTTGTGAAGCACTTACTTTTGTTGTCTGCTGGAACTCATTGACTGGACCAGTGGCTGTCGTCTATGTTTGATGGTACATCTATAAATGCTTGTTTTATCCTGGCTGGCATAAATTGGACTGGCGGGCCATGTCCTGTATCACACAGGGACCTCACCAATGAGACAGGTGCTTAAATGGGAGTGTTACTGTAGAAACAAGTGGGGTGCATTGACAAACAGGTACATGCTCAGAGAGTGGGTGATTGGTGTAATTGGGACTGAGTAGTCCAGATATGGACACACATCTTGATGAAGTGTCAGAGGGAGGGTAGGACTGTCAAGGCTTAGCTTTAGTGTTTATCTAGGGTAGAGTAATGGCACTTACCAGGGGACTCAATGATTATTTCAGGGACAGAGCTGTCTGATGATATGACTCTTCAGTGGTCATATCTATTCGATTCTCCTTGACTAGGAGTGGATACTGTTCTTGAATGTCACTGATGCTGAGGCAGAGGTGTGTTGGTGTCATCTGGATTTAGAGGAGAAAGCAGGTTGGGTGAGGATGGGGGGACAGTTAGAACTTTGCATGCGAGTCTGTGTCCCTCATCAGATCAAACTGCATTTCATGTAGTATAGAAGAGAAATTTGTCTGTGCCCATATTGATGCCATTTCTCAGCTTCATCTGGGTTAGAACATTTCAGCTTGTCAGCAAGCCTCTGCTTTGACAGGTATCTCCACAAGTGCTTAGTAGCTTCATTGTCTGCATCTCTTCTATATCGTTCACTGTGATGGTGATGGTGTCCTGCATCAGATCTCAGATCCAGTCATAGTTTCATGATGAGCTGTGATGCTTGCATCTTCATGGATGATACTCAGATTATTGCGCTCTTGATGTTTGTCATGGCTTGTCATATTAGGCAGGCTGATAATCTTGAATGCTGATATGGTGGAGGATTGGAACATAGACATCTTCATTGACACTTGTGACTCCAGAGAGGTGTGGCATGTGGGATAGTTAAATGCTCTGACAGAATGTGAGGATGGGCCAGTGACAGGTTGTGACAATGTTGGTGAAGATATATTGCAGATAAGTTCATGTGGGGGAGGAAGAAGGATATGCTGGTCCTTGTCTAGGGTTGGTGTGCAGCTGTCCAGTGGGACTTGGAACTCTAAGAGCCCGTCCGGACAACGAATAACAAATTCAATTTGCCAAGTCACATGGTCTGGGAGATCCCAGATCACACTTCAAGTTATTGGCTAGACAATTCAAGTTGATAACACTTTGCATACATGGATCATGGTATTGACCTTGAAGACAATTTGACCAACGTCAACGTCGCTGGTCTGTGATTCTCGTAGCTATGATATTGCAGATTATGAATACATACCAGCTTCTGTTCTTATCCTCAACTGTCCGCATCCCATATCATACGTCCATCCTCACTGGCAAAGCATGGGTGTATGAGCTCATGTATGGACACTGCTGCATGTTCTTCACTGCAATAGATTTGTCATGTCCTGCAATGGTGTATCAGTTGAGGAGCAGCTTGGCATTTTTCTATATACATGTGTCACTGAATTATCATCCTGCCTTGTTGGGGAGAGATTTCAGCACTCCCCTGACAGTCACAAGGTATAGTGGTCTCGATATTTTTTTCAAGTGACTTAATCTATTTTCCAAGATATTTCAAACACATGCTTTTCTTCTTCTCATCAAATCCATTTTATGGCTCCCAGATCAAATTTCCAATGCACACAACCCCAATTTCTGATAAAATCCTCAACGATCCTTGATTTTGATTCTTTGATCAGTGTATTGGTGCAGTAGATGGCACTCATATCCAGGCTTTTGTACTGCCAGAGGAACACTTTCATATGCGTAACTGCAAGGGTTTTTTATCTCAAAATTGTCTATTTATTTGCAACTTTGATCTTCATTTCTTGTATTCACTCTGTGGGTGGGACAGATCTATGTCTGATGCTGCTCTGTGGACAGATGCACATGTAAATGACTTATGAATCCCCAAAGGTCAATATTTCCTTGCGGATGCTGGTTTTGGTACCTCCAATGCCCTCCTTGTTCCATACTGGAGTGTCCATTATCATTTGAAAGAGTGGTGACAGGCCAATGTCAAGTATAATTACTCCTCTATTATTTCAAGTTGGTGTCTAACCAAGATTCTACACAGGCCACAGAACACCAAGGAACTATTTAACCACCGTCATGCTGCACTTCACAATACGATTGAACACATTTTTGGCATTCTGAAGCGTCAATAGGGCATCTTGCAACATGTCCCTGAATATAACATGGCTATTCAGGCTTGGATTCCTGCAGTGCTATGCGCACTTCACAACTTTATTCAAAAATATCATCCTGATGACTTGGACCTTGAATCTGATGGCAACCTCCTTGAAATCAATCATGATGTTGCATTGGGTGAACTTGGTGATGGACCAGCTGATGCAGCGGAACAGAGAAGAGCGGACCAGTGGTGGGAGAGAATTGCAAAGGAGATGTGGGATGACTATGTTGATGAGCATAGGCAACGAGGACTTCCATTGCCAGGTACATGAATACAAAATAAGTAGTTTGTATCCTACACTCTGTGGAACCGCTGTTTACGAGCCTTCAATTCTATACCATTACTACATCATCATCATGAATCGTGTTAGACTTGAGTTTGCGAAGAGTTTTCTCCAACCAGGCAGCTTGAGTTGTTTCTGGAAAATTGGCGAAAATTATAGCCTGTGCCTTGTCCCTGGCAAAGTAATCTGCAATCTCGAGCTGATCATCCTCCATAAAAGTCTTGTGTTGTGATAACAAGACGATGGCATGAGCAAGGGGGTCAGATGATGCAGCTGAAGTAACCTGGGGGGGAGTTTGAAGGAAGTCTTTGATTAGAACAGTGAGCTCCTTCATCATCTCAGACCCGTCCTTCTGTTCCTGGGCAGTTACAGATAGTGGCCAGTGTGCACGTTTTCAAGAGCTTGTTTCTGATTCAACAACCGAGGGTGTGGAACTGACTCTGTGCTTTGCACTGCAGCTAACACTCATCAACACAGACGAGGGGGCTGAGCCACCTGCAGAAGAGGCGAGGAAACAAGATGGAGTAGACACCGTTGTTGATGAGGGATTACTGAAATTCGCTGATGGCCCAGGAGTATGGAGCCCACTGCCACTAGCTTGCATAACTTCTTGGGTTGCAGAGGTAAGCTGGCTGAGATTGAAGGGGAGAGGAGTAGCCTGAGGGATGTCATTAACAGGGGGCACCCGATAGACATGCGATCCTTTTGAGATCTTTGGCATCATCTGCTCCATAGCTCATAAGTGTTTAAAGCCCTTGTTCTTGAACACTTTTGCTGCAGGGTGTCGCTGAGAGTGATTGCGTTATTAGTAGTGCCGGCTGCAGCAGTAGTGATGCTGGTACATACCTTGACATACCGATCCCAGACATTGTCATTCTTTATCACTATTCCAGCTCCATACTCATCACTCCATGTAAATCCCGATGTGTTCTTGATATCCATGACAGCACTATATGCTGATTTGAGCTACAAAGTGTAGATCATTTGAGTTTTCCCCGATCACTAGCAACACCATCATTGGATTGATAACGTACAGATTGCCACTTGTTCTTACAAACACCAGCTGTCTTCTCAGCACCAGATGCATTTTGGAATCTCTCCTTCAGTAGATTTGCAGCTTCAGTGAATGTTGCACCCTTGGGATTTCCATCGCCACTTGCAGAGAACTGAGACAAGAGAAAGTCGACAAAGACAGTTTCTTCTTCTGGTGTCCATGAGGCAGCAGGCTTTCTTTTGCTTTGGTTCTTCTTCAGTTCTACCAGTTCAAGGGTACCACGAGAACAAAGAGAGTGTATAGATCCATCACTGTTACTTGATGCATTGGATGACATGGTGGTCATGGTGGGGAGGCCTGTGTGGGAAAGAATCTGTGTGATCCGGGATTTCCCAGACCATGTGACTTGGTGAATTGAATTTGTTATTTGTTGTCCAGACGGGCTCTAAGATCTGAGATCTAAGTGCTGCAGCACTGAACACTAAGTGCAGAGTTTAGCACTGAGATTAAGTTTGGCACGATGTGTCAGGTCAATGGGTGAATTTGCTAGTAGTACATATCCCTAGAGTATGGTTTGAGTCAATGTGTGTGAGCAAAATTTGTTGAATGTGGTATCAATACAACTCAAACTATTGCAGTCCTACAACAACATTTCAAGCTGCAGCAAATTTCACTATTGTGATCTTAGTTGGATTGTGTTAAATCTAGACACAGTTAACATAAGTTTTAGTGTCTAGTTATCATAGCAAGATAAAGAAATGAACATACCAGTTTTGGTGGAATGGACTGAGGGAAGAAATGATACAAACTATATATACTGGACGCTGGTCTGTAGGGTACCTAAATAGCATGATAAGGCCCACTCTTTCTCTAATTTCTTGTTGCACTCAGGCTCTATTTTGCACAGACTTATAATTAAACTCAATTATTCACTATGAATGACAGCAATTGATTAGGGGACTCAAGGTCAGGACCTCATTCATACATCAAGGCATGCGTATTGGATCAGTGATCTAATTTGTATAGAGGACCAGTGGGTGTCATGGCTAATTACCTTTTACGTTACTCCTTTGGATTCATTGTGTCTTATTGTCCTTGGATATAGCTGGCTTTCCCTACACAATCCATTGATTATACAGGCAGCATCGACTTCTGGACAACACCTCATAGAATGCCATTGACCCCTCCAACGTCACCTCCACTTCCGGAACCCTTTCCTACAGTGGAACCTCACCCTCCAACTTTGCCAGAACCATCCGCTGATAATCTGGTTCCTAATATATTGCTAATTAATGCAGTAGCCTTTTGCAGGACCTGCAAATTAGAAGGATCCACCCAGTTCAGCATTTATCTTTGTCTGTCCAGAGTAGATCTCCATTCTGCTAAGCTCTCATCCAAAGGTCCAGACCTATCCAGAGTGCCTTCATATTATTATGAGTTTGCAGATGTCTTTGATAAGGGAAAGGCTAATCAACTTCTTCCTCATTGTTCATACAATCTCAAGATTGATTTGGAGGAAGGATCCACCCCACCCCTTGGAACTATTTATTTGTTATCCCCAGTAGAGCTTGAAGCTCATTGAAAGTTTCTTGATGAAAATATCACTACCAGACTCCTTCGTTCCTCTTGCTCTCCTCATGGAGCTCCTGTCCTCTTTGTCAAGAAGAAGGATGGTTCCTTACACCTTTGTGTGGATTTCCGTGGCCTCCACCAGATAACCAAAAAGACCAATATCCATTACCTCTCATATCCGACCTATTAGAATCTCCTAGCTGCACCAAAATATATACGAAAATCAACCTCCATTCCACTTATCATCTCATCCAGATCACGTCTGGAGATGAGTGGAAGACTGCTTTCCAAATGCGCTATGGTTCCTATGAATGGTTGGTTATGCCTGAGGACCTCACCAAGGCACTGGCTGCCTTCCAGCAGTTTGTCAATAGCATCTTTGCTGATATGCTTTACATATGTGTTGTTGTCTATCTGGATGACATCCCTATATATTCCCAAAACCTCGCATCCCATAAGAATTACATCTGAGAAGTACTTCAGCTCCTCCGCAAGCATTGGCTTTATGCCAAACTCAAAAAATGCAAGTTCCATTCCACTTCCATGGAGTACCTTGGTTACCTCTTATCTCCAGATGGCCTTACCATGTCTAACGAGAAAGTCCAAGCTATTGTAGACTGGCCAGAACCTTGGAAGGTTAAGGATATCCAATCCTTCCTCAGATTCACAAATTTCTATTGTCAATTCATATATAAATACTCGGATATCGTAGTTCCACTTACACAACTTACTCACAAGGATACACCTTGGAACTTTTCGGATGAGTGTAGGATCACCTTGACACTTTGTCTTGCTGATCATGATAAAATTTTCACTTGGTTGGCTCATGTTCACATATTAATTTATAAACCAGTTCATGTATGAAATGGTGCATTGAGGGTAGGACACCTGGATGCTTTATCTTGCTGATCATGATGCAAAATTCACTTGGTTGGCTTGTGTCACATATTTATGTAATTCATAGACTAGTTCACACATAAAACAATGCATGGCAGGTAGGACACCTTGGCTGGTTGACTTATAAATTCACCCTACCTTCACAAAGCTACACATCATAAGGTAACCCCCCCACCAGATGTATGGAGATTGTTTTGATTGTTAACTATTACATTGTAGTCTGTTCACTGATTTACTGATGTATATATTGCATTATATCGTCTTCTCCCCTCAATCCATTCCATCACAACTGAGGGTGAGCTTTCTGCACATATGAAACATACCTAGATGCTAATGGTCATTTGTATTAGTCTAATGCACTGTCTATGTATTTCATAGTCTGTTCCATAATGACTGAGGTCTAACACACTGTCCAGCTCCAAAATGCAGTACATTTGGCCATCCAAGCACATATCATTCAATACAGATCACATGGGTTTCGATTACAGACTCCTGAGCATGCCAACTTGCATGACTGTATCACCAACTGATCATGTTTCACATCACCAGTCCACAAATCGTCATCCAGTGTTCTAGCCTCTCGGATACTTTTCAACCTACAAGCAAGTGAAGGATGATCGCAGATTCATACAATACTGACGGATGCATCTGAGATACATTTTAGAGGCCAAATTTCAGCAGTGGTATTTGATGCTTAATCAATGTTATATATGCAGTGCAGGACGGGTTCCCACTGCATATGCTTCTCATCTTGCATGCTAGTTGTACTTGCAAATTGCAATGTGTGCTTGTCTACTCAGGACCTTTACTGACAGCATTTCTGATTTATTCATTCATGGCGCTCAAGGTAATTTCCTGAAATCTCGGTCAGCTTGGTAAAGGTCAGTAAAGGTCGGGTAAAATGTCCTGCTGGCAGTTAACATAAGGCTTAATTTTCTCTGAAGTTAGCTAACTCAATTATATGGCGTACTCCAGCATGATGTTGGAGCTTTAAAGTATATGCCTGCCCTATGACCATGACTGCGTTGTTCTGCACGACTGCAGGGTTCACAGAACCTCCCCCCAATCCACCACAAGGCCAAGTGGAAGGCCATGAATCTCCCTCCAGTCCCATCCTCCAACCATGGAAGAGGAAAGTCCAAGTGTTCCAAAGGAGATGGAGATACCACCGAGACAAGCATCAGTTGGCAGGCAGATGTCCAACACACCAACAAGCTGGTCAATTACCTCATCAACAATGTGGCAGATTGTCGCATCCTATTCTCTAGTGAGGGGAAGAAACCTAGCGATCCTAATATCGAGGGTCCTCCATCGGGCAAAGACAAGAATGCAATCCATGCGGTGATAGCAGAAGTGATTTTCAGTGGCAATAAAGTATATTCTGGCCAATATGCTGCCAATTAGACCAGGTTTCATGACCCTGTGTCCAACCATATAACAGTGTAAGTGATCCTTTGGTTATTAGATTGTAGATCCTAACCAAGTTATCCTACTGCAACAAGTTTGAATCAACCAGTACAGGGATTGTGCCCCTTGATGTGGATACTGCAGAAAATCTACATGGTGAGTCCGTTACTCATGTTTATTCAATTCTACTAACAAAATTCACAGCCAAAGTCCAGAAAAAATTCCCCTGGTACAACAATCTCCATAAAATCTGGGGCTTCAACCCATCATTTGCTGCCAAAATGACTTCATCAAAGCCAGGCACTGACCACACAGGTGATCTTTTTGCCCTCACCTGTCCTGTAGGCAGCTCTGTTCATCTCCTCCCACAATGTAACATCCCTTCCACCAGTGCTGCCACTGGTAGTGGAACAGGCATCCCACAATTCAACTACCCTCCCCCTCCCCCACCTTCACAGTTTGCCCCCATCAATTCAACTTCACTCCCCCTCACCAAGGTGGTCAACTAGACAGCATTGCTGGTTTTCACTCACAGTGGAGTTACATCTCTCCCCAAAGCGCCCACCCTGGCGGTGTTTCTGCTCCCCAATTCAACTTCCCCCTCCCACAAAATGCCCAACCAGGGAATGCTTCTGGCTCTCCGCAGCACTGGAATTTTGGCCTCCCTCCCCAAGGCACTTATACTGGTGGTGTCACTGGCTCTCTCCCCACTCCCCAATTCAACTTTGCACCCCCTCCACAGAGTGTTCAAGCAACCAGCACCTCTGGCTCTCCACAATGCTGGAATTACGACCTCTCTTCCCAAGGTGGTCAGTCACAAAGCCGCAACACATACTCCCCAGGCCCTCCAACACTTTCAGACTTTCCTGGAATCAACAACAACAACAACAACAACAACAACAACAACAATGATAACCCCCTTGCTGATAATATGGAAGACCTGCATATGGATGAGTCAGTCGGTCACCATGACAACAACAATGTCTTTAATTTGAACAGCCCACCAAAATACAAACAGGCCAGCAAGAAACACCAGCAGCCTCCATCTTCTCCAACTCCATCCCCCCCACATTTGTAGCTCTGCAGAAGCCTCACACCTCCACCCACGACAGTCATGGCTCCTTCAAATCCCATGCTGGTGTGTGAGGGTGCTATTAATAGCACCCCTTCTGTCACATCCTTGAAGACTTCCTGCAGCTCATTGGGATGTGGACGCGCTGGTAGGCAAGGCTCGTCAGTTCAAAAATCACCAACCTTACAAATGTCTGTTTCAGCCAATGCAAAAGGCAAGAACTCAGTGTCAAAACGTGTCCAGCCAGAAATTCAAGAACAAGTCGACATGTTGAACAATGACTTGGAGAGTATACATTCTGAAAAGTCTTGTTGTATCAGCTCAAAAATGAGCAACTGATGGTGAAGATGAATTCTAACTGCCAACAGAAAGAGCATGATTTCATTTGTGAGGAGCATGCAGATGCTGCTATTGTCCATCAACGCATGAAGGAGGCCAAGGAGACAGAGATTTGCCTGCATGAAGCAAATGCCAAGGCTCTCAAAATAGAGAGGGATGTGATGCGCCTGCGGATCGAGTGGGCCAAGCTCAATGCTGGCAAGAGTGATTGATGTCTTGTGGTGTCTTACTACTTAAGGGTCTTATGTACAACACATGTATAATGACAACACAATTATGCGGGATAAGACTTCTTGCCAGTCCTTAAGTACATGGTCTATGACTTTTCTACTTTGTGGTAGATAACATGTGAGTTCTTGGGAGGGTTTACTTAATTGTCCCCTTCTTGTCTATCTCTCAGTAGGTATGCTTTGAGGTCTTTGTCAGATGGGTTAGGTATATTTAACCCTAAGATAGATTGCCTCAATAGATAGTTGTTGGCTGGTCATGTGTCTCCCTTCCTTTGAAAGAGAAGTTTCTTAGATATATATCACTTGGTTAGTAGATTAGATTGTGATATAGTCAACCCCTGTAAGGTAGTATATAACTCAGAGTTAGATATGTTCACTTAAGCTTATTTCTAGGCACTTAATTTGCCTGCACTTTAACTCTTAGATACTCTCACTCGTTTTGAGTGGTGATGGTTGTAAAGTGGGAAGTTATTATTTATGTATGAAAAATGGGCTCCTTTTATACCTTTTTGGAGGCCATATTACTAAGCATGATCCATCACATGGATTTGTAAGAATGTACTTACAAATCAGGCTCTTAGATGTGTTGAGTCAGCCTAATTACTACATAGATACTAAATAAAGTGTAGTCTTACAAAGCATGAATAAAAAGTGGCATGAGTCATCGCATGAATTGGTAAGAATGTGCTTACAAACCAAGTCCTTAGGTGTGTTGAGTCATCCTTTTTAGTAAGTGGATTATTAATACAACTGTAAGTCTTACAAAGCATGACAAATCATGATCAAATCATGATGAGTCAACTTGAATTCCTTACAAACCAAGGTATTTCCCAGTCACATGACAGGCTTACAAATAATCCTGGTGGCTTCTGAGAAAATCTGGTGACCAAATAAAATACAAATAAACACAAAGAAATAGAATCTTAGGAAAGAAAATAAGGTACAGGGGAAAATAGGGGTGATGAATGAAGAAAAAGAAACTAGCTAGAAAATATAGGAAAAATGGTAGAGTAACTTGGTAATAGGAAAGTGTATAGTGCCTGAGAGCTTTCCTTATCACTCCTTATCACTCCTCTTAAGTATCTGTCATGAGTTGCATACAATGCATGACAGTGGGGCTTCAGTTTGTATGTTTGTATGTTTGTTCACTGGGTTTCATTTCTGTTCACACTTCTGGCTTGCTCATTTTTTTTTTCATATCCCATGCTCACATTTGCCTTGTTCTCATATGCATTACAATTGTTTTTGTTTCAAATCATCTGTGTTATGTGCTCACCCTTCATGACATCAAGCTTCTGAATGAGGGCTATCAAACAACTGATCCATGAGCCTTGCCCTACATGCTTGACCTGGCATGCCCTCGTATGATCTATGATCTATCACCTCATCACCATCCACTTCTTCAAACTCATGGCACATACTATTTAGCCCCTCCCTGATGGCCCATCTGATTGTTGAGTGGTTGTGCTGTGCCTCAAAGCGGATGATCATATTGTGGAGTATCAGGCAACACCTGACCCAGTGGAGAATGATTTGAAGGTCCCTATGATTTGAAAGTTCCTTTGATTCTGCATTGGGTGATAAAGTTCTTTGAGGGATTGGAAGTGTCCTTTTCAAGCAGTGAATGCATGCTCAATGTGAACATGAATCTAAACTGATTGAAAGTTAGCAAATATTCTAACAAGCAGAAAAACAAGTACATACGTGACAGAGATTGACATTGAATGTCTTTTGATTCCTCATCAAGCAGCCATTCTGCAGCTTCTTGAAGGGAGGAATACACCATTTCTCCAGTGCATAAGCGCTATCAGCCCAGACCCAGTGGTCAGCCTGAAGAAGGGCGTCATGTTCTTGATAAATGTGTGTCGATTTGAATGCATACACATTGTGTGTGCTTCCAGGATGACCAAGGGAATAATCAATGATAAGCAAGTTATGAGGCATGATAACTCCCTAAAGGTTTCATTAAATTTTGTACCATTAGAATAAGAGAAAAAAACATACCTGACAATTGAGAGAATAATTTGATTTCCTCTCATAAAACACTTCACCATAAAGACTGGGCTTTTCATACAGATTAATTGCAGAGCCATCTATTGTGAAGATCCCATTTCTCCACTCGGGACATGCCCTCACCTCGATGAATCGGCAAGCCTGCTCTGCATCATCAGAGTCAAGAGCAGGGAAGACAATAAACATATTATGGAGATCAAGAATGGCAACCATGACACGATTGCTGCAATTGATTACCGAGCCGATGCTGACACCAGCCCACTGAGCCATGTCTTCCAGAGATATGGTGTTACCATAGTGGCTGGCACAGTTAAGAAATATTGCAAGTTGGACCACAATGGGGAGCTGTGGGTTATTTGAGTGATTGGTGAAAAAGGCATGACCAGAAATTTGATCTAGGATGTCATCAAATGGCTGGATTGATGTGGAGCTTCTTGCAGAACAGGTGATGTCGAGAGTCCCTGAAATTATGAAGGAGTCATATTTGGGGGGCTCGCATGGGAGGTGCATTTGGTTGATGGAGGAATCACAAAGGGAAATGATGGTGTCATTCAGATGGTCATAATGTGCAGTGAAGTGGTCAGATTCATCGCTGGAGGAGTTGAAGTCAGAACTGTCAGAGAAAAGGGGGGTAGGAGGTGATGGAGGTGTGATAATTGTGTTGAGGTCAGAATCATCAGAATCCAAGTCATCAGAATCAGAATCAGAGAGATCATAACTTCAGATTGCACGCTGGAGCCTTGCCTTTTTCAAGGCTAGTTGCACCTTGTCCAATTCATCAAGGAGCTCATTGATGGGGCATAGTGAAGGTAGAGATAAGATATTATTTTAGGCTCTGATGCGATGCTGAAGGGCACCACAGTTGAGTAAAAGTCTGTTCGGGATCACGATTTTGCCCAACTTCGAGAAATTCAGAAAAGAAAAAAACTATGTTAAGTAAGCATACCCTGATTGGAGCTTGAAATCAATGTCATGCTGATCAGTTGTTATCAATATGTGCATGTAGTATATGCTCACCGCAGCCATGCTTTCCAACCTCTTACTATACCATGACAAGATTGATGAAGAGGATTCGACAATATCAGGCTCGAGGGATCATGAGAGGGATGAGGAGGACCAAGGAGATGAGGGAGATGAGTCTAGTGAGGACTTGGAGGAGAGTGTAGAAGACGCTGAGCAATCCGACTTAAAATTTCTCCAAGCCATCATTCAGTTCTTTCAGTGCATGATCTCCTCAGCTTCTGAAGTTATCAACATTGTGGGGATTGCTGTGAATGCATACACCACTACCTACTATGACAAACAACTCTATCACACGTCAATCCTGACAGGGGTTGGCTGGGTCAATGAACTGCTGAATGGCCATCCAGAGCAGATTCGATGTGAGCTTGGTGTGCATTGCCATGTATTCATCATCCTACTTCAATTACTTCGCAATGGCAGAATTAACGACTCAAAGCACGTCACCCTAGAAGAACAGCTAGCCATCTTCCTATATGCCTGTGTTACAGGCATTTCTGTATGCCACCTTGCTGAGCGTTTCCAGCACTCAAACAATACTATATCAAAGTGCGTCCCCCCACTCTTACCCCTAGCTATGCATACTAATTTTATTCCTTTCAGATACTTCAAACACATTCTCATTGCATTCTCCTCCTGCCCAATCTATTCCACTTATGTCCGGCTCCCTGACACAGACACTCTGATACCCCCTCAAATTGTTGAGACGACAAAACTATACCTGTACTTCGCAAACATTATCAGCACTATTGATGGCATGCACATCAATTGCCATCCCTCAGCTGCTGATCACGATGCCGCTCGTGACTGCAAAGGCAATTTAAGTCAAAATTGCCTTGCTGCATGCAACAAATTGTTCGTGCCTTATCATGGTGTCCACTACCACCTTGCTGAATGGGGCCACACAAATCAAGTGTATGTTGCAGTGAATTGAATTATCACCCTGGCACAGTACTTACAATCTTTGCAGGCCCTGCAATGCCCAGGAATTATACAACCTACACCACATGCAGCTCTGCAATGTTGTCGAGCATACATATCTTCAGTGTCCTCAAAAACTGCTTTCATATACTTCGGCTCCCTCCAGAGTACAATTCCGACATACAGGCCCACATCCCTCTGGCGTTGTGTCTCGTCCACAACGTCATCCGCATCTATGACCCAGATGAATTAGTTGACTATCGTGACATGGAGGCAGATGAGTGGAGCAGTACTTATGATAGCGGCACACTCGCTGATGGACCTCCCACTGAAGCAGCACACATTCATGCACACAATGTTCATGACGAGATTTCTCAGTTGATGTGGGATGACTACCTTGCAGAAAGGCAGTGCAGAGGAGCACCTGTGCCACCTGGTGCAAACTGAATAATATTGTCATTTTTTGCTGTAGGTATGTATCTAGTCCTATGTATACTGTATCTTTGTCTTTGCTGCCCAATCATGATCATGATGTATGTTTGCTGTCAACTTCAAAGTATTGTATTGCGCACAAATGTAATGTAAAGGTATTATAAAAGTTGCTGTTCCTTCACACACACTCTCCTTGCCTCCTGGAGGTGCTGCTCTAAAAATATCTTCCTAATACCATCTCTTGTAATGCTATTATATGTGTCAGCAATAGTGATGTCAGCTTGAAACAGCCCGATCATTGCCACAGCATCATAATCATCCAAGTCCTTCTCCTCTTGGACTCAAAGCATGGCGTGCTGCTTGCAGGATGGAACGGGCTCCATGATATGGGCTGTGATGATGTCCTGAAGTGTGGATGACAGGGAAGCTATACCACCGACCATTTTCTCCCCCCAACCCTTCCAAAGCGAGCGGCAGCGTGAGGCGTTGTGATTTTGACAACCCTGATGCACTCTTTGCTTTTGAAGAGTGTGGAGGGCAAGACCCATATCATTTGCTATCGTCCCCGTCAGCTTTGCGCTTCACCGCGGTTGATGAACCAGGCATGGAAATCAAGGGGGCAACAAAAGGCTGCATTGCAGCATTGAAGCCCCCCAGTGCGACAGGTGTGATAGGTGAGGGGACAGGTAGGATAGGTGTGGGGACAGGTGGGGTATTGTTTGGTATTGGGGTGGTGTGCGTGTCGTCCTCATCAAGATCGAGATCATGGAACTTGACCTGATGGAGCGTGTTCTCCAGCGACAACATGACATGAGTTATGTTGCTACCAGATGCTGTAGGAGTCGACACATTTGTGGTGAGGCTCATGCTGGCATGGAACCCAACCCAGCTGCTCATGTGTGTCGGAATGATCCCTCGCAGTGCCTTGTAATGCGACCAGCCTTTGTTTCTTAAAGGCTTCACTGAGGGGTTATGCTGTGTGAATAATTAGTAAGGTAGAGCAGGGGAAATAGACGAAAAAAGACCTTGATAAAATCCACCTACATAGTCTGATTCTTCGCTGATGTTGGCTCCTAATTCCAGGTGGAATGATAGCCCCGAGGCATGGCTAGCAATTTTGTCGACCACCTGATACATCTTTTTGATCTGGAGATACATTAAATTATATCAGTAACAGCACATGTATCAATACAACAATAGTACTTACCCGAGTCCATTTGGATTGGCAGGCTTCAGGTG
The DNA here is from genome assembly GCA_016758765.1 of Suillus cothurnatus. Taxonomy (NCBI): domain Eukaryota; kingdom Fungi; phylum Basidiomycota; class Agaricomycetes; order Boletales; family Suillaceae; genus Suillus; species Suillus cothurnatus. The sequence goes on along the minus strand of JABBWL010000142.1, from coordinate 58,901 downwards.
TCTTGGGAGCGCCTTCAGGGCATGGGCATGTTGCCATCTCTGCAGCGGCACCAACCCAAAATGATTTGGTGAAGTTCATACCATCACCACCTTTGGCATGGTGTTGTACAGTGTATTCCACAAGCTTCCTCTCATCATCCAGAGACCATATGCAGTGGTCTTTTGCTGGTGTGGCGGTTTCCTGACTGTCAGTGGCTGCTTTCTTTTTATCTTTTCCTTTAGTCATAGTGGGGTGGAACCGGAGAGGGTATTGTGCTGATGAGTTTCGTGTCGAGGGCATGATTGTATCAATAAGAAGATGTCACACTGTGACCAGGGCACACGGCACACCGGCATGCTTACTTAAGTTGTTTTTTTATTTTCTGAATTTCTCGAAGTTGGGTGAAATCGTGATCCCGAACAGACTCTAAGCTAACTTCAGAGAAAATCAAGCCTTATGTTAACTACCAGCAGGACATTTTACCCGACCTTTATCGACCCTTACCGAGCTTACCGGGATTTCAGGAAATCACCTTGAGCGCCATTATTAATTGTGTCCTTAGTGCAAGCACGCTGCCTTACTAGAGTTCCCATAATTATAGCGGGCCCTGAGCATGATTTCAAATTGCGCATAGTACGCGAACAACAAAGAACTGAAAGGTTGCAAAAAATGGTCTTCCGAATGGGGTCATCGAATGTTTGATGGATTGAACAGGTGGTGTAAGAAGAAAGATATCGTATACATTCATTCACCAGAAAATATGTCATACTTCTGCTCGGAAAACATCCACAAGTTTTGAATGGGTACGAGAGCGTGCTGAGATATTGCAAGGGAAGACCACAGGGGAGCTAGAGGATGGAACTATCAGTGACAGGAAGATGGAATGATACGAGAAAAATTAAGTACCGACTGAGTCCTGTCTTGAATTGAGGGGTGAATTCGATCACTTTGCCCTGGTCATCTTTGACAGAAGAAAACTCCACCGTGGCCAACACAGTAGCAATAGCCGACCACGCAGAGGCATCAGCAGCATGTCGGCCTGATCAAAGAATGTATTAGCTCTATGCGGTAATGAAACAATTCAACTCACCTGGACATGCGCGCCGGCCAAAGCCGAAAACATATCTAGCAGGGTTATCATCCGTCAGCGCATTATTTACATCTAAAAACCTCTCTGGTATAAAGCTAGATGCGTTGGGGTACCGCTTTTCGTCCTGTGACATGGCCCTACAGTATAACTTCAGTATTTTGAAAGCCAGAGAGGATTTATCTGACCATATGTTGGATATGACGGCTGTTCCTGATGAACGATATCACAAAATATTCGTTCACTTGATAAAAACAGCAGACCTTTCGGAATGAAATAACCATCGTATGTATCATCACTCGAGGTGGTATGTGGAGCGCCTACAATACTACCTTCAGCAAAGGTGAAATAACACAGCGAGGAAGATTACCAAGAGGTGCAATGGGACACCATCGCAAAGTTTCCCGCAGGACTGATTCAATGTAGGGTAGTGAGGCTCTGTCTTCAAATGTAGGTAAGCGATCTCCTCCGATCACTGAGTCGATTTCCGCTTGTGCGCGTCTCTGAACATCGGGATACAGTACCATGGCGAGAGCAAAAGTCATCAAGGTCGACGTGGTCTGTGAAGGGGTTGAGCAGCAGACAATATGATCGAACGTCTGCTGACCGACTCATAAGAACCTGCATAGCCATCTATCAAAGAGCACAAAATACTTTGTAAAAAGGTGACGAACCCACAATAGTAGTAGCAGCTGTATTCTTTAACGCATCCTTAAATATTAGCTTTGATGCCCTATCTAGATTCTCCATCCGTTGCAAATTTTCTGATACCATTGAAACCCGGCCGAGGGACAAGTTTTCGGCCTTAGCAAGTACGTAATCAACGTCTAGGACCAAACAAATTTAAAAGATGCCTACCATATGCTCCTGTGCATATTGGAACGGCCGGTCTGTCATTTCAGTCATGCGATGAGTCGAAACTTGCGCATCGCGCTTGATCGCAGATCCCCAGCACCAATCAGGTAACCTCAGCACTGGATCGGAGCGCGGAATGTCAAGTCTTTCTCATCAACTAAAATGAGCTCACAGAAAGGGAACATTTTAAGTAGAACTGCTCTCTCTGGGGTCATCACCTCAAGGCCCATAGCCAGTGCACTTTCTATGATTCGAACCAGAGGATCATCACGAGCACTGGTTTGGTAGCCATATGTCACAGACATGGCAACTGATGACGAGAATCTACTATCAGGTTAATAATCATTCGATGTTTAAAAATACATCGACTAACGTTGCGAAGTGAGAATAATAGTGTTGAGGGTCACCAATTAGGTTGACGACCAACTCACGAGCCCGCTTGATCTGCATTGGACGAAACTTGAGTGCAGAGTCGGGACGGAAAGTTTGGTGGAAGAGTCGTCGTGAAAGACGCCATTCGTCATCATAGCCTGCGAATGCGAACACTCCCGACCAACCAAACCTGCCTGTACTCCACAATGACTGAATGGAAGAATGTTAGAAGAACGTACGGCTGGCGTGTGGCTAAGTATGGGCGATCAGAGTAAATGCGAGAACGCTTTTCCATCAAGGCTTCTGCAATGTCCTGAGAATTGATCACCACGACTTCCTGGCCCAGAAGTCGCAAGAAAAACAAGTCTCCTGATATAATGATTCGTACCACATATGCACTATACTGTCTCCTCACGTACCATATGCAGCACCCCATTCGGTATAAGTCAACCAAGGCTGCTTCAAGTCAATAGATAAGACGTTTCCTAACAGTGGGAGCGGCACTGGGCCAGGAGGAAAGCAAGGTTTGTTCTTTCTGATATCGATGAATCGCACGAAGGCTTTTATGACAACAAGGGATACGGGTAAGGCGGCGATGATAGCAAGGCGACCATTGACTGAAGAAAACATGGTTAAGTCAATGCGTGGGTAGCCATCTAACGCACCAAGCTATTATAAGAAGCTTGACATGCTCACCCCATAAATATGACAAGCTTCTTAGATAAGGTCAAGGTTTATGTGAGGGCGTCGGTCGCGAGGTGGGGTGGCCGCAAACGAAAGCAAGAAAGGAATATTTACGATCTACTTACGTAAGTGGTCTTACGAACTGTTTTATTTTATAGCGCGCACTCCCCTAAGCTTCCATCCAATCACCAGACGTTGCAGTACATTTGGCCATCCGAGCACTTATAATTCAATACAGATTACATGGGTTTCGATTACAGACTCGTGAGCATGCCAACTTGCACGACTGTATCACCAACTGATCATGTTTCACATCACCAGTCCGCAAATCGACATCCACAGTGTTCTAGCCTCTCGGATACTTTTCAACCTACGAACGAGTGAAGGACGATCGCAGATTCATACAACCCTGACAGATGTTTCTGAAATACATTCTAGGGGAGGCCAAATTTCGACGGTGGTATCTGACGTTTAATCAATATGTGCAGTACAGGGCTAGTCCCACTGCATACGCATCTCATGTTACATGCTAATTGCACTTGCGAATTGCGATGTGTGCTTGTCTACTCGGAACATTCACTGACAGCGTTTCTGATTTATACATTCAATTTTCAGATTTGTAGTCACCCACCAGATGCCAAGTCTAGGCCATGAGCGCGGTTTCGAGATCCCGGTGGCTGCGAAATCTAGAGGTGTGGTGCTACTCGAAGCCCGACGTCAATATCAATTGAGTCCTTAGTGTAAGCACGCTGGCTTACTAGAATTCCCATCAGATACTGAAACATAAACATTCAGTATCACTGTCTTTGACGTAACGGTGGAGCGGACGACAGTCTTGACTGGGTTACACTTAGCTGGAAATCATGAACATTGAACAGATGCAGGTGACAATATCAACCAAGCCGAATACTATCGGGAGAAGCCATAACTTGAACCGCCGGCTTAGGCTTAAAGCTGCTGAGCTCCGCCTAATTTAGGCCGAGGCTTCGAAACCGGGAACTTCATCACTAGGGCACTGAGAACGGATCATGCGCCATACCTCAGCTGCAGCGTGTTCACCTTCAAAATTGGAAGCTAATGGTTGAGGGACTTAGAAAGAGAAGGCTCCCGACGCTGCATGCATTCAGTCCATTTTTCAAGCGTTGATTCTGTGGTCATCGGCCCCTCATCACGGGGTCGAGCGAACGGAGCGCCTAAAAATTGTACCGTATCGTCAAAGAATATGCTAGTGAATATCCCATCAATCCAACTATAAGATGTTCGAAGAACTGTCGCGTCCGAGATATGCAATAGACTTGGCCGGACAGCAAAAGAAAAGCTAAAAACGTAGCTGACGCGAGTCGTTTCATTTTGTACAGAAGAAATCGTAAGGAAGGTCCTACATAGTGATGTTATGTACATGTGTAATTCAGCCCAGCAACTAAGTAGAAACCCCAATAATCCGAATTTTACACATTGGCAAAGGGGGCGCTTTCCGCTGTATTTCTCTTCTCGCATAATGTACGTGCCGCTCCGTCATTCTGAATGGTTGACAAGGCCCGCTACCAATTCACTAGACCAACGCTGAACAGTGTACAGTTTCTAAAAAAGCAGGTTCATATTGAGCTTCGTGTTTTCTGGCCTGGAAGCCTACAGGCATTTATACACTCTGTGCTTTAGACCTCAAGGAAGTCTGCGAGATTCTCAATGAGCGTGGTCAGTCGAGCAGCCTCGTACTCGGCGAGCTCGTGACTCTCGTCATAAACGATAGCTTCTGTTAGGCCCGGCAGTGTCGTTGGCGCATACCCTGTGTAGAATCATTAGCTAAACCGCACAGCAGTATCACAGAGCCTTACCAAGGTGTTTCCCGGGAGCAACCGCCAAATGCCTGTACCATTCCCTATCCTTGATACCACCCTCAGAGAGAAACCCGCGTTCAAACGCCACGAGTTTTTGATTGGCGACTCTAACTCTCTTAACAGCCTGTATGAAATCACGTAGCGGGCCCTTGCCATGTGACTTGTAGATATCCGTTTCTGAGAAACTGGACTCTGTGACAGACGACATCCATTGGAGTGCGTCAAACCTCAAGTCTTGGGCCTCCTGTGCACTAATACCGAGATGCTCCTTGATCCATCGGATAACCCGCCGAACAACGCGGGGATTGCGAAGACGACCGATTTTCTTCAAAGCCTTATGGAAAGCCTCCTCGGCAGCGGCTTTCTCCTCGTCAAGCTTAAAGCTCGCGTCCTGCAGCTTTGCAATGGCCTCCCTGAGAGGGAACAAATCCGGCAGAATCTCTTCACGGTAAGTAGACTTGATGACGCTGGAGAGAATTAGCAAAGCATATAATGCAACTACATTTGGAGAAACTCACGTGTCGACGTAGGAGTCAAGCTCAAGCGCATACTGAGTGGTGTTCAGAGGGAGGATTATGGAATCTGTGAGACGCAATGTCAATAGACCCAAATGCTGCGCGACAGCAACCTAGTCACAAGTGAGATTGCCGAATACGAGGATGAATATGTGATAACAAACATGCTTGTAGAAACCAGGGTCTGCGTACACCTCTTGCCACATCTGCGAGTCATATATAGAGTGGTAGTGGTAAGGCGCATCTGTCGGAGTATTACCGAAGCCCTGGTCGGAGCTGGCAACCTACAATGTCATAATGAGTGGAGTGCCCGGCAGGAGGATAAGAGACGAACACCAAGTCTGTGCAGGAAAACTGTGTAATCACTCCCTGATCCCAGTGGGCCAATTTGTGGTTCAGTTGAAGTCTTTTCATCCCACATGCGAGCAAAGTCGACATCCATAGGGCCTTCGTAAGGACCAACGTCAAAATGAGCATCCCACAGGGTCTTTTGGGCATTAGTAGGGTGAGGGACGTCTTGGGCGGAGCGCTGGATAAGGTGAGCGAGAGAAGGGGAAGCAGAGGTATGCCAGCGAGAACCAGAAACCGATACGTCTGTTGCCAACTTTAAGCAGACAGTACATACATAATACGAACGAACAACATACCGACATTGATGTAGGAGACTACATGCTCCTGGATCCAGTCAGCGAAATCCTCGCCCCACTCAGTGCTTCCGATAAGACCATACTGCAGCAGCTATGGATAAGGAATGCTGCTGATTATGATTGATCGCACTGACCTCCTCAGCATCCCAGCTGGCAATGACAATTGTACGTAGCGGTTTCCATCCACGCTTGTGAAGAGCCCCAAGGCCACGAACGACTTCGTGAAGAGAGACAGTGCCGGATGTGGGATCCGCAGCGCCCATAACCCAAGCTACGTCGAAGTATAAGGTACATACTACATAGGAAGATCACACAACTGACCATCGCGGTGGCACCCAAGGAGGACAACTTCGTCTTTAATGTGACCAGGAATTGCAACCATGGTGTTCCAGATAGGTGTGACCTTGGCCTCCACTGCACGACTATTAGCGACAATATACAGTTAATGCAATTATTTACCATCATTAACCATCCTGACTTTTCTGCTTCCAACTCTCCCGTTCAATTTCGTACCCTCGGGGACACCACCGAGCTCCTCCTCAAAAAGAAGTTTGGCATTGGCCCAGGAAAGTGGTAAGCTTGGGATATTTGGAATGTTAGTTGCCTCGACACGAGTTGCATTCTCATATGCGGGATAGCCTGGTGTAGTGGGGTCACCTGCGTAGATCGAAAGGTACATAGCTGAGCCACGTTGTATGGATGTAGGATTTCTGGCAGGACCAGCGGGGTACGGCTCATATCCGTTCTCCACGGTCACACTCCCGTCGTCTCGAGGGTCAGAGTAAATCAGGACACCAACTGCCCCGCGCTCTGCTGCGCCTTGTACCTTGTCGTCTGACATCAGCAATCCATTGTCTTACTGGAAACCACACGGTTCACCTTAAGACCACGGAAATTAGCACCGTAACGAGCCAGGATGACCTTGCCTGTGAGGTTAACTCCAGCGTGAACGAGCTTTTCATAGTCATCATGGGTCCCGTAGTTGGCATACACGAGTTGGCCGATAGCCTCTCCAGCAGCACTGAAACCGTGGAAGGGTGGAACAGAATTCCTGTACTTGGCAGCGGTCTCGTCACGAGGGTCACCATCCTCGAGCAGGTCGGCTTTCCAAACGGACTGGTCACTCTCACCGAGCAGTTCAACGACCATACCATCCGCATTCCCTGTGTTCATGACTGGGTAATAGATATCAACCCATGCGGCTGGATTTCTAAGTTTAGATGATGCGCTTAGAGTTGCCTCGCGGGACTCAGGAGAGCCTGCGGGGTAGATGGGCTCGGTAGCAGGTGTAGGGATACCAAACTCGGACTGGAAAAGCGCAAGGATTTCCTTTGCATCTTGGAAGTCTTCCACTGCGCCAGCCAAGTGTGGGTGTGTGGCGTAATCGCGCGAGGCTGCGAGTGCAGACTCCGTGGATGGAACGGCACTACAAATCACAATGAACCAAGACCCAGATGTGCACGAAGTTCGTACTCACAGATAGCCCTCCTCAATACGCTTTATATAACTGTCATGGGATTCAGAAATCTTATCTTTCTTGAAGCAGGAGATAGAATGAGCCTTGTAGAATACGAAGGAGATAAGAGCGAAGCTTCCAAAGACTAGGAACTTGCTGAAGACAGGTCCCCTTGAGTGTTTCTGGACTTGAACTAGACCTGGAGGTTGCGGAAGCAGCTGATAGGAACCTGCCTTTTCACTCTTCTCTGTATTCATCCTGGAGATGGATGAAAGTACGTGAGAGATTCAAGAATCGTCGTGTATATATAAGTTATGTATGCGGGTCACGCCGATTCACACATGTGTTTGCGTGAAAACGGGTACCATGGTACTATCGTAGTAGCGTGACTAATACCGATTAGTAAGTTTCGAAACAGGAGACTTGTTTGCGGCCCGGACTGCGTCGACATCGTGACACTGCGCACTCTTGTGCAGTCGTGTAAAGTGAAGAATGATAAAATCGTATGTTTAATTGTAAGCGGATAGGGTTAGTAGATCCAAATCCAGAATTAACAAGTAGAAATTAAATTTTACGTGATAAATCTAGCGAATAAGAGCTTCGTTTTTACACTCACCGTCCGATGCACTCGCAAGGAGGAGACCGATTGTTTTGACTTGTGACCTTCATCACGTATCAAGTGCTGAGTACTCTAGCCATACAACGCGGAGGTGAGCTTTTTTTACATCCCATGCGACGATTTGTCACCGTGTTTGTGAAGAGCCGCCTGCCTTTGCATCCCAGATCTTGCTGTATTCTCGCTGTACCCGCCTGTCTCAAATTTGTTTGAGCTGGGCAAGTACATCGCTGCGAACACGGACGTATTCTTTGCCAGTCTTGATTGGACCAAGGGCGCATTCACTGCCCTGGACATCCACATTCTTGCTGTTCGGTTCAAGGGGTCAGGATCCACTTAGCACTTGCTCAAATTTTCCAGTCATCGCCTATTTGTGCGTCATTCTCCAACCACCAGACTTTTATTGAGACGCATGTAATGATACTCCGTCCAACAGGCAATTGTACTCAGTCAGGGGGACTGGCAGGCCGCCACTGGTGGCATCTCTTGCATGGTCGGAGTTCCAGCTCGTAAAAGTGGTGTATGATCTTTGGACTAGTTGAACAGGTTAATCGACAAGATAATGTGAGCCGACGAGCTTATCTTTACTCGTAGGATGTTGTCATGACAAGTACTAATTAGACCTCAGCATTCAAAGCACCAGCGAGAGGCACCGACTAAAAATCGAGCCAGTGGATATTCGGTTTCGAGAGCTAAGGAAGGTACACATTGTTCATATAAATTGTCGACGAAGGCGCATCCAATTATGCCTTGTGTTACATTCAGCAGGCAACAAGTACATTGTTTTCGTCACTCCCTCCCTTTGATGATCTAAGTCCTTGCCACTTGCTCAACACTTTACACTCATCCTTTGACCATGATTCGACGTATATAAACCCACACGGCCGCCATCCCCGATCAGCCATTCCCAAGCATTCTGTCATTTACATTGAGTTCGAAAATTTCATCTTCGAGTCTAATCAATCTCATTCTAATTATAAGTGAACGATATTGATACGGCTTCTACCAAATTTACTGTCTAGGTGCGGACTCACTACGTTTATCGTTGCGCACTTCGTAGTTAACTTAAACACCTTAGCCACCACAATCATAGTATTCGATGGACAGTCGTATTGTCCCACCTTGCTCGTGCTCCATCTTGGACGAGTTCTTGGAGGATGGGGAGATCGTGCCACCTAAGAGAATTCCTACACCTGATAGTTCTGATAGCCATGACGTCGACGGAGCCAAAAAGTTACCTCGACAATATCTGGAGACCATATTGAGCACAAGGTACGGTATAAAGCCTTGCTCGCAGTCGGTTTTGGAGTCCCTCCCCAGCTATGAGGGTGTGTATGATAAAATGACACTCACCGACTATGAAGTGCGCATGTATATGGCGGAGAGAAATGCCCAGTTACAGGATGAAGACCATGCCGCATCTATTCGGTATATCTTCTACCATGTCAAGGAGAGCATCCCCCTACCCCCCAAATTATGGGACCTGCATGACTCTAATGTCTCTCTGAAGAAAGTCTCATATACCTTCAGATTCATTTGCGAAGACAAATGCAGTCCAACTGTCTACCGCATCACCCCTCTAAATGGACGTTACCTCCGACCGTGGACTCTCGTTGTCCCGCACGCCACGACAGTCCTTCAAGTTGTCAGGAACAACTGGGGACCTTCGTTGGAAGACCTCACCGGAGAATTCGTCAGTTTAGGGATCCCATTCTCCACACTGGTGCTATCCTCTAGTCCTCCTCAAAGACTGCCCCGCCCTCAATCTGTATTCGAAGATCTCAGTCGACCATCCTCATTTCGGCCCAACATTTTCACCTACCGAAATTACGAACTACGACGTGAAGATTTCCTTAAGCACCCCCACTCACGCGCTGCACTGCTCAGAGGTGGCATCCTGTGGAGGTTATGCAAAGCATCTTTTGAAGGGTGTCTAGGCCTTGTCAACGGGCCGTCCGCAGATGTGAGGGTTTTCGGAGAGGCTATACGGTTTCCCTCGTCCACCGGCAATGGAGGAATAACCCTGGCTGCTTGGGACGACACCCTCACCAGTGATGAAGTGGATTTGATCTGTGGTGTATATTACGTTGCAGGTAAACCTCAAAATTTTGTATGAGAATACAGAACTTATTCTGACCTTTCAACGACCCTTCTCAGCGAAAGATGGTGATCAAAAGCAGTGGACGACGCTGTCGTGGTGGCCACGACCCAATGTATTCGATAAATGCGGCATGTGGACGGGCTACTGGAATTCTTCATGCGAGATCTGGTTCCAGCAGCGTCTCGATTCAATTCGCTGCGGGGAAGCTAAACCATTGAAGGCAAAAGAGTGGAAGAGCGCGTTGAGGTACCATCAAAAAAAGACGAGGCAACTTTGTGACCTCACGGAGGAGGCGAGTGCTCGGTTCATTGGTAAGGTTCTTGGTTAAGCCCACTTGGCGATTATTGTACGCTCCTCCAATTGGTGTCTGCAGTTGTTACACGCAGTGTATATTCGATGACATAAATCCACAACAATTACCTTGCAGAGCAAGGTCATTTTGGATGGAAGATAAGCGATAATCTGTCAGATATGAACTTCCTCATGCTATGTAATCACGTGAGAATAAAACAAACATATCGTAGAAAACATCAACCTGAATCTAGAATCTAGAATTTCGAAACTATAGTAATTGCAGAGATCCAAAGCACTGGCCATTTGCTGCATGTCGGAGGAAGGTCGGAAGTTCGCAACACGAACCCCTAGTGAATTGAGGGAATTAACGTACTTTGCCGCCAGCGACTTACTGCCGGCAATTGCCGCCTGACAGAAATAATCATTCTGCCAACAACGCTATTCACAATCGCAGCTCTGTCACTGTCTACTAGCCTACTCGCTCTGGACACCGTGTCCCGGTCTCGATCTCTAATCACGCCCATCCTCTGAAGTTCCACATACAGCAGGACTAGAATCGTAGTGCGCATGAGGTATCTAACTAAAATTTTCCTGCAGCCATTTTGTGACTAAATAAAAACCATCTCATGAACCAGGCAACGATCTATGCATAGGAATGGACTGCGATGTGCGTAACAAATGCATAAAAGAACTACACAGTGGATTCATGTCTTTCATAATTCTAAGGTTACATCGTCCCGTTGCTTGACTAGGCGATTCAGATCTTCGTACAGGCCCTGCATAGAGGATAGTGCAGCGTCAATTGCAGCCTGAGCTATACCACCATCCACAAGGATCACTTGTCTCTCCTGCAAATTCAGTGAAGCACAATGCACCTTTGCGGCGAGATCTGCGAACCACTCCTTCGGAACACCATCATCCGAGACTGTCAAATTCAACCTTGTTCCTGTCACGATGACTGGTATTCCATCGACCACACCATGCTCTTGAAGGGATGATTGCGCGCAGTCCCATGCGGTTGTGATTAGTAGCCGCCATCTCTCCTCGGCAGCACTGAAAGGAAGATCCTTATCCAAGGACTTGGTGCGCCCCAAGATCACAAGAAGGTAGAATGCGAGTTTCGAGTAACGATCACGATAGACTCTGTCAACTAGTGAAATGCACCGGTTGGAATGGCCATCATGGGTCAGACGTTCACACCACTCGTCGTTCTTTGTCAGGGAAAAGATGAGGTGGACGTAGCAAGAGTCTCCATCAAGGTGGGAAGAGGTGTTGGATCCAGTGGTGTGAATTGCCTGGTCACTATTTGGAGATACTGCAGTTAAAATACCGCAGGAAAGCTCATTCAGGAGTTGTGCATCAACACCCTGTGGCATCGAGACACTGGTTATAGAGGCTAGTTCTTCTCGAGCTTCAAAAATAGCTCTAAGTGCGTTGTGTTGAACTCGAGAAGATCTAGTGAAGGCCATACAGCGGATAAGTGAGCTGATGTAGGACCGTCGATTAGTGGAGCTCCCTAGTCCGCGCATGCCGCTCAGGGCAAGTAAAGCATCGCCTTCTGTGTCATCGTCTGTTTTTGCGCTGTCTTCCAGGTAATCGATGAGCCAATCAAATTCTTCACAGCCGAGCTCACGCCCATCGCTGTGACGCCACTGCAGATCACCTCTCCAAATCAATTCTTCATCGTCCGGACGTGAAAATCTAGAGGGCAATCCATAGACAAGCATTGTTCTCAGGGCAGTGCGTGCACTGGCTCGATGCTTCTGTTGAGCGTCTTCTTCCTGTGCATTCTTGAACTGATCGTAGGCGGCACGCCCAGCCATGAACGCATCGCGAATGAAACGACTTCGGGTTTCCGTAAATTTATGGTCTCTAAAAGACAGCAGAAGTGCCCTGTTGATTTTAACCGATTGGATGCAAAGATGGGCCATGGCTTTGCCACACTTTACATATAGCTCTTCCTTGTCACGACATGCCAGGAAATTATCACGTAAACTTGCGAAGGCTGCTGAAGCATCGACGTCTGGGGACCACTGCACGAAGGGTACGATCGCAGCCGCAGCTTCGAGAATTTGTGGGTCTGTCGATGTCTCTAGTATCCAGCGTATGACAGACGATTTGGCGGATACGAAATGAAGTAAAGGAGATCTTCTCGGAAGAAATTGATCAAAGGAGGCTCGAGTTGTATCTGTCTCTGGTGTCTGGAAAAGACTATCGGGCCACCACACTGATGCAAAGATAGCGCCTGCATAGGAGAGAGCGACAAGAGCTGCACTGGCAACCATGAAACTGAATGTTGGCACGTCATCGGCCCATACCTTGAGGCAGAGCAAGATGCTGAGGAACAGCAGTGCAATCTGGAGGAGGGCAAGGAATTCCTGAAACGAAGGGCACAGCTGAATGCGAACCAGCCCATCCAGTTTCATCTGCCTCCACGTGGCACTCTCTTCTAGAGATCCTCTTTGTTTCCGAGCTGCCTCGTAAGAATTACTAAGGCATTGCTTTCCAGAGACAGCCCAAAACGCAGCCACGACGATGAGTGCTAGGCTGACATAGGCAAGAGCTTGTATCCAGACAGTGGAAGAGGAATCTCTCGTCGACGAGGAAAGATTGCTGATATCATGTACAGAACTTGACCCGTTAATAGTGATCTCTATTAGCTGCATCAAGAGGGTATTGATAGTGTCTGCCGAGTTGGACTGCATTTCGATGACGAAAGTAGCGATGATGGTTGAGAGTAGACCAGCCTGATTTGCCCATTAAATTTTCATTGATGAATTCAGAAACGAACGCACATAGGTCAGGGTAACAATTATATCACCATGCGCTCGATTGAGGAAGTTATAATCGTATTCATTCCAAATTTTCTTGTATTTCGCCCGGAACTTTGACGTGTCATCTTTGCCATGTTCTTCTGCAATAGTAAATTTTCGAAGGGCATCGAGAATCTTCGCCAGCATGTCTGATCTTTGAGAAAATATAGTTAGATATGAAATGAACCGTGCTGATGAGTTGACATTCACATATTCTTGGCAAGGCTTCCTTCGATGGACACCGCAGGATTTTTATTCACGTTATTCGGCTTGATCCCATTGTCTGGGGTCTGCTTAAGGGTGTCTGACCTTTGAGATAATATAGTTAGACGTCAAGTGTGCCGCGCTGATTGGATAATATTTACATATTCCTGGCCAGGCCTCCCGTAATGGACACCACATGCTCCTCGCTTGTGTTATTCGGTATTATTTCATCCCGGACCTGCTCTAGGGTGCTTGACCTTCGAGACAACAGAGTCAGACAGCAATATACCATGCTAGTTGTGCGACACTCACATATTCTTATGAAGGTCAACCTCGATAAACACGGCAGGTTCCTCAGTCACTGCATTCGCATCGACCGCATTCCTGCCTCCATAAATGATACGTATAACCCAGTCCAACTTGTCACTTACCTATTGGTCAGAATGTCAGTATCGGTAGGTGGGGGACTGAATCGTGAGGATGCGCCTGTCATGTTTTGGGCTGGGGGACATAGGAAAGTAGAGAGGGAGAAATGATGGAAATATATAGTTGGCGCTCTGCGCATCAAAGAAGTACGTTCTTATCTGGCGCCAAAGACTTGTAGCCGATTGCGCCGGAACATGAGGTGTCGCAGAATTAAATCCTCAAGGCGGGCGCTTGAAAATTGCTGAGACACTCATCTTGAGGAATGAGCTTACTGCGCTATTCTTGATTCCGAAGAACCCGCAGAAGTACTGGACCAGTACCTAAAGGAAACGATGGAGAAATGGTGTGTCAGGAACTTCAGAGATATATGACTTGCTCGGTCGCTACTGTGCTGGCGCCAATTTTGACACAGAAGTGTGCTCTTATCTGGCGCCAAAGTCTGTATATATGACTGATGGTCCCATGAGCAGTAGGACACGGGGTTCTACAGAACCAGTATCTCCATTTGCGCTGTCTTCCGAAGCACGCATGATGATGATGAATGCGCAGTTCTCCGTCAATATTAATTGTGAGAAGTTCACAAGCTAGGCAATGACGGTCAGGCACATGCGTTAGGACGGAAGTAGAGGATATTCGGAGACGCACGCATGATGCTTCGCTATTGAAGTGATTTCAATAGTCATGAATATAATCTACAAAGATTCGGAGCCGCAACTAGAGTCGAGAGTTTGATCCACCTATTTGCATGTAGCACAAAGCTTCGTGCAGTCTCAATTCAGCGAGTTTAAGGAGTGTTTCATTAGTCAATTGCTGAATTGATATTGAAACTACACACAAGGGTGACGGGCGCAGCAGCACTGCCCCAATCCAATACACCTCACGGGGCCATGTGGTGAGTAGCGGAGACTACAAAAGAGCTATCTGTCAAAGATGCGTTCGATTTCCATTATGATACGGTGCATGGTATGAGGAACATGAAAAACGCACCACGACGATATCATCTTCTATATGGCTGTGCTCGGTTTCACTATTCGCGCACTCAACTCTGCACTAAATCATGGATTAGATCCAGTACAGCATTGAGAATTGACGTCTCATGCAACAACGCCTAGAAATGTTCGATAGCCTTCTCCTCAGTCGTTCGACCAGAACTTCTCCTGGATCCGCTCGTGCACGTCACGGTGCGTGATGTCTAGAAGATTCACGTCTACCATCAGCATTATCAAGTTCTGAAACAGATTTAGCACTTTTAGTAGAAATGAGAATTCTAGAGGTCTCTCAGTTGAAAACCTGGGAGGGTGCACGAATAAACATTTCCTACAAAAAACGCGTGAGCAAGGCATCAGGCTGATAACAATTTGGCTTTGCATGCCCCAAGTTCATCTCTGATTTTGGCCTTTGACACTCAGGGTATATCCACCACCCCCGAGGGTATCGTATCGTTTCTTCTCACTTGAAATGCTTAGTGTATGCCCATTGCACCGAGGTGCAGGAAGTCGGAACAGAATTTATATGATGTCGAGTTCGATGAGCAGGTGGCAATAACAGAAGATTGTGAGTACAAAATTGGTATTCAATCTTGCGCACATGAGCTTTCTCTCTCCCCAAAATACCGCCCCAGACGTAGCCCCAGCCTTTCCATGTTTCTCGTTATCAAACCACGAAGAAAAAAAGACAAGTGTTCCCGATCTTTCGCCTCCTCTGTCCGATTTCACCAGTACAGGGGATTGAGCATGTTTTCACGGGGCTGACTGGACTTTCGATACTCGGAGATGATGATGCTGGTGAGCGTTGCAACGTTGGGCAGCACTGTGGGCTGTTATGATTCAAGGTAAATGACTCAGCGCATGACGCGCACGTGATCAACGCGACCACAGTGAGAATGGCATTATGTAAAGTGTTTGGCTCATCCCTATATGTATACAGCATCGCGCCTGTATTCTACATCTGCTTTGTCAATCATGCGCGGTTCCAAGTTATTACTCCGTCTGCTAATTTGCCGTCGACGTGACAGCCTTCCACTAAAATATCGAAATTACACTAGCTGAAATGGTAGAGAAACAAGCCACGTACACCCATCAAAAACATTCCAGCTACACCTTGCATGGGGGAAAATAGCGTCATTCATTTGGCCGGAGTTGCATTATGCGCTACATACCTTCTCTTTTAGGATCATCTAGAGCGGATATTGTGAGTAAGATAAAGTGGGCAGTGATCGGTGTCTGTATACACTTACAGACAAGATGTCTCTAAGGCCAGCCTCACGCAGAATAGCATGAATGTCCCACACATACGCATTTTCGTCATGACATCCGGTGACTAGCAACTTTCCATCAGCGGAAAGAGATGCGCTTGACACATCATCTTCATGTTCGAGGATTGGTCCGACGGGGAGGTTCGTGTCAAGATTCCAGAAACGCACTGTTTTATCACGGGATGTGCTTGCGAGGAGGCGTTCGTTTGGAAACAAGGAGAGGGTAGAGACAACATTTTTGTGACCTTTCCGAAAGGCAAGCTGTTGCCAGGTGGCGGTGTCGAATATCCTGATCGAGCCATGGTGTAACCCAGAGATAAGTTTCTTTCCATCTGATGTCCAGATCAAGCTGAAAACTTGATCGCTCTGCTGTTCTGATTCATGGGTGAAGATCACCTCCCCTGTTTTTGCATTCCAGATTCTGATTGCAGTATCGTAGTATCCACCTGTCGCAAATTTTGTTGAGTCGGGCGAGTAGATCACCACCGTGACAGACTCGTGCCCGGTCTCCATTGGACCTAGAACGGTTTTCCTGGTCTCGACGTCCCAAACTCTTGCTATGCCGTCGGCGGATCCGACTGCCACCCGCTTGCCATCTGGACTCCAACACACTGACCGCACATGCACGTGGTGTCCTGTCCATTTGACGATAACCTTTCCCGGCGTCTCGACATCCCACAATCTCACTGTCCCATCGTAACTTCCACTTGCAACAGTGTCGCCGCTGGGAGACAATGCCATGGCCCACACCGCTGATTCCAGTTCATACATCTCATCCTCCTCATACTCATATTCCCACTCAACCTCCTCGTCTTCTTCGTCTCGCCATTCATCTCCTATCTGTGTGCCATTCCGAAGGTCCCATAATCGGAGCGAGCCATCTCTCGAACTAGTGATGATTCGCCGTCCATCGCGCAAGTGTGCAATACCTGTTACGGTTTCGGCATGACCTCGCATCGTCTGGCAAGGCGTAACCACTGGCGTATGTCGTATCTTGCTGATCGGCATAGACATGTTGGTGATTGGGGTTTCAGTCAGCAGGTCGTGAGCTATGTATTAGGCCGCAGGGAGCTTTGAATTGAGATGGTTTGTCTGGCAAGGCAAAAGATTCCTGGTCAGTAACGAGCTATCATCCTCCTTCAACTCTTGTTAGCAGGAGAACGATGCACTCACTAACAAGACTGCTTAGACGAATTTGGTCCTGACACGCAGAAAGACCTCAAGGACTATGTTTGCAGAAGCTGCTGCAGTGTTCTTCAGGAATCGTTTCCGAGTCGTGTGGTCAGTTTGCATAGCAGACGAGCGAAGAGTATCACTCACAAGAAGCACCACTCAGAGGCACAAGCTAGGACAGTAGGTTATTTGGTTTGTAGTTGAGGAATTAATGCACCCATTTTATATCGAGGTGCGTCACATGCGTTAACGCTATGATACCTTGTATTCATTCGATAGGTTATACGCTGTGTGGATAAAACGCTCAGCAGGTGCATTGTACATCATCTTGTATCATTCCCATGGCCAACTTGATTGACAGGACACTGCCGTGTATCTATTTTCGAACCGATGTGATCCTGGGCAGTGCGATCTCAACCCGCCATGCACACATATAAAGCATATGTATAAATAGGACACTCTACTGGCATGGCTACAAAATTGTGTAACGGCTCCTCATGTCATAATGTTCTCACACAGTTCAGTAGCATCCATCATATTTGCAACGTTGATGATATTATCGTGGCTCAGGACAGCGACATCATCGCCGTCGCACTTTTGTCTTCGAGCAGGGTTATCTCTGCTGAGAATGGTAGCGTAGACATACCAACTTGGCGCCATATCATCCGTCATTACACTCGATGCTACCACATTGCATTATTGGTGCCTGTTGCGAAGACGAACGTACAATTTACGAGAAATTTCATGTGGTCGATTCGCACGATACTTTGTTTCGTGACTTCGACAACTATGAAACCAGCCTAAGTGTTCAACAAGGTACGTTGAATGAACGACAGACATTGAAAAAATGAGAAGTGATCTCTCAGATTGGACAGGTATTGACGTACTGGCGAAAGAAATTTACAACATAACAATATTAATAGAAAACAATGAGATATAAACGTAAACTACTCATCCATAATGCGTGTTATTATTAATGGTGACCATCAGCGGGTTCAGTAGATACACAACAGACAGAAAACAAGAAACGAGTCCGCCATGTTGGCTTCCTGATGACCAGAGCCGTTTCTGGGAGTGTGCCTGCTGGACCTAACGTGATAGTACTACCAGAATGAGGTTTTGAGGTGATGGCAGACTGAGAGTACAATGGCAATGCCGGGGCTGGGCTTCGAGATCGGCCTTGCTGCTGTGTTCGTTTCGCCATGTCCGAATGTAGTTCCGGCTGCGAAGCAACAAAAGATGCCTTCAGAAATAATTCAATTTCGGTGTTCAGAAACACAAAAAGTACATACCGGTTTGTCTGTGACTGCAGCAACTTTATTAGCACTAGGAGGGATGGTAGATAGCTTGGGGTGGTGCTGAACGTCGATTTCGTCTGGCTGAGAGCGACTAGAGGGCAACGAAATGCGATTACGGAGTGCACGCGGACTCCCCGAAGGTGTGAGAGCGCGGTGGCCAGAGAAATGAGCATAGGTGTCGCGTATCACAGACGACTGAGAAAACGGAAGTGAGAATAAGAACCAATAGATCGAAATGCTGATAGGCGCACATGAACACTGTCTCGCGCATTATCAAAAAAACTCCGCGGTGGTTGAAGGTCTTTGAGCTGGTCTGGACATTGTCGAGCATCGGACTATATTTTGGACTTGCATTAATATCTACCAGAAAGATTGAAAACGTATCACATACGTCTATTAACGACTTTCCGACTGCGACCTGGGAACAGGATATTAGCACGGTCTTTACCAAAGAGCAATGGGAGCTATAAACCTTGTTTTCCTGTCTATCTCGCAATTCCTAAGAGCGGAGATCATCAGGAAGATAAGGTGGGTGATTACTTCCACTCACATCGGGATAGGACAAGAGATCTTCAAGGCCCTCTTCTTTGAGAATTGCATAGGTGTCCCACACGTATGCACTGTGGTCCCAGCAACCAGTGACTAGCACCTTCCCATCAGCGGAAAAGGCCGCGCATTCCACGCGATTATCGTGTGGGAGAGGTTGACCGACTGGGAGATTGGTACCAAGATTCCACAGACGCACTGTTTCGTCGCATGATGCACTCGCAAGTAGGCAGTCATTCCGAGACACGGAGATGGCGCAGACAGTGCGATTGTGGCCTTGGAGGGTCGCGATTTGCTGCCACGTAGCAGTTTCGAAGATCCTAATTGAACCATCATATGAACCGGAGATAAGCTTCTTTTCATCTGATGTCCAGGCAAAGCTGTGAACTGCGAGTGGATCATGATCAAGTGTGACGAGCAGCTCGCCTGTCTTGGTATCCCAAATTTTTATTGTGCTCTCGTTGAATCCGCCTGTCGACGTCGCAATTTTGGTTGAGTCAGGTGAGTATATTATAGCCCACACCCACTGATGCCCAGTCTTGACTGGGCCAAGGACAGTTTCTGAAACACCGCTCTCAAGGGCCCACATCCTTGCCGTCCCGTCCTGGTATCCACTCGCCACTCGCCTACCATCTGGACTCCAGCACACTGCTTGAACGGATTGAATGTGTCCTGTCCATTTAGCGGCGACCTTCCCCGTTTCGACGTTCCACAACCTCACTCTCCCATCAAAGTATCCACTCCCAACAGTATTACCATTCGGGGACAATGCTATGGCGGTCACTCCGGTCTCAGCATCCTCCTCATCCTCACCATCTCGCCAGTCATGTCCTATCTGTATGCCACTCTCCAGGTCCCATAGTCGGAGTGAGCCATCACCAGAACATGTGATGATTCGTTGTCCACAACGTAGGTGCACGATACCTCGTATGCCGAGGGTATGACCTCGCATTCTATGGCGTGGAGCGAAAGTTGGCGTTTGTTGCTTCTTACTGATTGCAGTGGGCATGTTCAGCCTTCTGCGTCTAGATCACGAGCAGATCTTGACAATGAATATGAGAACAGCTCGGCGTGCTTTTGAGCAGAACGGGTAACTTTGCACCAGGGGAAAAACTTGCCGAGGAGGCCTCTCTTCGACTCTATTCAGTTTAGGACAGCTGCGTGATTGAGTATACGGGATGTGGCGTTTTTCGAGATGTTCAGAAGGTCTCTGCGATGGTCCAAATTGCTGGTAAGCGAGTAGTCAGCTTTGTCTGGCAGAAGAGCATCACTCACGAATTGAAACCAACTCACACGAGATGCACACTCCAACTTGAATCACCAGTGCGAGTTGGTTGGTGCCGAGGCAGCAGAAGATGTGGAAGCTCCATGAAAAGTGTTTGGGTCAAAGTCTAATTTCAGGGTGTGTTCCATACCTTATCCTCGTGTTTGATGCACAAAATCCAGATCAAGTGCTGTGTAATACTTAGATCCATCAAGTAAGGATGTGATGGCATGATGTACAGGCTCGGCTAAGAGCTGGTCGTAATTTGCGAACTGACGAGATCCCCGCTTCCGTATTTTCCCAAGGTTGTCTGTGTTCGCGAGTTTGAGATGGCCAGTCTGGGTGAGGGTCTGCAGGTCTGTGTCTGCGACCAAGTTCAAGTCCGAATGGCATGCTTAGCACGGGTAATGAGTTTGGATTCGCCAGTGGCTGACAGTGCCCGACATCCCGCCACCGCCGCCAACATCTGCTCCCCGCCACTGTCACACGCCAAGCACGGACCATGGATGTCAAGTCTATATTTGCCGTCATGCAGTGGCACACCGTGGGGCTGGATGCTATACCCTTGCTCGACCTCGACCTCTTCCGCTATGCAAAGATGATATTTTACAACATCAGCCTCACACCATATCTGTTGTGGTTACTCCTGAAGCTTGAAGTCCTGGCCCCCACCAAAAATGCATTTCTCGCTGAACATGGCGGCGTCAGCCGCGTCACGCTTGTGTTGTGTGATGAGCAGCAAACCGTACGTACGGGCAACTTTGACATTTGAACTCCGCTTGAATAGACTTGTTCGTCCCAGGCATGCATCCAGACCCCGTTTGTCGGGGCGACACCATTCGGGATGAGCATGTGGGGTGTTGCAACTCTAATCATCGGTTTTCAGTGTCAACAAAAATTGACATACGAGCGAAGGTGAAGGGAAGTAGGACGGATAACTTGAAGCAGCGCCTAATAGATAGGTTCTCCGATGCTGTCGGCTGCCTTGAAAGAATGTGTCGGATGATAAATAGACGAGTCCATCCAACTGCACCTCCAGCCTATGTACGACAGAAAATGCAGTCCTATAAATTAGGCTTATCTCGAACCTGACCACAGGTCCACTCCACTACCAACGCTAAATAAGCCACACGACGAAACGTCACTGTAGTAACCTTAGAGTTTGCGGGTGATATGTCAGACATAGGAATACATACGAGGGCGTCAGAGCCATGCACATGTTGGTTGATCTGCCAGAGACTGAGGTGCATGCGGGTGGCGAGGATCGCGAGGATAAGGAACTTGAGACTGTCACAACGTGTGTTCGATGTTGTTAAAATTTTGCAGTAGTTTTTTTGGAGGTACATACCATTCGAAGACAATGCGGTATGTAATCTGGGTATGCGGAACATCAATACATTAATGATCATATCGAAGGGTGTTGGTGAGTTTGCGCACATTGAAAAACAGCGTTTGCGCGAGAGCGTTCATGGCCGAAAGAACTTTCGGAACAAGATTCAACATAGATAAGCACAGAAACATGTACGTCCCGACTCACACAGACCGCATACATAATAAAATATATTATGCTTCACCAGGACGGTGTACAGAGGGCATTTGGCTGTGCGCCAGCTCTGCATAGCACGTATGAGCGTGAGGGAGGCGACTCCTAGGGGTAACATCAGTCTGCACGCGTCTGTATATGTATGCTTTCAGTTTCCGGTGACAAACCTAGCTGAAGAGCAAATAAGAGAACAAAAAGTATGGACATTCGGACACCTTGCATGTCCTTGTAGCAACCCGTGATGCCTGGGATCGCACTGGTCGTAAGTGTAAAAGCGGGGTAATATATGTGAATAGCGATGGAAGTAGTGGCACAGACCATATATGGTTCCAAGATGGATGAAATCAACACGGATGGATGCAACTGTAACAGCCTGATTAATGCATCTATCATGAGCTTTGAGTGCAGTGAGGCTGAGGGGACTTACGAGAATGGCGGACAACATAGCCGCGAGTACGATTCTACTTTTGTTCCAGAGTACATATGTTCTGAGTACAAAAAGGGCTAGATGAATCAGATCAGGAACATGTGCATATCGCAGGAGCTTGAGAAATAAATACATTCAGAGCAAGTGATTGATATGGTGCCCAAACCTGCAAGAAGGCAGAGCGGCGCATGATAAGGTCGTGCATGTCAGCATATGTGGTGCACGTACATGCATAAATAATAAAAGCTGTCCGGCAATTCTGGCAAGGTTGTGGATGAGACATTAAGCATAGTGGGGCAGGTCCACGGCAGATTCACATACATCAGGGGTTTCGTTCGGGGTGAAGCACACTGAAGCACAATATGTCGATTTATTTCCGGTAAAATGTGTACTGGAGCTGAACGCACGGTATACGACCGTGAGGAGGAGGAAAAAGGGGACATATCGTGCAATGATATAGATAACTTTTACCTTGGTCCAATGCGATCGAAGCAGGAACGTCCACTTTAAATAGTAACTAGTATCAGTATAGAATTCGAGGTGTATAATGAACCAATGCACTACCTCTTCGTGAAGCGAACAAGCATAATCATAGGTCTGGATAAGTCAGTTAAATAGCAGAAGAAAATAATTTGGGATAACCCTACCAAGAATGTAGCCATCAACACTGAGCTGCCAAGTCAGAAGAAGGAAAAAAAATAATTCAGACAGTACCCACCGCACATGGACTGGTGCATGGTACATCTGTTATTGCCCTCTAAGCAACAAGAAAGCGACGCACCACTAAGAATCGCAAATCCCTAGCTGTTGCAACCTCGTTGGCTGAATATTCCGTCTGCATTCGTTCAAGAGGCAAAAAAAGGGTTTCACGCATACCTCATGCTTGCACCTTTTTGTCTCTCACTGATGAACATGGGCTGTGCATGTGAACCTACGTAAGTTACGCAGCACATGGGGCTCCTCCGATCTCGTTTTCCCGCCTGGTGCACACTGCCGTCGGGGATTGTCAGCTCGTCAAAAAGCCTGAGGTTCGTCGAATCGTCTTACGTCGACTACTTAGAATCATGCCTATCATGCATAGTACTCTCCTAGTCAGACCACTGTAACAGAAGGAAGCTTCGATGGTCATTCCTTCTTACTATGCATCATGCAGGATAAACGCTAATTGTGCAAGACTGGAGTGTGGGATCGTGGCCGTCGTGCGTGTCCCGGGCGCCCATCCCCGCCTCGTCCGTATTTTTAGAACTCCGATCTTCACTGGAGCACCACCTCTCCAGATCTCCATCACCAGATGACTCGGATCCGGCTTCCAAATCTTCAAACTTCTAGTCTCGCTCTGTTTCAGCCTCAGAGATCTTCGCTTCATTATGCTGTGCCTTCTTATCGAAGCTCGTGATGGAAACACATAGTATGGGAACCAATCATGATATCATGGATCACACCGACTTTCCTATGCATAACATTCTGTTCTTAGTGCTTAGCCTCATTTGTTTTCTCTGTTCACATCACCTTGTCTTCCCAAATATTCCTGATATTGATGTATCTCATACACAGCCTTCCCTGGAGCATCCTCACCGTGGTATAAGGCTATGAACAATCATCAACCTGTAGATTTGAAAAGTGCAGGCACCGAGAGATGGGTTCAGGGCAGGTGACTTAGTACTCAATGTGATTCGTGACAATGGACTACTTACGCTAATTATCCAATCTCCCATGTGAGGAGTCCTTGCAGTATAGGAACCTCATCTTTGCCGATCGCTAATGCGCATCTGTAAACACCACCGAACATGATATTTGAGTATTTTTTGCTGTTTGTTGAATGGCAGGTGGCTTTGTGGGGTGATATCTGAGGCGTTTTGATCATTAATATATTCACTCTGCTTTGTGCAGCTGAACGTCGAATGTTGGACATGGTGCTACTGTCATTGAGTGCACAACGCTCACATCGTCCTTGGCACTCGCTCGAGTTTTATACTTCTGACTCCAGCACTCAAACCCCAATTTTGAGCCACCCGCCATAACTGACATCGGAAGACCACGACCACCCAAGCACAGAAGCCGTATTCATCCTCGAGTGCATTTTGAATCCGATCAAGCTCACCTTCACCAATCATGCTTGATATGAGAGTAACTTGTTTCCGATGAGTGAGCAGAAATCTTGAGGGTTCTAACTTTACACGCAGACAATAAGTCTCTACGTACAACGACTCCAGAGCTCGATGTCTGGCTAGGTTCTAGTCAATCAGGTGACGTCCCACGTCAGTAAAGCCCACAGACTCGGAGTCAGACTTGCACCTAATTAGGGCAGTGTTTGAAGGCTGCTATGTAATTTACTAGAGTGAAAACTCGATATCCATGGATATTAAATAGGCCAAATCCATCCAAATGTAATCTCGGGCTCCTGCCCAGACAAAAAATGCAGTCCTATAAATTAAGCGCGTCTCGAACAAGCCTGGTGACCCCACCATTCAGAGTGATCTCGTCCAGTCCAAACCTCATACCGTCGTGATTGTGCATTCTGCAAGTTACATGTCGGACATGGAAATATACACGAAAGCGTCAGAGCCGTGCATCTGCCGGTCAATTTGCCAGAGAAATAGGTGCATGCGCGTAGCGAGGATTGCCAGGACATAGAACTGGAGGCTGTACGTGTGGTTTATGTTGTGGTTAGGTATTCACAAGCAAGATTAGGAGGTACATACACTTCGCAGACAAAGCGGTATGCAGTCTGAGTGTGTAGAACATCAACAACTCAATCATATTGAAGGGCTTTTGGGTTCCACGCACTTGGGAAAACAGCATCTGAGTTAGGACGTTAACGGCTGTGAGGACTATCGACACAAGAATCATTATTCGATGAGCACAGAAACATGGTTGACCTAACTTACGCAGAGCGCATGTATAGTAAAAGATATTATGCTTCACCAGGACATTGTACAGAGGGCTGTTGACCACCCGCCAGCTCTGTACGGCACGTATGATCGTGAGGGAGATGAGTCCTGGGAAGAATATCAATCAGCCCATGCTTCCGGTTTCTGTTCGTGTCCGGTGACAAACCTAGTTGAAACATAAGCAAGAGAAGAAACATTATGGAAACTTGCATGGCGGACGAGGCCCGGTAGCAGCCTTGGATGCCTGGAATCGTGCTGATCCTAACTAGAAAGGTCGAGTGAATACACATGGATAGTGGTAAAGAATGCTGCAAACCATGTGAAGCGTGGACAGTGACAAAATCAACGACGATGGATGCAAGTAACACAGCCTGTACTGCATCTACCACGAGCTTGGTGTGTGGTGAGGTTGAGGAAACTCACGAAAAAGGCAGACAAAATGACTGTGAGTACGATTCTATTATTGTTCCAGAGCGCATATGTTCTGAGCACAAAAAAGACTGGATGGATCAGATTAGGCAAACGTGTACAACTCAGGAAAAGGAGGATACATTCGGAGCAAGCGACTGATATGACGCTCAAACCTGTGGGAGGACAGAGCAACGTTCGGCAAGAATGTATATGCGGTATGTAGCGTGCACGTACATGAGTAGATACTCATCACCATCTGGCATTTCTGCAAAAGACAATAAGCATTTATCACTGGGGCAAGTCTACTGCACGTTTGCATACATTGGGATTTTCATTCAGTGCGAAGTACACTGAAGTGCATCGTGTCAATTCATAATCAGTGAGATGTATGTCGGAGTTGAACGCACGATACAGGTCCGTGATGAGGAGGAGAAAGGGGAGATATCGTGTAATAATATAAAGGCCTTTTATGATGGTCCAGCGTGATCGAAGTAGGAACGCCAACTTCGAAGAGCATACCATTATTAGCATAGAATTCGAGGCACATACGAACCAGTACATTACCTCTTCGTGAAGTGAACAAGCATAATCATAGGTCTGGATTAGGAAATTTAGCAGCGGACGGAATAGTTCGGGAAACCCTACCCAGAATGTAGCCATCGACGCTAAGTTGTCAAGTTAGAACAGGGATCCAAGAAGAGCTTAAATAATAGTGCACACCGGATGTGTACTGGTGGCAAATCGTAATGGTATATATGTTACTATATGACCCTCCTCACATCAGCAAGAAAGTGGCGCACCGCTAAGAACTGCAAACTCTTTGCAGTTGCGACATCGTCAGCTGAATAGTAAGAGTCCGTCTGCATTCAGTCGAGAGGTAGGAAAGGGCGTTTGTGCACACCTCATGAACCTTCTTTTATCTTATGAGCATAGACGGCGAATCCATCAAAATAGAGACATAAACAGTGGCTTCTAACTGCGGGCTTAATATAAGAACATCAATATTTGCTATATCAGTCAACCTATGATGATCAAAAGTTTTTAATGGCAATAGTACGTGACTGTAATCATCAGTACATTGCTTCATGTCGCACGCTTCATGAAAAGACAAAGACTGAGCTTGATCAAGCACTCACTGCATCCTGTATAAAAATACAGTTGGTACTAATAGTATAGTACTGCCATCACCATGTGCACGCCGCAATTTCGAGGTCTGATCGCAACATTTGACATTCGTACCGCCCATGTAAGCCCCACAAGATTAATTGAACGACTTACAAAAGTGGCTAGGATGAGCCCTTCTGTTGTATGGGCTGTGGCAACTAAGCTATCACAAATCACGCCGACTGTCCCCAACTAGAGATGCGAGCTAGCCATGTCATTGTACGACATTTTCGATGTGCGGTTTGGGTGTCTCTGAAGTACTTGGGGGTGTTTAGATTTTGAATGAAGCCATCAGATATACGCAACCCACAGTAGAGCATCACAGACACAGCCACGGGCGTAGCGGAGCATGCCCACCTTGTAAGGCTGAGTGAGAGTTCGGCAGGGAATTGCGAATAGATCAACGTAGTTATAAGACGTGTTAGTGGGCAACACGAAGTTAAAATGAAAAAGATGAGAGGCGAAGACTTTCTGTGAGGCGTTCGGTCGTACTTGGAGCGGGGAATCAGCGCACTAGACACTGCTGAATTCTGCCATAGGTATGAGTGTACATGAGCGGTATATATACGATTTCGGATACTTGTCTAAGCCGAAACGAGAATGACGAGCATATGGTGAGTTTGAGATATGAACAGTCGGAGCAAGAGTAAGGGGAAAAGGAAGGAATGTATCGGCGTGGCTCGGAGGCGTTGAGCCTGTTCGCATCAACGAATCACGTGGAGTTACAGCTTGTGTTATTTTCGTGCGTTGGCCTCAAAATCGCACGATGGAAATTCTTCCAAAGTAACGATTCCGAATCATTCTATCACCACAAACCGTCGCTTGGATCAGGAACCCCCAACGATGGGATGCAAGTTATCAGAGTTTCGACACCCATGGATATTAAATAGACCAAGTCCATCCAAACATAACCTCAGGCTCTCGCCCATGACAAAAATGCAGTCCTATAACTTAAGCGCATCCCAAAAAAAGCCTGGTGACCCTACCATCCAGAGTAATCTCATCCTGTCCAAACCTCACTCCACAGCGACACCAAATAGGCTACGTGGTGAGACGTCACACCGTCGTGAACGCGCGCTCTGCAGGTCGCATGTCGGACATAGTAACATACACGGTGTCAGAGCCGGAGCCGTGCGTCTGCCGGTCGATCTGCCAGAGCAAGAGGTGCATGCGTGTAGCAAGGATCGCGAGGATATAGAACTGGAGACTGTGCGTGTGGTTTGTGTTGTGATTAGGAATTCGCAAGCAGAATTAGGAGGTACATACACTTCGCAGACAAGGCGGTATACAATCTGGGTGTGCAGAACATCGATAACTCAATTATATTGAAGGGTACTTGGATTCTACGCACTTTGGAAAATAATGTCTGCGTTAGGACGTTAAGGGCTGAGAGGACTATCGGAACAAGAATCATCATTAGTTGAGCACAGAAACATGTGTGACCTAACTTACGCAGAGCAAATGTATAGTAAAATATATTATGCTTCACCAGAACATCGTACAGAGGGCCGTTTACCACCCGCCAGCTCTGTACGGCACGTATGAGCGTGAGGGAGATGAGTCCTGGGGAGAAAACCAATCAGCTCGCATGCTTCCAGTTTCTGTTTGTTTTTGGTGACCAACCTAGTTGAAAGGCAGACAAGAGAATAAACGTTATTGAAGCTTTAATAACGGACGAGGTCCGGTAGCAACCTCGGATGCCTTGGATCGCGCCGATCGTAACTATGAAAGTGGAGTGAATATGTGCGAATAGTGGTAAGAGGTTGGCGCAAACCATGTGAAGCATTGACAGTAACAACCTCAACGACGATGGATGTAACTGCCACAGCCTGTACTGAATCTATCACGAGCTTTATGTGTGGTGAGGCGGAAGGAACTCACGAAAAAGGCAGATAACATAGCTGTGAGTACAGTTCTATTATTGTTCCAGAGTGCATACGTTCTAAGCACAAAAAAGACTGAATGAATCGGTTCAGAAGCACACGTATATATCAGGGAAAGGAGATATACATTCGGAGCAAGCGACTGATACGATGCTCAAACCTGTGAGAGGACAAAGCAGCGTTCGGCAAGAATGTGCATGCATTATGAACCATGCACGTACATGAGTAGATACTAATTACCATCCGGCATTTCTGCAAAAGACAGTAAGCATTTATCAATGAGGAAAGTCCACTGCACATCCACATACATCGGGGTTTTCATTCTGGGTGAAGTACACTGAAGCGCAGTATGTCAATTCATAATTGATGAAATGTGTGCTGGAACTAAACGCACGATACAGGTCCGTGATGAGGAGGAGAAAGGGGGCATATCTTGTAATAATATAAAGGGCTTTTATGATGGTCCAGCGTGATCGAAGTAGGAACGCTAACTTTGAAGAGAATACCATTATTAACATAGAATTCGAAGCATATACGAACCAGTACATTACCTCTTCGTGCAGTGAACAAACATAATCATAGATCTGGATAAGTAAGTCTATCAGTGGACGGGAATAGTTTGGGAAACCCTACCCAGAATGTAGCCATCGACACTACGCTGTCAAGTTAGAAAAGGGATTAAAGAAGAGTTCAGGCAGTAGTACGCACAGGATGTGTACTGGCGACACATCATAATGGCATGTGTTGTTATATATATGACCCTCCTCGAATCAGCAAAAAAATGACGCACCATTAAGAACTGCAGACCCTTTGCCGTTGTGACATCGTTAGCTGAATAGTATGAGTCCGTCTGCATTTGGCGTTTGAGAAGTGAACAAGGTCTTTCGTGCACACCTCATGAAACTTCTTATCTATAATCATGAGTATACGCTGCGAACCCATCTTGGTGGGGACATAGACAGCCGGCGCTTCCGATTGCGGGCTTCACAAGAACGTCAATGCTTGATGATCAAAGTACTACTAACTTCCCATGATCATGAGTTTTGCATAACGTTCACTGGCAGTGTCCACCGCGCTTACCAAAAGTATATTGCTTCATTGTCACACGCCCTTCATGGCAATGCAAGGACTAACCAGTACTAACCTTCCAAGGTCGATCATCTTAAACTTTTCTGCTTATTAGAATTACAGCTACGTCCATATCGATAGACCATAATTCGACATTTTCACTTTGCCGCTTTTATTTGTTATTGTTGTGACTAAACAGAGGCGCTTGGCTGCTCCACACAAGTCCGTTAACGACTTATAAAAGTAGTGCCAGATGGCCGGGCAAACTGTTCGATTCGACCACGCAGCCTCATTTATGCACAGCGCTCTGCCCGAGCCGACCATTATCCTGCACATTCTGACCAAACTTACTAAGTGGATGGGAACATAGTATAATCAGATTGTGGTGTTGTAAGTATAGGCTATCAAGTATCATGCCGACTGTCCTCGGCTTGAGATGGCTGTGGCATCATACACCGTTTTGGATGTGCGTCTTTGAAGACTTGATGTCAACCTTCTGAATTTGGAAGTACCAAGAGTTCAGTGCAGTGCTCATCATGATCATCAAGAAACAAGTGTTGTGGCCTCAAAATCGCACGATGGAGATTCTTCCCAAGTAATTATTCCGATCCATTCTATCACCACAATCCGTCACTTGGATCAGGAACCCCCAACGATGGGCTGCAAGTTATCAGAGTTTCGACACCCATTAATGTTAAATAATCGAAGTCCATCCAAATGTAATCTCGGGCTCTCGCCCATGACAAAAAATGGAATCCTATAAATTGAGCGCATCCCGAACAATTCCGGTGACCCTACCATCTAGATTGATCTCGTCCAGTCCAAACTTCATTCCACAGCAATGCCGAACAAGCTACATGATGAGACGTCACACCGTCGTGACCGTGCATTCTGCAAATTGCATGTCGGACACGTAAATATCCACGAGGGCGTCAGAGCCAGAGCCGTGCGTCTGCCGGTCGATCTGCCAAAGAGAGAGGTGCATGCGCGTAGCAAGGATTGCGAGGACAAATAACTGGAGACTGTACGTGTGGTTTGTGTCGTGATTAGGAATTCGCAAGCAAGATTAGGAGGCACATACATTTCGCACACAAAGCGGTATGCACTCTGAGTGTGCAGAATATCAATAACTGAATCGTGTTCAAGGGTGCTTAGGTTTCACGCACTTGGGAAAACAGTTTCTGCGTTAGGACATTAACGACTGTGAGGACTATTGGAAGCAGAACCATTATTTGGTGAGTACGGAAAAAATGTGTGTTCTGACTTACGCATAGCACATGCATAGTAAACTACATTATGCTTCACTAGGATATCGTACAGAGGGCCGTTTGCCACCCTCCATCTTTGTATGGCACGTATGATCGTGAGGGAGACAAGTCCTGAAAAGAACATCAATCACCGCGCGTGCTTCCGTTTTCCATTGATTTCCGGTGACAAACCTAGTTGAAACCCAAGCAAGAGAATAAACATTATGTAAATTCGGTCAGCGGAGGTCTGGTAGCAGCCTCGGATGCCTGGGATCGCGCTGATAGTAACTATGAAAGTGGAGTGAATATGCGCGAAAGTGGTAAGAGGTGGCGCAAACCATATGAAGCGTCGACAGTGACATAATCGACGATGGTTGCAACTACTACAGCCTGTACTGCATCTACCGCGAGTTTGGTGTGTGGTGAGGCTAAGGGGACTCACAAATAAAGTGAACAGCATGACTACGAATATGATTCTATTATTGTTCCAGAGCGCATATGTTCTGATCATAAAAAAGACTGAATGAATCGGGTCAGGAGCACGTGTATATCTCAGGAAAGGAGGTATACATTCGGAGCAAGCAACTAATATCACGTTCAAACCTGTGAGAGGACGGAGCGGTGTTGAGCAAGAATGTTCATGTAGTATATACCGTGCACGTACATGAGTAGATACCAATCACAATCTGGCATTTCTGCAACAAAAAAATTAAGCATTCATCAGCGAGACAAGTCCATTGCACGTTCACATACATTGGGGGTTTCGTTCGGGGTGAAGTACACTGAAGCACAATATGTCAATTCATAATCGATGAGATATGTGTTGGAACTGAACGCACGATACAGGTTCATAATGAGGTAGAGAAAGGGAAGATATCGTGTAATAATATAAAGGCCTTTTATCATGGTCCAGTGTGATCGAACCAGGAAGGCCAACTTTGAAGAGCATACCGTTATTAACATAGAATTCGAAGCGTATACAAACCAGTGTATTACCTCTTCATGCAACGAACAAACATAATCATAGATCTGGATGAGTAAGTCTAGCAGCAGGCGGGAATAGTTTGAGAAACCCTACCCAGAATGTAGCCATGGACCCTAAACTGACAAGTTAGAACAGGGATTAAAGAAGAGTTCAGACAGTAGTACGCACAAAATGTGCACTGGTGGCATATCATAATGTGTATATATGTAATTACCCTCCTCATATCAGCAGGAAAGTGACGCACCGTTAAGAACTG
Organism: Suillus cothurnatus; assembly: GCA_016758765.1. NCBI lineage: Eukaryota > Fungi > Basidiomycota > Agaricomycetes > Boletales > Suillaceae > Suillus > Suillus cothurnatus. The sequence goes on along the minus strand of JABBWL010000142.1, from coordinate 26,603 downwards.
TAGACTCTTTGCCGTTGCGACATCGTCAGCTGAATAGTGGGAGTCCGTCCGCATTCGTTCGAGAGGTAGAAAATGATTTTCGTACACACTTCATAAATCTTCTTATATCTTGTGGGTATAACACATCGGGGTTATCAATATTTAGGAGAGGTTTATATGTTGTTCAAAATGTCAAGAAATTATTTGAAATTTAAACTAACATAAAAATTGGTACACAACTTCAAAATTTGGCGGCGATTTATGCGTAATCCAAAATATCAAGCATCAGCAACCATATTCCCACGGATTATATGTCAAAAAATATAAGAAATATAATCAGATTTTACACGCCTGCCTCAATTTAAAGTTTGATCTTCACGTAAAAATTTGGACAAAACTTGAAATTTAGACGCGACAAATATGCTTGCTAATGCATCAAGTTTTGCCTGACAATTAGACGTCACTCAAAATTTGAAGTTTACGCCGGCGACAGAATGTGATGACAAAACTTCAAGTGTTGTCCGCAGATGAAATCAATCGCCCGATCATCGCCCGCCCATCGCCCGCCCATCGCCCACCCATCGCCCGCCCATCGCCCGCCCATCACTCACGTAGCCCGCTCACGACCCGAATTCGTTATCTGGCATTGCATGGCACATTTTCGTACATACACACAAAAAAAAGTGAATACAGATAAGTACAAGTATTAGAGGCCTTCGTATTGGAGGAGTACGAGTGGAAGGAGAATCAGTTGCCAATATCCAAAGTAGCAATGCTCTGGGCGGTCAAAAGTGGCCTCTAGAGCGGAGCTATATGCAAAACATGAGTCTAACGCTCAATGTAGCCTTGCAAATGACACTCACCATGGTGTTGATCTGAATACTTGTATCAGCCCATGCGATCACCACATAGCCCAATCAGAGTAATAACTCCCTGTTATTGTTTCGACAGGTATTGAAGGACTTAACCCTTCAACGTCTCCCGTTAACACAGCGCCCACATTCTCAAGTTGCTTCAACTTTAGGACCTCTGGTTGTGTAACAGGGCAGACCAGGATGGACGTGAGGGCGGGGCGGGGCATGGTTGCGTCCGCATCCAGCAACAGAGCTGCCAGCGCGTTTGGTGTGCGAAGTAGCGACAGATGATGCAGCTTAGAGAAAGCAGACATGAAGAGACCGAATTCAATGACGCTTGCATGAACTCTATTGAGTGACAATCGCTGGAGCTTTGGAAATGGCATGCTAGTTCTGCTGACGGCTGCCGGGTGCTGGCTGAAGCCAGTTGCACAGTAGTTCAGGAGATGCTCAGCGTTTGTGCCAGTTTCGTAAGGAGATCGTGGGACGGCAGGATTTACGTCCTCGATGAAAAGTGTGACAAGGTTTGGGGCATCGAGGCGACTGAATAGCGCATCCAACGAATCCGTCTTGATATACCCCAAGTGAAGCTCTTCGAGCATCGGAAGTGACATGACACCGCGATGATGATGTGGTTGCGAAAGGACCGGGACCGGCCCAGATGCCCTAATGACAAGTCTTCGCAGCAGAGGGCACGCTTTGATTATTGCTGAAAACTGATCAAACGTTGGTCTGAGACTTCCGTCATGGTGCGAAAGCTCCAATGACTGAATGCAGTGACCCGCACCAAGAGTACGAAGGAAACCGGCCCAGTTCAGCGGAACACCAATGATATCCACGTGTCGCAGTTTCGAAAGGGGGTAACATGGTGCAGGGACTTGCGCAAGGATGTCTTGATGAGACCCACCGCTTTGATCTTGATCAGTGGCAACTTCACTAGGCCCGCCGATCAAGACGGCGAACGGGAGACTATCTAACTCCAGAGGCGGAAGGAATTGTTCCGCATGGGCGGAGTAATAGTCGTTGGTTCGCTTGAGCTTGAGGAACTCAAGGCGCGGAGCTCCTAAACCATTTCGGATGAACTGAAGGTGCGAAGCTGATGAACCCTTTCGGATCGGGGTGTACGAACTGAGAAGTCGAAGTGCAGCACAAAGCGGGTTCAAAGTATCGCTGATGACCTCCAGCGAACGCCATCGCTCCTTCTCCGCGAGCAGAAGGAAAAAGACGTAGGGCATACAGCTTGTATAGCGTTGGCTGGTTTCAGTGAAGGGCGGAGACATGCACCTGGAGATAGAGACGTTTAGACTTCCTTGAGCTGTAAATAAGGCAAACATCTAACCCAATTAATTCATGCGATTTTGGATCGCGAGCGTCGATGAGAATGTCCAGCGAGGAATGTTTCGACCGCGTGATGATATTCAATATCTGATCAAAGGGTTGTTGATTGAAGGAGAATGTGTTATTAGGATGTTGTCGGACGAGCGCCTTGAGATCGATACTGAGTGTTGACCATAAGGTCGGGATAGAAAGTGCGATTTCTCTCCAGCGAGAGTTCACGGACGCCAGTACAGTCGGTAGAGTAACACTTTCAGGACTGAATGCGTGTCCTTCCTCAGAGTCACAGTCGTGTGTGGCTAACGTGAATATGTATGACAGTAATTCCACCGGAAGGGAGTTGATATGACATCGGGGGAGAACTTGGCAATTCATGGAATGAGATTTGGGTAAGATGAGTCGTTGGTAGACGATAGCCTGAGGTAGGTCGCCTCTGAAGCACCTCTCAGCAGTACAAACAGCTGAATATGGGGGGAAGAGCGGGAACAAGGGTAAGTTCGGATAAACCGATCAGTGAGATTTGGAAGCACCTATGGGTTGACGCGTAGAATGACACGGTAGACAACGTATAAAGCAGGCGAGAGCGAGGGAAGTGCAGGACAGTACAAACTGTTTTAATGCGACAAGTCTATGAGAAAGGAGCGCAGACTGTCCCTTGGGATTATAAGGGATCGATAACAATGGACGCTGGTGTGGAAGGTGGAGGTGGATGTGGATGTGGAAGTCAAAGTGGAAGTGGAAGTGGAATTTAACAATAGAGGGTGGTGACAGGTGTGGTTTAAATTGAAAACGTAGACGAAGACCACTGGAATTGAACCGAAAAAGCCGATAACAGTACAAATATTGCAGGTAGATGAATTGGGCGACGCTAACGACATTATGCACCATTGTAGGGATATACGTATTGCAAAGGAATAAAATGACATTGCAAGCTGAAAATAAATCGAAGCGAGGGTGAATTTGTATAGTACATCGCTCTGTCATGTAACGGCAACGACGGGAAGAAGGGAACACGACAAATGACCGACTGAAATCGGCAGGGCGGGCGACGAAAGATGACACGACAATGGTTCCAGAGTAAAGACGCGCATGACCGTGCATACAGTCATGCAGGGTGAGCAGGGTGAAAGGCCATCCGTCAGGGACATTGTGTTAGAGGGTAGTAATAGTCTGGAAGACGAGGACCACGAAGGTGAAAGATCGTCGATCTCCGGGCGACGAAAGCCCCGTCATGTGTCGATGGCAACCCCGACGAAGGTTGCAGGTGAATGAAGGAAAGACACGACGATACAAATCGTCGTGCCATAGCCAAGGGAGATGAACGCGACGGTACATACCATCGCGCTAGGGGAAGGAAGTAGTATACTTGCTAAGTCTCAACGAAAGCGGAGGTACTATTACGCAACTTATTGATCATTATTTGTACACTTTCATCGCAGTTTCCGAAATGCAAAGTCCCGAAGTGGAAATCATTACATAAGTTGTTTATCATTGTTGTGCTCTTGCCTCTCCAAATTTCTAAGTCCCTCGATTGCTAGTAGTACTATACGTTTGCTTTACCTTCGTCCTTACCTTTCCTTGCACACGGACTCGACGGTTTGTACTGCCGAGCTCGTCGTCGTAGGAGTTCTTCCACCTTATTCTTTATCGCGCTACTTCCATCCTTCCTTCCTTACGGCGTGACTGTTTGTACGGTCGCCTCCTTTCTCTCCCAATTCCATGGCCTCGAACGTACCGAGTCCTTCGCTACTCCCTCATTCGACATTCCCGATGGCCTTGCCCCTTCTCCACATGGCATGACTGTATGTACGGTCGTGTCCCCGCCTCTCTCTCCCGATTTCATCGCCTCGAAAGTACCGAGTCCTTCGCTACTCCCTCATTCGACATTCCCGATGGCCTTCCCCCTTCTCCCTGGCTCGGCGTCTCCAATGGCCTCCTCCACCATCCACATGGTATGGTTGTATGTACAGTCGTGTACGTCTTCGCTCTGAAACGACTTGCTGAGCGGTTCGTACTGCCAAGAGGTGCCTCAGCTCTGCAAAATCGTATTACAGCGATGACTGCTGCGTGGTTTTTCCCCTTCTCCATACGACCTGACTGTTTGTACGGTCTAGTCAGGGTTAACAAAGTATTTCTCAGGGGACTCCCTCGAGACGGACTCAATGGTGGTTTGTATTGCCGAGCTCGTCGTCGTAGGCGTCCTTCCTTCTTACGGCATGATTGTTTGTACAGTCGTGTGCCCGCATTTCTCCCGATTTCATCGCCTTGAACGTCCCGAGCTCCTCAGTACTCCCTTGGCTCAACGTCCCCGATGGTCTTGCCCCTTCTCCACACGGCATGACCGTTTGTACAGTCATGTACGTCTAATTTTTGTTATTCAAGTACTTAGGGAACTACCTCGAGCTATCCTCGATCATCGAAGTTCGCCACTCTACAGACCACGTAAGCATGACGATTTGTACTGTCTCGCTCACTGGGCGAGACGGTATGTGCCGTTCGTGCCGCTCGTCGAACTTTCCTGCGTATGTCATATTGATATGTCAAACACGCGTGCTTCCTACATCTACATCTAATCTACCCTTGCTGCTCTGGGGCGACCAAATAATTAACCTTGGTGCCCTCGTTGTCATAATCTTCTTGATGTTCATCTTCGTCGATCTCCCCACCTGCTCGAGCTAGCTCCATGAGCTTGTCTGCCAATTCTTGGAGTAATCTGATGTCTCCTGCGGCGTGTCCCTTCGTCCGACCTTCTGTCTTGATACCCGAGTAATCTTCAAACATCATGGCTGCTTTGACATGTCGGGAAAAATCATCGGCTGCAGTCGCCGAAGTCACATACTGGAGATGGTTCACCGCTGTATCCTAGAGGTGCGACTAGTTTTAGCTCAATTCATCCAACCGAATGGTTGACTGACGAAAAACCTGTCTTTATAATTTACCAGAAGGAACACGCTCATGACCAGTAGCGCCAGTAGTTGTGTCAGGATCATCAATATGCTCGAGAGGGACCAATGATTCTTCAAAGGAGACTCAGGTACTTTCTGCGCTGCATAGTCGTATGCCCACATCTTGATTGTGGTTTTCCTTCGCCCTGGCCCTGGCGAAGCGCTGGCAATTGTGCAGCGGCCGTCGAGATCGCGTCCCTGAAATCTACCTCAGTGATATTCTCCGTGATTGGTGTTAATGCTTACGGTTATCGTTTGCACCAGACCAACGTCTGCGTGACGGAGAGTTTGGATTATCTGTCCTGTCTTCCTATCGAATACGTACACCAGTCCATTGTCACTTCCCCCAATGACCACCTTGCCTTCTTCCCCAAATACCACTTGCTTAGGGACCGACATACTTGGAACTGCCGTTGTAAATGTTCGGACAGACTCCCCTTCGCCCTCAAGACGATACAATGTAAAGCCATCTATCGCGTTATCTACGACAAAAACGCCGCGCTTTTGGTGTACTGCAGCGTGACCGCTGGATCTAGTCAGTAGCTTATTATGTCTAGAATGGCGGCCCCTCACATCACTGATTGGCAGTTGATTTCTTTTATCACATTACCTTCTTCATTCAGTTTCATGCTGTTCGGTGCTCAGTATGGGATGAAAGTTATGCAGCGATGGGACTGACAAGTTGCCATCATAGAGCCCGAAGACATAGATGTCTCGGCTGTCTGTGAATGCTACAGACTTGGGAATCGTAGTTTCAAGTTGCACGGCAAAGACGGACTGGAGCTGCAAGTTTGCGTTGAGTACGAGAACTTGAACCATCTTGTCTCTCGTTCCCACTGCAATCCGTATGTTGCCATCGGCTGACGAATGCCATGACAAGCATGTGATTTCAAAACCTGATCCAAGTCTCCTTGCGCAGATTTCTTGAAATGTTTTCTGTCGGTGTTAAACGGAAGATCGATCGACAAGTATGGGCGCTCACATCGATGAGACTGCGTCGCACAAATACGATATAACCCAGGCCTGTTCCATAACAGAGCGTCTCTGCCGCGGTTTGCCTTGTCGTGGCCCAGACTGCACAGCTGACTGTTCCCCGGCATTCATGAGGCGAACATGTGAGCTCTTTTCGAGATTGGACATCCCAGAATTTGATGCCCTCGGTACCTGATCGTTGATTAGCGCCGTCCACGGCTGAGTCCCTGCCTGCTTACCACCGCCTGCAAGAATGTGCCCGTCATTAGAAATCGCAAGTGCATGTACAGAACCACTATAGGCGTTTAGACTAGCTACTAGCTTGTAACGTTCTGGCTGCGCTGGCTTGTTGAAAAAGTTGGCAAGGAAAGACATTGTTGCGGATGGGATCTGATCTACCGTAGTTACCTGCTGTTACCTGCTCGCAGCGTATTTATCCCTGCTTCCCATTTGTTTTCAAGGACTTTTGTATCGACGTCATCACTGTCTTTGACGCGCGACGTCGTCTCCAAACCTTATTATTGATCCCATGGCAACTTCCATAGTCATTGTTGGGTTGATATTCTAATTAGATCAGATACATTGAACGTTACCAATTCCCCCCATTTCAGCGTATTCTTCAGTTGACGATTGCTTTGTCAAGTTACCCGCTTAATTTCAGATACATGGTTACCCCTTATTGTTTTTGTCCAAGGCCCCTATCTCACGCATTCCATAATTATACATAATTATAGGTTATAAGGTTATGAGTTCGGCGTAGCTAATAGTGGTTTTTTAACGTCATGCGCACTTCCAACGCTGTTCCTCCTTTCTATGACTCGGAGCCCAGCGCCCCACCACCCTTTCCCTCGACGCTCACGGACCAGCTCGAGCTATTTGGCCAAGTCCATCGTCCCTCGACTACACTTATCGCTGATGAAGTCCTGGTTCCTAAAGCTAGTATCACTGTTCCCATTACAAGGGCGTCGTCCACACCCGCCCCTGAGTTCAACCTTGCAAAGCGGTCGCTCAAGCGTTCTGATCGCTCTTCCTCTCCATATTCAAGGAAGGTTGCTTTCACGCGTTCCCATTCTCGAACTCCTAAGTCCTTGGATTCGGCGAGCTCTTCGGATTCTTTGTCAGACAGTGATTCCGCAACTTCAAGCATGAATTTATCAGAAGATTCGAAGATTCCTAAACCTGCCGGCGAACCTGGGCGCCCAGGGCGTGGGGGATACACACTTCGTGAGGCATTGGATTGGAATCCAAAGACCTACACGAAATTCAAGGTTCGCTGGATATATCCTCAGTCTTGAAAAGCAACTAACAAATCAAATCCCTAAGAAATACATGCAAAAGCTCATCGAAAATCACCTTGACACGACAAAATGTGCTTCGGCCCAAAGCGCTGCGCTCCTGAAAGTTGTGTGCAACAAGGTGACAGCCGCCATCAGTCTTGGTTTTGCCAATGATCTCATAGTGTATCAGGCTCTCGATGAATTTCCAGACCTTGAAAATTATAGCAACTCATGGCCAGCAAGCGATATGATTATGACACGCCTGAAATACACGTCAGGTCGCGCTAGACGAAAGGAGGGAGAGATGGCTCTAGGAAAGGGCAGGAGCAGGGAGCATCAATCCGAGGCATAACAGATCTACATAGAACTAAAATCCAATGCGGACGAAATATCTTAATTCACAAGAGTGCGAGACAGACAAAGCGACAAAAAACTGTTCGATTCGCGAAGTTAGTAAGACTGTGATAGTGATCAACCCCGCAGTTTCCCTCGCGGCATGATCAGGCATGCCAGGCATGACCATGGGGCATTGAACGGGTTTACTAAGTCAGACTTCCCAATTCATGTGATCTTACTTGGGCGTCGTGGATCTTGATTTCGGCGAGGCCACACGCTGTCTGAATCAAGCACACCGACAGGGACGGAAGAAACATAACTATTGTTTCTCAAAATGAAGCAACCATAGCAACACTTGGTCTGTATCACCGCCCGCCTTCGCAAATTACAAAGCCGCTCTAAAAAGCGCTATGACACAAATCCTGGTAATCTCAACATATTTTGTTGTTGTTCGACAATAGTGACCGAAGAGTGAGTATCAGGCGACCTTAAAGTTTGTTGTTCGTGGGTGGAGTGACTGGAAATGAAAAACAGGTAAAATGCGACGTCGTCGGGATATATGGAGCAGCTACAGTTATTGATGTTTACCACTCCTATTAACATGTCGGTAAAAAACGCAACTTGATGTTCGTGCTGAGCAGGAAGACATACAAACATCCTATGATGCGAACTTGTTTAGCGACGAAGAGATGGAAGATTCCGCGAGTCAGCCCCAGAACCAGTGCAATAAGCTGGATACGCCACAATACAACATGTTTCTCGATACGGTACGTCGATGTTTACATCAGGCGAGGCTAATGTCGGTTTCATTGTCTATCTAGGTATTGGGAGAGACATCCCAGATGGACCTGGAAGAACCCTTGGACGATGCCACAGGCCAGCCCCGAACGAAGACGACTCAATCAGATAAAAGGGAGGCCTCCCGGATGGACTTGGATGATGTCATAGGTCAGTCCACATCAAGGATTCAGTTGGACAAGGGCAGGCTACCTGCAAAGAAGAAAGTCGTCGCTACGGTATGTCCAGGGTGTACATGAATCGAGATTGATGTCAGGCTCAGTGTTTGTTCAGATATCGGACAAGCGACGCATTAAAGAAGTTGACTACTCAGAGGCACTGCGCTAAATTGTGTACAATCAGACGGAACGAATGAACAATATGAGGCGTGAGATGGAAACAGTTTGTAGTATCTGATTGTACATCACCGATATCTGACTTGTGACCTGTGTAGGACGCACAAAAAAAGCAATCAGAATATTTGTGCAACATGGACGAAACAAAAAAGCGGTGGGAAGCAGCTCTAAGAGAGCGGGAAGAGAAACTAGCAATGGCCCGCAAAGAACTCGAGGTAATTCCTCCGCAGCATTCGACCACCAGACGTACGCTCATGACCATGACAGGACAATCGTGCCCAGCAGCAGCAGCAACTTCAAGATCACATTAGAGAAAGCGGCGAAGCGCTCAGCCAGGCTAATCGCGCATCAATAGAAGCTAGCATGCAGCAAATTCTGGACGATAGTCGCGAACGACTTACACAAGAGCTGGCGCAGCGAGAAGCAAAGCTGGGTCAAGAATTGGCCCGACGTGAGGAAGAGCTGAGTAGAAAGAAAAATGAGGAGGTGAGGTGAACAACTCGACAGGAAAAGGGCTGATGACGACAAAACAGTTTCGGGAGCGCGAAAATGTAATGTTCACTGAGATGGAGCGGAGGTTACAGCATGAAGTTGATAAGTTGAAGGCAAGCACCTTATTTCATTCGCTCATATGTCAGATGCTGAAATCCACACCCCAGGCGGAAAAAGAGTGTGAGCTGGCCAACATGGAACAGCGATTTGCCGAGCGTCACAGGTTGCAGGACCTGGACATAGATATGGATACCAGCCACTCTCGGAGAAAGGACGCAGGACAACAATCCACGCCGTCCGCAAACCCATTTTCAGGTACCTCGTGTCTTGATGCGATTAAGAGGATAAGGAGAAGTCGTGGGGTATCGCACAGGACTCGCCTTGTATCAGTAGCGGTGGATGTGAGTGTCCGATGTTGTTGGGATGTGATGCAAACCCACGCGATACACTAGGTGGACGCTGTCCCTCAAGAACAATCGTCCGAACAAGATATTCCACCACATAACCAACACAACACTCCGCCTATTGCCAGTATGGAAGACGCGGTCGCAAGAGGTGTGGAAGCTGCGCTGAGACGTGTTTTCATCAACAAAGAATTTCCTGTCACCAACAAGCGGAGTCCCCGGAGAAGAAAAAAAGAGCAAGAAGAAATTCAGCGAGAGAAGATCATCGAAACAAGCTGCGAAAGAGACTTTGTTTTGGTAAGCCGACATGCGGTATAGAAATCTCCGCTTACATTGAAGTAGGGAGAAGTTAGGCGTCTCTTCAAAGACGTTTTCGGAATTTCTCAAGACGTAGATTTCATAATCCATGAACCAGCGAGTCGCCAGGATGTCTATGCGTATGAATACGAAGATGGCTCAGGTCCTGATCCAAGACATCCCGCCTTTGATCTCCAAAACGGATCCAAATCATCCTGGAATAGCAGGATCATCAATCTGCTCCTCGAAGAATTGGAGAAAAGGGGTCGCGAAGATAGTTGGCCATTCCAGAGATCAGAAGCGTATCTCAGGGAAATCCTTCAACATCGCTACAAGCGCCTACGTACGATCTGGACGGCTGCGCAGCCTAGGATCACAGCCAAAGGTGCATTGGAGACTCCTGCAGAGGTTGAGGAGAGATTGATCGCGAAGAAGGACGAAACGCTGAAATTAACTCGTCAAACGACACGTCGGAAAAATGTATGCTCGCAATATCCATACCATTCCGATACTGATGCCCTATCATCAGAAATATTTACGGAGGGTAACAGTTCTTGACCATCTCGTCAAGCAAATGAGCGACGAAAACCGAGAAGACCTCCCAGCCTGGCAGTGGCTCCAGCTATTAGTCAAGTCGCTGGGAGAAGGCGGCATGAGCTCAGAAGAAAGCGACGTTGAAAACCAAATCGAGACGGTTCTTCGTGTCAAAAATATGGTATGGCGCCATGCGATAGAACGAGAGTTAGATATCGTCGATCACCAAAGACTTATGGACGATGATATCTTCGCCCCCCAAGGTTCGAAACCAATGAAGCGGATACGCGCAGCTGGTAATCCGACGACTTCCAGGGCACAAGTTGATGAATTACCTAAAGCCCTGTATAATGCCGAATGGCTTGCAGGATTGACCAAGCACCAGGCGGAGAAGTTGTCGATTTCGACTGAAAAATTTAAATGGATGAAGGTCGCGGTAGTTTAGTATTATACAGTGTATCTGATGGGATATACCGCAGAGTGGGTAGGGGGAAGTTTCTAGGAACTGGTTGTCAGCTGCGATTCAAGGTTTTGCATTGCCGAATACGAACGTGTCGCTGAGCCAAGGAGTGTCGGGCGAGGATCGCAATAGTATTGGCTTCAACTCCGATAAAAGACTAATTGTACAAAGCAAGACAGTGTCAGACAAGGACGACAAGGACAAGGAAGAAATCGCAAGCACCTCGAATCGCTGAGTGGCTGAGACTGGTGCAGGAATTATAGATGGCCGAGAATGGCTCGAGGTAGTCGCCTGGAAAGCACTTCTCGGCAGGACATACCACAATCCGGCGCGACGATACGTAGAATCGCGTCCATATTCCATCGAAGATGATAGATATGCTGGTGTAAGATTCCTGTGAAAACGACACGATGGTTCCAGAGAAAAGGCGTGCATGACCGTACAAACAGTCATGCATGGTGAGCAGGGTGAAAGGCCAATCCATCGGAAACGTTGAGTCAGGGAGTAGGAAGAGTCTGGAAGACGAGGACCACGGAGGTGAAAGATCGTCGATCTCCGGGCGACGAAAGCGCCGTCGTGTGTCGATGGCAATCCCGACGAAGTTGCAGGTGAATGAAGGAAAGACACGACGATACAAATCGTCGTGCCATAGCCAAGGGAGATGAACGCGACGGTACATACCATCGCGCTAGGGGAAGGAAGTAGTATACTTGCTAAGTCTTAACGAAAGCGGAGGTACTATTACGCAACTTATTGATCATTATTTGTACACTTTCATCGCAGTTTCCGAAATGCAAAGTCCCGAAGTGGAAATCATTACATAAGTTGTTTATCATTGTTGTGCTCTTGCCTCTCCAAATTTCTAAGTCCCTCGATTGCTAGTAGTACTATACGTTTGCTTTACCTTCGTCCTTACCTTTCCTTGCACACGGACTCGACGGTTTGTACTGCCGAGCTCGTCGTCGTAGGGTTTCTTCCACCTTATTCTTTATCGCGCTACTTCCCTCCTTCCTTCCCTACGGCGTGACTGTTTGTACGGTCGTGTCCCCTCCTTTCTCTCCCGATTTCATCGCCTCGAACGTACCGAGTCCTTCGCTACTCCCTCATTCGACATTCCCGATGACCTTCCCCCTTCTCCACATGGCATGACTGTATGTACTGTCGTGTCCCCGCCTCTCTCTCCCGATTTCGTCGCCTCGAACGTACCGAGTCCTTCGCTACTCCCTCATTCGACATTCCCGATGGCCTTCCCCCTTCTCCACATGGCATGACTGTATGTACTGTCGTGTCCCCGCCTCTCTCTCCCGATTTCATCGCCTCGAACGTACCGAGTCCCGACGACGTCGCATTTCACTTGTTTTTCATTTCCGCATTTTCATTTCCAGTCACTCCGCCCGCGAACAACAAACGTTAAGGTCGCCTGATACTCACTTTTCGGTCACTATTGTCGAACAACAACAAAATGTTGAGATTACCAGCCTGAAAATTCAAAATCTAGAAACGAGCCTTTGAGGCGCTTTCCGGGAGCCATATTTTATAAGCTAGAGTTGGCTCGCGCACCTTTTTAGTCGTATGACCAGTGTATCATGCATCGCGCAGTGCACACTAGTTACATTTTTGTTTCGTTGCAGCTCAACTGCAACATGCATGTCGTCTATTTTATCCATATTATTTTAGAGATTAAATCAAGCCTATGAGCGCTACTGAAGTCGTAAGTGTCCGTTAGATGCGTAAGTTAAACGTTCATTTCAGTCTGGTCAGATGAGGACTTGCGTCATAGCGCTTTTTAGAGCGGCTTTGTGGCGAGCGGTGATATAGACCAAGTGCCGCCATAGTTGCTTCATTTTGAGAAACAATAATTACGTTTCTTCCATCCCTGCGGGGTGTGCTTGGTTCCAGAAAGCGCATGAATTGGGGAGTCTGACTTAGTTACTAAACCCGTTCAGTGCCCCATGGTCATGCCTGATCATGCCGTGAGGGAAACTGCGGGGTTGATCAATGTCAGTCTTACTAACTTCGCGAATCGGACAGTTTTTTGTCGCCTTCTCTCCCTCCTTTCGTCTAGCCCGACCTGACGTGTATTTTATCGTTTTATCAGAGAGGCGAGACAAGACGACGAATACAACTACAACGACTATCAGCGCAAGATTGATTATGTAAGGAGAAAAGAAACTAGTAGGGAACACTAAAAAGGAAACTCGAAACTTTGCACATCACCCTACCTTATTCCGAGCTCGATGGTTTGTACTTTCGAGTTCATGCTCCTCAATCTATGTGGTTCTCTGAGCACGACGGTCTGTACTGTCAGGTTCACTGCTCCTGATCCCCACGATCTCTCGAGGCCATCGTGGTTTTCCAGTGCCACAAGATCATGGACATAGTGTCAAGCTTCATATTGGGATGAGTACAAGTACAAGGGGACGTATGAGACCGGGTATCGGAGAAGTACGAATCGAGTACAAGTGGAGAGACGTATCAGAAACTGGTATGTCGTGTTGATTGTATTACGTCCAACTTGGTCCTACGTTGTGTTTAGATATTCGCGGTCAGCCTCAGGATATTCTCCTGGCATCGTAGACCCTATCTCTTCGTTAAGAGTGTTGTCATGCTCTAAGGTATGCTCACCCACTTGTCCTGGAGATCGGTTTTAAATCCTTCGATGTTGTTCTCAGTGCAATTCCGAGCAATCGGAGTCCGCTAGTCACACCATCTACGATGCGATATGCAATCGCATGTGGTATGAGATAATCGTCTGTTGGTTTGGTTTTCTATTGATACTATCATTTATTCAGAATGCCTGAAGTGAATCGTCTGCCTTACGGGTCCATCTGAGGTCTGCACGAGCAGCACCATATCGTCGACATCGACGCATACCAATGCGGCTTGAAGTGCTATGTGCACGCGCTTGCGAACTCGGTCAGTACGGGGGTCCTTTGTTTCAAGGTGACGTTGTATATACTTGTCCACGGTTTTCTGCAACCCGCGAACGAGTCTTCTTCTCTTAGGAGACCGGTGCCCCTCGCTTTCATTGCTGACAATGTTTCCCACTGGAACGAGGGCAAGGGGTCGGATCTTATATTTAGGTAAGCTGCAGGATTTATCAGCGTCGCGGTCGTGCTAACCTCGTCATCTTCCATAGCGGTGTCCACACATCCATATGTCCCACTAGCGGAACTTATGGGTAGATCAATATCCATATCTGATCCTGTCCAGATACCCTGACATTTGTCAGTTACGAAATATTGGTGAGTGGTTGACTCACAACATCGTCTTCGCGTCGTTGGAGCTCAAGCTGATAAGACTTCAATGATGCCTTGATTCCCCATTCAAGTTCCTGAATCTCGTGTGCCTCCAAGGACCTTAAGGCGCGTGGTGAAGCTCTAGCATACGGGCTGAACTGCGTGTTGAACGTGCTGTGTTTGCGAGAAGGCAAGTTGGATCCCATAACTTGCGCAATACTTACCGAGTTAAGTTAGGATGCAAGATAATATTATACTGTAATCATCGTTCGCGATCTAGTCATAACATCCCTTAACCGCATCATGGTTGCTTTCTTACTCAATTGTCATCCTAAGTGTATTGTCTTTCGAATGCTGGAACGAAACAATTATGAGTCCCAATTAATGATTCATTAAATTGCGTTTGAGGGCAGTTACATTCCAATCATACTGACGTCATGATGATGTAGTCTATCATGGGGAGGCCGTTCTCTCCCCGCGAACTGCATCTGCATTAATATTCGTGTCAAATGAAGCGAATCAATTGTTGCTATTGTTGCTATTGTTGCAGCATTGTCGATAACAACGCAGATCCTGAACGAATAGGGGTAGTGTTGAAATAAGTGAGTGCGCTCGTCATTTTTGCAAGGCGGCGCTGATCATATAAAATAAGCACTTATCCTTCATAGCTACTCCCATCTTTCAAAGACAACCCCATAAAATGTGAGCCGCTCCTGTCGAACCTGTTTTCGCCGATACACGTTTTTTGCAGATGTTGTCAAGCATCGGATATGTGGTTTCCCTGTTATCATTGCGCTCCCTGGAGGTACGTCAGTATGAAGCTACCACTGTAATTCCACCTACTGACTATATGAAGGAGCATGTAACCTTAAAGCGAAAGGCTCTGGATGACTTCATAGACAGTTCTCAACATCCAACTCGCAAGAGACATGCATGTACCTCCTATCTTCCGCAGGCCCCGGTGGCGTTTGTCACAGCGTGTGATATACCAAAACCTGCAAAAGCACGGAGAGGCACCTTGTCCCGCTCCTATGCAATTGCGGACCTAAATGAGATTCCGCTAGTTCGTTCTCCCTGCATTTATTTCGTTCAATTCTCACTGTATTTGCAGGATGTGTGGGCTCCAGGTTGTCAATCCGGCCCTGCAATAAGTCAAGCACGCGACCTGTGCGATGGAGAGCATCGCGACGTAGCTAAGTCCAAACTCATGAAAGGGTCAGATAGTTCGTAACTCTTGAGTGCAACGCCGCTCATCCCTACCAAAAGAGCCGAGGCAAAGACATCAGAGGTTGGTCGCCAGTCTGCAGAACAGGACTCCAAGAACATGTCAAAACGCAAAGCCCTCGAAGAAGTTCCGAGCGGCTCTTCTCCACCAACCCCAAAGAGGCGCTCTTTGTCCCGCTCACCTGTAATCGCCAATCTAATCGTAAGTCGGCTGGCACCCCCACGACCATATCTTCCATGTCTCACTGCATGTCTCACAGATACCGACACTTAGCACAACGTATTCAGCGGTCCAGTCTCCGCACTGGCCCTTCCCGAACGAGCTTGTATTGAATATTTTGGAAAAATTGTCAGCTCTGGATCTGCGGTCTATTGCACAGGTATCTTGCCTCTCTCGGGACCTAGCGGCACCTCTCTACTTCCGTTCTGTGGGCTTGCAGTTCGATGACAAGTCCTTGCTCATCAGCACACAAGCTTGTCTCGCCCTACCCCTGTACAGGCGCACAACCTTTTTTCAGACGCCGAAATATTTGTGATGCAATCTCCTCGACGCAGATGATCGCCACCTCAAGGCGCTCCTGGGTTTCTTGGAGTCATTCGAAGGCACGCAAGTGTTCTTTGTCTCTATCGTGAAAGATGGAGAAATGCTAGGAGATTTTGCACCTCTGTTCCAGTCTATCCGAGACTCGAGCTGCAGGAGTCTTAGGTTCTCAGATCGGGAGGCGTTTTACCATGCATATCCTCCGCCGGTTCTTCCTGAATTTGTTGCTATTCCAACGCCCCCCAACAGATGTAATTTTCAAACATTCCACGCAAACTCCCCTATATTCTTTTCCCGATCCATGGTTTCCCTCACCCTCTCATCCTTGCGAAACTCTTCACTGACCGACCTCAGCCTTACACGTACTTCATTGAGTGCCATTCAGTGGACAGCGTTGATGCGCAATCTTCATCTCCCACAACTTATATTTCTGTCTGTTGACATTGAGTGTCCAACTGCTGCTCTTGTCGAGTTCTTGCCGCGACATGACATTCACCAGCTTTGGCTTTATGGCCAATGCATTGATGCTCCTCATCATCTCATGCAGAAAACAGATACTCCTCGTATCCCTTTACATAGCTTACGCGTTCTCGCTGGACCACTGTGGTACCTTGCATCTCTATTACAAAAAGTTCGTGTGCCTCTACGCATTCAAACACTCGAATTGTACCTCGACGAGGAATCTCTGGCATCCGCTCCCAATTACTTGTCTGCAATCCTGGATATTACTCAACAATTTATTGCTATAGATTGCCTGGGACTGAGCTTTTACCACCAATCACTTATTTCTGGAAGTTTTGACCTCCCATTGGACGAATATCGAACTATTCCTGTGAGGAAGGTCACGATTTATCTACCACATTGGTACAGATATTCAGATCAACACCCCTTGGCGAGTGCCACGCACAAAACTACATTGGGCGTTAAACTCATGATTTACGCACATAGATCCGCTGCAGTCCTTGGCTAGGAGTCTTCAATCATGTCGAAGAGGTGTATCTCAAGCCTGGAAATATAACATCGTCGGAGCGGCTGGAGCTCAAGGACGCTTTTCATTGCCCTGAGCATCCCTACCATTTGGATATTGGCAGTTATTTCTGACATAATGTATCCAGGTCTCAGCTGATTCTTCTCCGATTTGTACTCTTCCGGTATTTAAGTCTCTGATGCTTCCCCCTGCTTGTACTTGTACTTATCCAATATCTGGCCTCGTACGTTCCCTCGTTATTATTACAATGTCCAGTTTCCCATACAATTAAAAGCTGCTGGCCATGTCCAATTAATTGCGTATTGTGGACAGCGAGAGTAGCACGCTGCTGTTGGCGAATGTTGGCTAACGGGTACAATATAGTAGGGATGTGATAGGGATACTGGACATATAGTAATAAGATCTCGCAGAATCATTTCGTATCGACGCGATGTGCGCACTCCACTTGAACCCTTTTGAATTGAATGATGGCTCTGAAGCACATCACATATCCCACTCATCTGCGCCGTAATGAAACTACGTAATTGGTGACGCGCACAGCATCGACTGTGAAGTCTGTGCAAAGCTACTCGAATGTCAACGGACAAACGTCTTGCAGTTGATGCTGCATTGTGCGGAGTGTTCGTTGTGGCGGGGCGCTCTGGAAAGAGAGATCAAGTTGGGAGTGGCAGAGATTGTGGACGCAGAAGTAGGAGTCCTGGCTCGTAGTCTGTATTCCCGTATCCTGTCATAGTCGATCCTCGATAGATAAAGTCACAGCCTCCTGCTATAGAGATTTAGCCTTTGGTTCCCCTTGCAGTCCGCCCCCATTCCATTGTCGGTGCCAGGTGATGACCTTCAAGTCCGCGCTGCATCCTGAAGAAATCACGTAGGTGCTTTGACTTGTTGAGAGGAGTATCCGCCAGCGACTCAGTAAAAATTTGCCACAACTCGATCTCCTTGCTCTTCGAGTGCTGATACTGCACAGGAAAAACGTCAGTGTCATCTGATAAAAGTGAGGAGAAGTACGATATCCTGTATAGAAGAGAGATTAGACTTGCCAGGCAGAAAAAGTATTGTTTGCCTGGAGATGAGAACGACGATCGATGAAGGAACTCAAGATACTTGGCGGTGCTAGGATAGACGCGGCGTCAAGCTAAAAGTAAAGCAAGAAGGTATTACTCACTTAAAGGCAACTTCAAACTGAGTTCATCGTGCAGGTGAAACCGTGAAGCGGAACATGACTGTTGTTGGCCCAAAGAGTCGTGGCAAGGACGAGGGCTCGGATGAAGTCGTCAGCACCTCTCAGCAGTACAAACTGCTGGGCGGTTGAGACTGTAGTAGGCCTCGGTCTGGGATGGTGAAGTCCGATGGCCGAGAAAGGCTCGAGGTAGTTCCTCTAGAAGGACTTTATTAACCCCAACTAAACATGGACCGTACATACAGTCATGCCATGTGGAAAAGGGGGAAGGCCATCGGGAATGTCGAATGAGGGAGTAGCGAAGGACTCGGTACGTTCGATGCGATGAAATCGGGAGAGATAGGCGGGGACACGACCGTACATACAGTCATGCCATGCGGAGAAGGGAGAAGGCCATCGGGAATGTCGAATGAGGGAGTAGCGAAGGACTCGGTACGTTCGAGGCGATGAAATCGGGAGAGAAAGGAGGGGACACGACCGTACAAACAGTCACGCCGTAGGGAAGGAAGGAGGGAAGTAGCGCGATAAAGAATAAGGTGGAAGAAACCCTACGACGACGAGCTTGGCAGTACAAACCGTCGAGTCCGTGTGCAAGGAAAGGTAAGGACGAAGGTAAAGCAAACGTATAGTACTACTAGCAATCGAGGGACTTAGAAATTTGGAGAGGCAAGAGCACAACAATGATAAACAACTTATGTAATGATTTCCACTTCGGGACTTTGCATTTCGGAAACTGCGATGAAAGTGTACAAATAATGATCAATAAGTTGCGTAATAGTACCTCCGCTTTCGTTAAGACTTAGCAAGTATACTACTTCCTTCCCCTAGCGCGATGGTATGTACCGTCGCGTTCATCTCCCTTGGCTATGGCATGACGATTTGTATCGTCGTGTCTTTCCTTCATTCACCTGCAACTTTGTCGGGATTGCCATCGACACACGACAGCGCTTTCGTCACCCGGAGATTGACGATCTTTCACCTCCGTGGTCCTCGTCTTCCAGACTCTTCCTACTCCCTGACTCAGCATTCCCGATGGATGGCCTTCACCTGCTCGCACTGCATGACTGTTTGTACAGTCATGCACGCCTTTTCTTTGGAACCATCGTTGTGTTGTCGTTCAGTCGTCCTCCTGCCCTGCCGATTTCAGTCAGGTCGTTTGTCGTGTTCCCTTCTCCCCGTCGTCGCCTGTCACATGACAGAGCGACTGTACCATACAAATTTAGCCTCGCTCCAACTTATTTTTAGCTGTCAAAGTTATCTCGGCCGTCTGTTCCTCTGCAACACATATATCGCTTCAACCCTAGCGCGACAGTATGTACCATCACGTCCATCTCCCTTGGCTTCAGCACGACGATTTGTATCGTCATGTCTTTCCCTTCATTCACCTGCAACTTCGTCAGGGTTTCCATCGACACATGACGGCGCTTTCATCGCCTGGAGCTCGATGATCTTTCACCTCTGTGGTCCTCGTTTTCCAGACTCCTCCTACTTTCTGACTCAGCGTTCCCGATGGATGGCCTTTCACCCTGCTCGCACTGCATGACTGTTTGTACGGTCATGCGCGCCTTTTCTTTGGAACCATCGTTGTGTCGTCTTTCGTCGTCCTCCTGCCCTGCCAATTTCAGTCGGTCATTTGTCGTATTCATTTCTCCCCTTCGCTGCCGTTACACGACAAGCGATGTACTATACAAATTTACCCGTCATTTTATTCCTCTGTAATACGTATATCCTTACAACGGTGCATAATGTCGTTAACGTCGCCCAGCTCATCCACCTGTAATCTTTGTACTGTTATCGGCTTTTTCGATTCAATTTCAGCGATCTTCGTCCACATATTCAATTCAAACCCCGCGTGTCACCACCCTCTATTGTTAACTTCCACTTCCACTTTCCACTTTCCACTTTCCACTTTCCACTTTCCACTTTCCACTTTCCACACCAGCGTCTATTGTTATCGATCCCTTATAATCCCAAGGGACAGTCTGCGCTCCTTTCCCATAGACTTGTCGCATTAAAACAGTTTGTACTGTCCCGCACCTCCTTCTTCGCTCTCGCCTGCTGTATACCTTGTCTACCTTGTCATTCTACGCGTCGACCCATAGCTGCTGCCAAATCTAACACATCGGTTTATACTGTTGTGGTAGCAGTTCTGGTCTACCGTGTCGTTCTACGCCTCAACTATGACTCACGAACTCAAAGTCTTCGTTCGTGATGGGAAGGTCTTCACTTCTCTCACTGCGGACTTCCTGCCCGAAGTCATTCCCTACCAGCCTCCCTGGAACCCTCGCGACGATCATGATTATGCTCCCGATGACAGTGACGCGCCACTCACTCCTCGCTGGGCGTATGCGTCGCGTCCATGGTTTCCTGTCGTGCCTTTGAAC
This sequence comes from Suillus cothurnatus, assembly GCA_016758765.1. Classification (NCBI taxonomy): domain Eukaryota; kingdom Fungi; phylum Basidiomycota; class Agaricomycetes; order Boletales; family Suillaceae; genus Suillus; species Suillus cothurnatus. The sequence continues at coordinate 6,029 of JABBWL010000142.1, read as the reverse complement.
CCTAGATTCGATGGGCCTATCTTCGAATGCCTGAACCACACCAGGTTCTCTCTCCGCACAGAGGTCGATGCACAGGGCAAGCACATGCTCCATCGTGACATCAGAGGAAGATGGTATGAGTTAGAAAAGAAACTGATCTGGTGCCAGGAGCGTTTGGGTGCTGGGATGTTTGTTCCGTGGGGGACTGTACTTCCAAGCGCTCCAGCCACATTTGGGTATCTACGTTCACACGAGAACGCCAAACTCGCTATAAAGGTCGCGCTGAGGTCGCGCAACGCATTTTTATGTACGTTAATGTTAATCTTTATCTCCATTGCATCGCGACCAACTCTTTTCTAGTAATTGGCGCTGCCTGTACATGGCACATTATGAGTCGTCGGTATCGAGGTTCCAATCGCCCCTGGATGTCTGTCTTGACCGATGACCGCGAGTGCCCCATACCGGCTGAATGGGTCCTCGAGTTATCGCGTTCATTTGTAGGAGATTTGTCGGCCAATGTTCAACGCACCGGACTGTTCATTTCCTCCACCCACTGCCCTTGGGAAGGGCAACTGCCCATGTTTGAACACTTCTCGATCCCAATCTGGGTCCACTGTGCCGGAGACGCGTCTGTCGTCGACTCTATGTTGCACCGCTATATTCCCTCCCGCGAAGTTCTCATCTCTGCGACTGATGGTCTTAAATGGGGCCAAACGCCAGCTGACGGTGCCTGGGGCCATGCTGGTACGTGGGGTTCCCCTGAAAATCAGCGTCAGCATCTGGACGGCGGTGAACCGCAAGCAGAGCCTGATCTCGTATGGGGCGATGTAAGTCACCCATGGGGTTCCTCTGACGGTGGAGAACAGCAACTGATGTCTCTATTCCCACGAACAGGTGCCCTCTGTGTCTCTTGAGCACCACGAACAGGTGCCCTCCGTTTCTCTGTTTCCGGAGCCCGAACGTAACAGTGGGCAGTTGCGAGGAGAAGATTGGCAGGCGTTCTTAGCGCGGCGCCGCGAGGGAAATAAAAAGAGAGAGGAGAAAGAGACTCCAGCTCAACGACAAGTGCGTCTGAGCCGCGCGACGTCGGCGGGGAACCAGGATCTTCCTGCCAAGAAGACCACGGTGTTCGAATGGCAGCCCCAGGATGAGTTTGACGGCTTTCGTCTCCGCATCCGCATCACGAAGAATGATGTATACTCGGTGTGGAGGGAATACAGTGCAACCACAAGAGTATACGACTCATTTCACAATGAGTGGGACTTGTGTGATGAGTTGGATCCCACCAGCGTTCCCGATGGCGACTGGGAAGATGAAATTTTCGCTCCTTCCCCTTCCCCCCCTCCTCCCGCTCTGCCGCCGCCGCCGCCGCCTCAGCCTCCATCACGGTCCAGTTTCTTGCAGGACATCGATCGATACTTCGGTCAACATGAGGTTGCATCATCATCGACATACAGTCATGGCGTTGAGCATTTTGTCTCGACGTTAAGTTACCATCTCGGATTCCAACTCGCAGCATCGACCTCTGCGCCCCGAGGTAGATCAGCCACATTTGAATCTTGGATCCGCAAGACGCAGTGGCTTCACCTATGCAGACTCGTTGGCGATGTAGGCACGGATGTCTCAACAATTCCGGACGCGCAGAAGGACATCATCACTTGTTTTATAGGTTACCTGGTCACGTTGCTGACCTCTGGGTTGCCTGAAATGCCATCCGATCTCTGGGACCTAGGTCCTGAACGTTCCCTAGCAGTCTTGAATGCGGGCATTCGAGTGTCTTACGCGCAACTTCCCCAGCAACGGCTCTATGTGATAGAGCCAAGTCTATCAGCAAGTCTGGTCGTCTGGAAACTCGTCGTCGCTGACGCTGCCACTGCTGTGATGTGCCTCCAGCGTGACTGGGGTTCTGACATCACAAAAATCGCGCTAAATCTACTCCAAAAGGGAATCGCTTTCAAGACGTTGCAAGCCATGGCAGTCGCGCCTGATGCATGTCGCCCACGTACAGAACTCCGTTCATACTCGCCGACCTACACGCTCCCCCCTTTCAAGGCCGTTTACGCGGACTACGTCGTATATGAGCAGCATCGCCACGAATTCATGAATCAGCCTCGTGCAAGAGCCGCACTTCTTCATGGCGGCCTCGTATGGAGGCTGGCTCTGCATAGCTTTGGTTTCGATGATCTTCCCTCCGTTCTCGAGGGAATTTCACGGGAAGCTGTTCCATATGGCCTCATGTTGCTAATCAATGACCAGACTTACTTCGACGATGAGTTGTCAGAGGAGGAGGTGGATTTCATGTGCGGCACGTATTATTCGTACAACAGTAAGTTTTTTCTTACCGACAATGCAAGCGCTTACATTTGGATGAATAGATGACGGCACTATGGACAAGGTCTCTTGGTGGCCTAGACCTCAGGCTTGGGCTGCCTCAGGGTTAAATGTGGGGTTCTGGTCCACGCGATGCGAAGAGTGGTTCCAGAAGCGCCTCGACAACATTTGACAGGGTGTCTCCAGAATCCGCAATACACCCGCCAACGACGATAACGGCCCAATGACTGCCACGCGATGGAAACGTTCGCTCAAGTTTAATCCGGGCACAAACAAAATGATGAAGAACGTCGACGCGGCGTGTTCCCAATATCTCGCTGACAATGCAACTGGTGAGAATGATTTTGTTGTCGTTGCTGTGCGTCTCTGAATAAGCTCCTGCTTAGTTTTCAAGGAGAATTAGCGTTATGTTATTGTATTCGTGATTGCTGTGTCACTCTTGGAATAAGACAATGCAACTGGTGAGAATGATTCTGTTGTCGTTACCGTGCGTCTCTGAATAAGCTCCTGCTTAGTTTTCGCGGAGAATTAGCGTTATATTATTGTATTCGTGATTGCTGTGTCACTCTTGGAATAGAAGTACAGCATAGTTTTTATTTACCTCTTCACTTTTTATTTACCTCTTTATCTACAAGTACTTGCCGCTGCGCGGCTCGTTGGATGAACCTAGTTCAAATCTAATATGAACTCCCTATATACAACGTTGGACGTATTGAAATCGTCATTTAGTTTGTCTTCTGGAAATAGGATGCGCGAATCGTCTCGTTGATCGACGGATCCGTGAAAGGGCTGTGTAAAGTTGACCGTGTGCGAAGACATCGCGACGAAGGTCGAGAACGGTCTTGTCAGGGGTTAGACCTTGGCAACCATTGAAAGTCGTTGCATATGCCACACGCAGGGGAAATTGTAGACGATGAACAATCCAACTTGCGCGTGGGGTGTGAATTCGAAGCAGATGCAAAAGATGCATTGAGCTCGAACATCGACATAACGGCGGTGCAATTGTTGTATGAGAAGCGAAGCTAATGAAGGCGCAAAATACTAACGTTAGTAGGTTTCTGAATGGCAGCGGTAGTCGAAGTTGGTCAAGTAAGCGCACGTGAGAAGCACGCAGGTGGAAGCCGTGCTCCAAAGTCGCTATAAGATTACATATTGTAGATTATATATCCAGCTACAGATGTGCAGAGTACAGCCCGAGATTTGTGAGGTGTAAGAGAGTGCGGTGAGTAGGTATCGCAAAAAATCATTACATTATAATACCGCCTAGAAGTAAATCTAATACAAGTACAAGTGCACTGATGTGGTGCAAAGGATGCCAGAAGCTGCGTCAACGAAAGGACGGTATCGTGACGAAGGGAAGTTGGATGCACGACGGTTGTAGTACATGACAGTGCATACCGTCGCTACAGGGGTGAGACCAGCAGGATAAGGCAAAGCAACAGTACAAACTGCTACTAGAGCATCAGAAACGAGTAGCAAAACGTAGTCGGCGAGGACGATGAACTCGAAGTACAAACCTTCGAGCTCAGAAGGAGTGGGCAACGAAATAGAATATCAAAGGGTGAAATAAGGAGCTGCGCACAACAGCAACAAACAGCTTAATAATTCTAATCGCATATTCATACTATCATGATCGCCCACTCCTTTCGAGTTCGATGGTTTGTACTGTCGAGCTCATCGTCCTCAATTTACACATTCTCTAAGCACGACAGTTTGTACTGTCGAGCTCACTACCATCGATGCCCACAATCCCTCGTATTATTCATCCTCTCTCTCGTCGCGTCGTCCACTCCTTCCGAGTTCGATGGTTTGTACTTGTCGAGCTCATCGTCCTCGATCTACACGATTCTCCGAGCACGACGTGTTATACTTTCAAACTCACCACCGCTCTCTACTCCACGATCTCCCGATGTCATCAAAAATACTAAAAATAGTGGAGGTGGGGCAGCAGCTCTTAACTTCGGGGAAACTTAGCATTGGAATCCGCACAAGGGGACGCATGAGACTGTGTATTGGAGTACGAGTAGGTACCAATCATCCGAGCAAGATGTTCCGCCACATCACCACAACACAACGCTCCGCCTATTGACAGTATGGAAGACGCGGTTGCAAGGGGTGGGAAGCTGCGCTGAAACGTGTTTTCATCAACAAAGAATTTCTGGTCGCCAACAAGCAGAGTCCCCGGAGGAGAAAAACAGAGCAAGAAGAAATTCAGCGGGAGAAGACCATCGAAACAAGCTGCGAAAGAGACTTTGTTTTGGTAAGCCGACATGCGGTATAGAAATCTCCGCTTACATCGAAGTAGGGAGAAGTTAGGCGTTCTTTAAAGAAGTTTTCGGAATTTCTCAAGGCGTAGATTTCATAGTCCATGAACCAGCGAGTCGCCAGGATGACTATGCGTATGAATACGAAGATGGCTCAGGTCCTGATTCAAGACGGATCCAAATCATCCTGGAATAGCAGGATCATCAATTTGCTCCTTGAAGAATTGGAGAAAAGGGGTCGCGAATATAGTTGGCCGTTCCAGAGATCAGAAGCGTATCTCAGAGAAATCCTTCAACATCACTACAAGCGCCTACGTGCGATCTGGACGGCTGCGCAGCCTAGGGTCACAGCAACAGGTACATCGGAGACTCCTGCAGAGGCGAAGTAGGGATTGATCGCGAAGAAGGACAAACGCTGAAATCTACTCGTCAAACGACACGTCGGAAAAATGTACGCTCGCAATATCCATACCATTCTGACACTGATGTCCTATCATCAGAAATATCTACGGAGAGTAACAGTTCAAGGACAAGGAAGAAATCGCAAGCACCTCGAATCGCTGAGTGGCTGAGACTGGAGCAGGAATTATAGATGGTCGAGAATGGCTCGAGGTAGTCGCCTGGAAAGCACTTCTCGGCAGGACAGACCACGATCTGCGCGACGATACGTAGAATCGCGTCCATATTCCATCGAAGATGACAGATATGCTGGTGTAAGATTCCTGTGAAAACGACACGACGATGGTTCCAGAGAAAAGGCGTGCATGACCGTACAAACAGTCATGCAGTGCGAGCAGGGTGAAAGGCCATCCATCGGGAACTGAGTCAGAAAGTAGGAGGAGTCTGGAAAACGAGGACCACGGAGGTGAAAGATCATCGAGCTCCAGGCGACGAAAGCGCCGTTGTGTGTCGATGGAAACCCCGACGAAGTTGCAGGTGAATGAAGGGAAAGACATGACGATACAAATCGTCGTGCCGAAGCCAAGGGAGATGGACGCGATGGTACATACTGTCGCGCTAGGGTTGAAGCGATATACGTGTTGCAGAGGAACAGACGGCCGAGATAACTTTGACAGCTAAAAATAAGTTGGAGCGAGGCTAAATTTGTATGGTACGTCGCTCTGTCATGTGACGGCGACGACGGGGAGAAGGGAACACGACAAATGACCGACTGAAATCGGCAGGGCGGGCGACGAAAGAAGACACGACAATGGTTCCAGAACAAAGACGCGCATGACTGTACAAACAGTCATGCAGTGGAGCAGGGTGAAAGGCCAATCCATCGGAAACGTTGAGTCAGGGAGTAGGAAGAGTCTGGAAGACGAGTACCACGGAGGTGAAAGATCGTTGATCTTCGGGCGACGAAAGCGCCGTCGGTGTCGATGGCAATCCCGACGAAGTTGCAGGTGAATGAAGGAAAGACACGACGATACAAATCGTCGTGCCATAGCCAAG
>JABBWL010000141.1:0-180527 GCA_016758765.1 Suillus cothurnatus | reverse complement strand
CAAAACGAGGCACTCACCTCCTCTTCCACTGGTAGATGTGTAGGAGCTCCAGCGAGGCTGGACGCAGCACCCGCTGTGTCGAGGGTAAAGCTCACAATGTCTGGAGGTCTTCTTCTCTCCCGCAGATGTTGCGCTGTACGCTCAGCAACCGCATCATATACGTACCGCGTAGGCGTTCTTTGGAGCCACCACATATTTGCATGAACCCCATCGTGTACCTCCTCATCTGAGTCCAGTACAACCGATTCGGACTTTGAGTCATTCGAGCCGTGTTGTTCTACAACAACAATATCAGCAAACCAAAATTTTGTCATCAACCGAATGAGAAGGTAACGCACTATTATCTACTTCTTCTAAGACCCTTGTGCTCGGTCCTATGAGAAATGTATTATCTGGAGGGGGCGAGGGCGTCGGTGGGTGCGGCGGACATATAGGCAACTGGGATGTCTGGGTAAAAGGCACTGGTAGCAGTGTTGATGTACTCGCATACGGTGGTGGTGGGCTGTGGTGGGAATGAGCAGGGAAGGGTGCAGGAGGGATCCGAGGAAGGGGATGGGTTGGTGAGGGAACAACGAGAGGAAGATCGTATTCGCGGGGCGAGCCGTACGGTGGTGGTCGGTTATACGACGAAGGGGTAGGAGAGAGTGTAAGAAGGGCCCGAGGAGGGGGGCGCGGTTGTAAGTGGACAACGGTAAGCATATCGTGTTGGTGGGGCAGGGGGTGGTGAGGAACTGCCTTCATAATCACGGTGAGATTCTCCGAAATGAATCCTTCTTATGACCTATACCAAATGTCAGTCTCTATCAGGAAATACAAACAGGATAATAAAGCAATGAAATGACAGGGTGTAAGGAAAACGAATAGCTACAGCAGCAAAAAAGAAACGACACTCACCCTTTGGTCCGTCGTCTGACCGATCCCAACTGTTGGGGGCTGCATAGAAATGGCCTCCTCTACTGGCGGACGCGTAGGAGTTACGGCAGGGCTGAACATGGCATCCTCTGTGTCGAAAGGAATACCCACATCGGGCTTGTCGAAAGGCTTCAAGGAGGACCATAGTGCACGCAACCCGTCTCTATCACGGTCGCGATCTTTGAGTGAGAAAGGCGATAGATCATGTGCGGACAGTGGGGAAGGACCTAGCCAGAAAAAGTAGGGTCAGCATCACAAAAGCACAGGGCGCAACTCGAAACCAATAATGATCAAGTGCAAGAATATGGACTTCTTCTGCAGACGAGGAAAGATACTCAGGAAGGGACGATAGCTGAGAATAATGTCGGCAATAGATAAGGACGTACGTGAGCCAGTTATGAACACTGCACCGGCGAGCACCTCCATTAGTCGATCTCTAACGACGGGACTGGTTTTGGGGCTTGTGATCACATCAGCGAGGACATCAATAAATTTACGGGACTCCGTCTGAGCCAGGAAGACATCGGACGCGTTCCTGAGTATTATTGCCCATAACTGCATACAATGGTGCAGGAGCAGACAAGTATGCGTTATGCGTTTACCAAGGTGAGAAATCAAGGATGGAGTAGTAAAGGACACCTACCCTAGCAGCACATAGTTGAGCTGTAGGCTCTCCGTATCTGTATCCCCAAGTATCCTGTCAGTTTTCTATGAGAAGATGGGTTTCCTTACGGAAAGTACCTGAATTCTCTCCTAAGGGCCTCCACAGCCACCTTGGCATTGGCTTCATCGGCGCATGCGCGCTTGCAGATCGCAAGTACGAGTGTCCATTCCTCTAATAAAGTCGCTGTGACTTCCCCTGTACCGATATGAAATTGAAGGATACGGTGACGAGTGAAGGAACGCACCAATCATCATTTGAAGCTATTCAAGTTGTGAACATGCATGACGATACAACTGAACGTGAGGACGTACATCGTACCAGGTGTCATCGACATCCCTATGTGATGGCTGCTTCGGTTTGTCTCGCCCAAACAACTTTTTCATTGGTGGGATTGAACAGCAGAAAGCCTGCAAGGTGGGGGGTAAGTACGTACTACCAGCGGTTGACTAAGTATTAATTATATGTGATGGCTTGTGGTTACTGACTTACGGCTGCAACCAGATGGAAATACTCGTGTGTGATCATATTAAGCCATTTTAGACCTACGTTAGCTCACCAGGCTGTCAGCCGTTGTTTCCCGCACGATGGTGACGACGCATGCATGCAGCGAGCACCACTTTTCTACTGAATATGATGTGCACCGTGCGTGCTCAGCTCTACTACGTCACAACGATAAGAGCAAGTGGGCTTTGTTCTGCTTGTACTAGATTTCCTTTTCCAGCTTTTTTCGCGCGGACCCATTACGTCACTTTTTCTCCAAGTCGGAGTTACAGTAGCCGGCAAAGGTGTTGGGAGATGGGAAACTGAAGGAAAACTGATCGTATTCGACAAAACCCTCCTCCACTAACGTCGGTAATCAGGGTTACCGTGATAGTTCAAAGGTGTACATAGCGGCGAGCTCGTACTGAGCCCATGTGCAGCATATATAATGCTGGCAGCGAAGTCGACTTTCATTATTTTCGAATACTAACAGGTGACTCCCCGACAGGAGCGACCTCGTTAAAAATAACGCTGGCAGCAGCTTCCAACGCTTCACTGGTATACTCGAAGCTTGCCACGCATGCTGCACACCTAAGACCCTTCTAGAGAACAATTCATATGGTGCGCAGCTCGCCAGGACCATAATCGGTACTCCACTCAAGGCTTGTCTCGTAATTCTCTCCAAGACATCCAGTTGCCAAGCGCTACGATCCGCATTGCGTGTGACGAATATGAGACCCTCTCCGAAGTCTCTTCTGCTGTCGAAATCAGCTGCATAAACCAAATGTTCGACATCTGCAGCGCGGCGTCCCACAGACTCCGCGAAGGATATATAGTATGGCGCCGCTGTGTTCCGGACATGGCCTTTCTCGGTGCGTTGCACACCTTCCGCATCATCCACCGCTGCATTAAGGCTTTCCACGACGGGGGTCATCACCACAATCTTGCCCGAAGAAAACACAGGAAGGGATCCAGAAACCAGCGCGGTAGATTTTGCGTATGCTTCCTCGCTCAGTTTCTTGTTCGTCGCCTGCAACGCATTCATAGCCTTCTCGTCAAATGGATTTCCGAGCACGTCGTCCCATGTCCCAGCGAACTTTCGTTTCAGCGTAGTAATCCTTTCTCCACTTCTCCTCAGCTCGTCCATATGCAGTTCGCCCTTCTGTACTGCTTCGTAGGTGGCCTCCATCGATCCCTTTGGAATGCCATAGTGTGACAAACCATTACCACATCTGCACCGGCCGCTAACGCTTCCACAGCACCACGTGGTACACCTCCCTGCCTCTCCTTCACCGCATTCATTTCCAGACAGTCCGTCACGACCACTCCTTCAAACTGCAGTTCCTCCCGCAGTAGGGTCGTAGTCACAGCTCGTGAAAGGGAGGCTGGAGTCTTACTATCACCAGTCAGGGCCTGAATAACCATATGCCCCGTCATGATGCTGGCGACGCCAGTGTCGATCAGTTCTTTGAAAGGTTTCAACTCAGTTTGATCCAACTCGGTACGACTTTTTTGATGACGGGAAGACCAAGATGCGAGTCAACGTTTGTATCTCCGTGCCCTGGGAAATGTTTTGCGGACGGTGCGACACCACCTTGTGTGAGGCCATCGCCAACCGCCTTTGCAAATCGTGCAACCTCTGTGGGATCTAATCACCGAAGCTCAGCAAAAGTTATACAAGCACATAAACAACTTGGGTCCCACCATCTCCAAACGAGCGTACACCTCAAGGAAAGGTCAAGACACTGTTGAGCAACGAAGTACTTGATGCTCACCAATGACCGGGTTCTGTGGGTCAGAATTCACGTCTCCCACCGGAGAATAGGACCAATTGATGCCAACAGCTTTCATCTCGCGAGCTGAAGCCGCTGAACAATTTCTGGCGTATTCGGGATCACCAGTCGCAGCGATTGCCATAGCTCCTGGGCTGGAAAGTGATGAGACGAAAGAGGATCAACGGGACACCACTTACAACTGTGTCCCAGCTTGATACTTCGCGGTCGAGCTGAACGCAGATACAAGGCCTGTGTGCCTATAGTATCAGCCTGATGTAGAAGCGGACGCTGAAAAACGCACCATTCTCCTGATCAATCCCAATCATCAGCGGATGTCTGTGTCCAGCATCTCTCGCACACTGCTGCAAAGATTGAACAAGCGTGTGCACCTGCTTCACACCTGGGGCAATCATGATTTGCATAGTGTCGATATTTCGATAAACATTGCGTCTCACTTTGCACATTCCGTTTCATGAGGATGATGTTCCTGATTACAATGGCCCATGAGCGCAAGACATATCCATCTGCGCTTTTGCTTACCCAACATGATACTTGGTAATGAGTTCCTTTGCATCATCGCTGACCTGATACCCATGGAATCCAAAAACGAAGTGCTGCAGCGGTCCTCAGGATTTAGTCCAGTCTGAAAACAGCTTTCGGCACACCTGACCGATCTCCCTCTTATTCTCGTCTGAAAGATCCATAGTGGTCGGGAATGAGGAGATGAAAGTCTACCATATGATGCCACGGTGTCTAGATATCGGGATCACGTTGTCATGAGGTGGCTTTCGACTTGGGCCATGTGACGCACTTGAAAAGGCGCCTCGGTTACCACCTACGCCCAGTAGTATGCCCCTTATATTCTTAGCTATAAAGATGCAGCCTGCTGTAACATGTGGCTGAATGATATACGGACAATAATAACTGTAAATCTCCGTTTTCCCGGGCCTCCCCAGACGGCATAGCTCTGTTTTGCTCCTTGCTGTACGCACCTCGGATTTGAATTCCGAATTTTTGAAACACTAAACGGTCTTCTCGCTTCTGATCCTAATAGACGCATGGTTATTAGTTACAATACCGTAAAGTAACCGACTTCTATGAACCTCGGCCCCTCTCTCGTCCTGGGCAAAATTTGGTGATTCCAAGGGCTTCTCGAACAGGAAGCTACGACATTTGATAACTTCAAATTTGCCTTTATTGAACATAGCATCGATTTCTTGAAATGGTAGACGCCGATGAGCTGGCCACTGCCAAGGATGCTCCACGGCTGTGTGGCACATTTATACGATCCTGTGCGTAGAATTAGGCAACAATTGAATTGAACGCACAAATGACATGAATCATGCATTGCAATTTAACAATCATGAGCATGTGATGCACTGACACGAAAACTCGACGCAGCAGTGACAGATGATGTGACGTTGACAAGGCATGGGTGGAGTTTGACATGGGACTTATCCAATACCCCACATAGTTAGCGAGGATGAACACAGACAGAGAGCTTGGGTATTTGACTTTGAATAATTGTCAGCCACGTTCATGCAAGTTAGCACTCACTGGATCACTATTAGAGTTGATAGGAACACAAACGAAAGGGCATGAGGCAAGCATCCTCTTTACGACTCCGTGCACGTTCACAAGCACTTCACTGAGAATGAAATCTAAACTGAGCAACAATTAAGCGACGAAGTTGGTCGGCGTCACGTTCGCGGGCGTCACAACCGTGGCGTAGCGGAGATGACCAATCATCCACAACTTCATGTGGCTCCTATTATTTCAAGTACAAACTGCGGAACCAAAACTTTACAGTCATCGCAATCATCTTCTCAACCTGATGCGAACATGGAAGTCAGTGACACATGTACTATCTTCTGATTCTAAACACTGATGCACGTCCGGCAGTCCAATAATCGACCAGCCAAAAACCTCGCCTGCAAGGACCTGATGGCTTCCGAGTAACAAAGAATGCCTTGAAACCCGCGTACAAACCTCCCCCACCCTTCGTGTCTTCTTTTGATCTACCGAAGGCCAAGCCATCAACAAAAGTTCTTGATGATAAGCAGGATAAGTCGAAGGATCCGACTCGTGTCCGACAGCAATCGCAAAACCCGTTCACTGCCGAGCTCCCCGACTTTGGCAACACTTCACTCGGACGCGAGACTAAGGGAAAGGAAAAGAGATATCAGTTCGCCCAACTGGCAATCGCAAGCGGCCGAACGTAGGGGCAGACACATCTCGCGCGTCAATCGTGAAGCGCCTCGCCATCGCCCCTTCGGAATCAGGCATCTGTGCATCCTCTCATATCCCATCAAAAACCACATTCCGCACCTCTTCGACCTCTTCAGCCTCTCAAGCCACCTTCGTTTGTAATCGGCGCCCCAGCAAATGCATCATCTTCCAAACCTCGATCTTTCTCGATTCTTAAGCCACCTCCAAGGCCCCAACCGACTAATAGATCGATGGTTCTAAAGCCTCTTGCTCCGCCTAGCTTTGCTCCATTTCCTCCAAAGAAACCATCGACTGAGATGAAGCCCATCTCATCTTTTGCGATAGATCCCACAAAGGACGGTGCAGGTGCTGAGCTGCTCTCCCTTTTCCTCCAACAAAACGGACACAACTTCGTTCTACTCCATTCGATCGTGAGATACAGCGTGGCATTGGACTCAGCCCTTGCAAGAATAAGAATGCTAAAGGGAAATTTGTACGGTACGTGCGCGTCTCACGAGATCATTGGCTGATCGATACTGAAGCGCGATGGTACAATAGTGGTGGAATGGCAGCACGTGCGCAACACCTGATCACTGGTACAAAGACCGACTATACCCTCTGGTGCCTACAGCTTAAGCAGAAACTCTCATCCGCGTCACCCTCTGCACCGACTTTATCGTGTGATTTGCGCCTACATATTTTGCGAGTACTGCCTCTTCCCACGAAAACCCCCACGCCTACCCGTGTGCATATCGCCATTTGCCGCATCTCATCGCGCCATAGGTTCGCCAACATAACGGATCTGGGAGATCAATGCTATGTCGTTCTTTTTCCACACGTTGTCGAACCCAGTCGTAATTTCCAAGAGGGCAGGGATGTCTTGGCCTGGGTGCCGTGGTACAAGGCTATGCTGTCCACTGTGGTGCCAAGGGAAGTATTAGAAAGTCTTTCGGTCGAACCATTGATGCCCCCGAGAAGTGTCATCATTGTACCACGATGGCACATTATGCAGGCAAACTGAGTGATAGGAGAGGTCCAGGCGTTGAGGTTCGTAGCGGGTGCTGGATCACGCGTTGTGGTTTCATACTTATATTGCATGGCGTTTAGAACGTACCTTTTTTCAAGTCTCTTATCTGCCGATGAGTCAAACGCCAGTGCCTCGCCGATCCACATGGGAAAAACCCCTTACTCTATGGAAGGTGGCTCCCCTCTGACATGACTAAAACGTGTCTCAAACACCACAAGAATGTTGTACTCGACTCGGACGCTCGAGTCTACCATGTATACCCTTTTGACTGACCCAGGCACAATACAATTCGTCCGCAATTTAAACATGTTTCCGAGCTGAATCTGACTCACGATTTGAAATGAAATATATAGGATTAAGTGCATGCGCGCGGGCCTTGAGGGGTGCCGGTGAACGTTCAGGGTGTAGTTCAAATGAATATACCGCAGCGCTGCCCTATGGGTAATGCCACCGTGCGTCCATTCACTGCGGATGTGAATATACTTTTCTACCTTCATCAAAGTTATGTAATTGTGATTAAGTATCAAATATACTCACCTATGGTTTGCAGACTTGGCAGAGACCCTGACGCGGCACAGCGCTTTATATGATAACTCGAGGCGGAGTTCCATAAGGTTACCATCCCCGGCACCCGCCGAATACGGCAACATAAGTTTTACATACCGGCGCGTTGACCTTAAAGGCTAGGTCCAAGTTGTTGCCCAATAGCAGATTAATATTAATTATCGCTACTACAAAAGTACATAAGTAAATCCAACAAACGTGCCACGTACCTGGCTGAATGCAAGTGGCCAACTAATTGAATTGGTCCACACAACTACCCCACACGATCTGGCGCTGATGTACCTCATACGGAGATGAACTTACACGTACGTACCTGGGCTCAATGGTATACCCGCCCCTACCCCATGATGGAGCGGTTGTCTGGCCTTTCATGTCTCCAATTGACGGTTGTCAGTGTGAAAGGAAACGAATTGAATTGCTACTGACAAATTCTAGGTTTCCCACGGCGCGTCGGTATCACTGCTACAACGACAGAATGGATCTAAGAGGGAATTATGTAACTACTTGACTCCTGACGCGGATGTCTGCATGGATATGCTCCTCGAAATGGACACCAAGGAGTATCGACATTTGGCTGTGACGCGTATGATATACGATCACGTGATTACGTGTTGGGATTAGCCACAAACGCGCGTTGAGTTTTAAACTTTCAAGTCTCGTACTAACCAATCTGATAGACTCGAACACTAAGCGCTTGTTTTCTCATCCAAGATGCCCAGAAAACGCGTATCATCAAGTAAACCTCCTGCTCAACCAATGTCAGGAGACGAAGGAGACATGGACTTCAAGCACTCTCAAAGCAATAGTGATGATCACAATAACGAGTTATTTTGTAACATTTAATTATACTTAACAAGCTGACAACAGATCTTCAAGGGCATTCGCGGCCGTTGCAGCGGAGTTCAAAGGTTCGTTTTTCATTATAACGCTAGCTGGACATGATTATATGCGCTTGCTAGCGACATGGGAGAAAAAGTTGAGGGGACGCGACGATAAGATAGTACAGACAGCACAAAAGGAACTCAACCTTGCCGTTCGTATTCATGATATCCCTTGACCTCATCTTTACCTTTCAAGCAGCTTCAGAACAAGGAAACTGAAATCGCCAACATCATAAACGACATGTAGGACGTCCTGTCACCGCACATATCACGATCTGATACACGATCGAAGGGAGACCCTTCACCAGGATTTCCTCGAACAATATGCGATTCTAGAAGACAAGAAGCGTAAAATCGTAGCTGCGATTGCTGAAGCACAAGAAGAACTTATAGTCTGTCCTTCAGCTCCCACATTGTCTAAGCAAATGACATCTTCTCACAGCCACTCGCGGTCAAAAATCACCAAGCGAACATCAGCCTTGGACACGAAGTCGAGAACGGCCAACTGGAAGGGATGGCCCTCATCAAGGGTGCTTGTCAGTGTATGCCTATTTCCGTTCTCTTGCTGCTCTGTAGCTGACCTCCGTTCTGTAGCCACACGGGACATTGGGCAGGAACTCGGCACATTGCGCTTCGATAGTTGAATGATAGAGCAATCTATTGTTCCTACCTTGGTCTGTATTAATTGAGCGTAGATACGGTCAGTATGTCCCATGTTAATGGACCGTATTTATGGACTATCAGGCGTTTTCATCCCCGCTGCCGTATTGTATTGCATGCTTGTTGAACATGCTGTACCAATAAGTTGTCAAGATTTTGATTCCCATATGACGTGGAGTCAGAAGCCCCGACGGATGGCACTTTGCCGTACAATGAACCACAAGTCCCGATGTCCGGTGCGGATAAGTTCTCTTCTCTTCGCTACTGATGCGGCGGGTAAGAAACCCAAGAATGGTAAGATAGTACCTAGACCATGAAAGAAGCGCGGGCTTCAGCGAGCCTCCGGAGACGTAGGAAACAAAACAAATGATTGGTAAGCGTCAATCGCAAATCTCAAACGGCGGTCCCTGGATGCTATGCAGACATAGAACGCCGGCACGCTTTGTCAGGGAAGAGAAAGACATGAAGAAAATCAGAGCGCCACAGCAATTTGTACGAAACAATGATGATCAAAAACAGTGTTAACGCCAAAGTCGAGGAAAGAACGTTCGTACATGACACGCATGGGAGATGAGCTAACAGAGATAACAAAGACCCGATAGACAGTAGGTTTGGATAACCAATGACAAGGATATCTAGGGCACAATTCGCGACCCTCGTTTATCTGTCGGGACCCGAAGTGCTGTTCGTGTGCAATCGTGACCCGAGCAGTTTATCGCTGGTGGCACCGTCGGAGGAAGAAGCGAAGGTACCATTAGCTGATGAATGAATGAACGAATGAAGATTGAAACAAACTCACGGCTTATGGCAAAACCTAACCCTGTTGCGTGTTTGAGTATAACAGGTTGTAATTGTCACAGATAATTAAAGGTTTTCATTTGGCCAAGGTTACCCTGACTCGGTGGTACAGCGCCTCCATTGCTAAACCAGAAGAACTATAACCTTTTCAGCAACCCTCCACTCCGCCTTGGCACCGTCCACATCGAGATCTCTTAACCTTTTGAGCTCTGTGGCACTTTCACCAAGACGACCGTGAGAGGCCGTACGCTCGGTGTCTGGTGCCACATCGAGCTTGATGTCTAGATCATATAACGAAGGAACATGCAGTATCACTCGTCGTGGTTCTACGTCGATCGTTGAGTTGGAGATATGCGCATGAGTCTATATAACACAATGATTGCTATCAATACGGGAACTAAAACACTGGCGACACCACGTCTCCGTGGAAACAGACCGACAAACTCGATGATATGCCGGGGGACGAGACTTACCAGATTGGGCACATTGATTGTGAAGCGGATTTTGCGCTGGTCGTTCGTCGGAGTCCATGTCCATGTGGGAGTCGACGCGCTTTTCAATATTTCCTGGGACGAGGCGGTAGCTATCGGGGAAGCTAGTTCCTGAATGAGAGTAGTCTTGGTGTTGGACTCGTGGTGAAGGTGACCGGGCGGAAAGAGTAGTCCAGGCACATGCACTTGTCGTGAAGCAAGTTTGCCTTTCGAGGCGATGTTAGGTGTGCCGATCTGCCGGGAAAGCGACAGTGAGGTGTGCGATTCAACACGCCGCAATGCAAGTTCTATGCCAAGCCATAGTCAGATGATGTATCGAAACATCAAATGACCTACCTATAATATACGCTTTGAAGTTTGCGTCTTTCAGGCGAGACTTGATGGATGTGTTGAAAACACAGTCAACGACGAGGGCTGGTTGGCCGGCTGAAGGCAATATGTTAATCACACGGAGTAGTGCTTGAGCGAAGTGTTCGGAACGGGTACAAGACAGTACCGACCTTTGTCTTTGTCATCGCGAAGATCTGACACTACGACTGGAACGAACGAACCACCGGAATTCGATCCGTCGTAGTCTTGACCATGCACTGCATCTTCGCTACTAGGCGAAGGAGCGGGTACGTTGGTATCCCATGCTATGTTAACAAAAACTTTGAGTCCTTTCGGGATAGTGATTGGTGTGTTTGAGAGAGCTCCTAGCGCATCGGAGGGCGCACGAGGAGGATGGTTAGTGGCAGTCCTGTAGACGACGGCAGGTTGAAGCACGTTTGATTTTACGCAGAAGCCTGGCACTGGATTTAGCGCTAGACTGATTGAAGAGGACATTAGCGAACATAGCGTGGAAACCAAGTGGAAACAGCTTGCTCAGCTATGAATAACATCATTTCCATATCCGGTCGATTGGACCTGCACTTACCAAAATTGAACGGCAATTACGAAATTATCAATTTGCGAATGACTTGTCACGTTTGCTGTGTTTTCTCTGAATAAATCGGAAAATTACTCGGCCTCGCATATGCTATAAAAACCCTTTGATTTTCAGTGGCTTAACAAGACATCACCTTTTCCTTGTAAAACTAATATTACATTTGATTTCACTCCAATTCTACTTCCAATGGCCTACAACGTTACCCCCATTCCCGATGTCGATGATGACCAGAAGCTACAGCAATACATCCAGGATAGACGTGTCATTGGTGTATGTTCTCTACCATTCCATTTTACACTCATTGTTCATTAAAACCGTTTAGTATGACCCCCTGGTTCAGCCTGCTTTGCTCAGGCATGAAATTCAGCCCACTTCGGCCTCACAGCTCACAATTGCTGCTGCTCGTTACAACGCTGCTCGCATTGTAGCGGGTCAGGACGATCGTATCCTCGTCATTGTTGGCCCCTGCTCCATTCACTGTGCAGACCAGGCCATTGAGTATGCAAACTTGCTCAAATCCAGAATGCCATCATGGGACAATCTCCTCATTGTGATGCGCGCATACTTGTGAGTTGTGCCTGTTCCTTATGCATTGTATTGTGCAATACTAACGTTATGCGCATCGCTCCAGTGAGGTTCGCCGGCCGCACATCAGTTCCTGGCAATGACTCACCTATATCCTTTTATAGAAACCTAGAACCACTGTTGGTTGGAAAGGTCTCATCAATGACCCCGTTAGCTAATGTTCTGCTTTTTACTGTGATTTTTGCTCATGTTTCTACAGGATATCGATGGTTCCTACAAGATTAACAAGGGTCTCCGAGTGGCTAGACAGCTCCTCTGTGACCTTACCAATATCGGTGTTCCTGTCGGTTCCGAGCTACTCGATACCATCTCGCCTCAATACATCGCTGACCGTACGTCACGCCTTATCACTTTCCATATGTCTTTTCTAACACTGCCTCATCTTTCTTCACACGCAGTTATCTCTTGGGGAGCGATTGGAGCCCGAACAACGGAATCCCAACTCCACCGCGAGCTCGCTTCTGGTGTTTCGTTTCCTATAGGGTTCAAGAACGGCACTGATGGAAGGTACGGTACCATTTCATACCTTTTTATTGGAGAGTGTATTGCTAACGATCATCTCGGCAGTGTCACAGTCGCTATAGACGCGATGCGCTCCGCTTCTAACCCCCACGCCTTTATGGGTGTAACGGAGCAGGGTCTTGCCGCTATCGTCAAGACACGTGGAAATCAGGATGTTCATGTCATCCTCCGTGGTGGAACTAAGGGTCCCAATTTCGCATCCGAGCATGTTCGCGCGGCTTCTAAATCAATTGAGAAGGCTCGCCCAACAAACCATGCCAGCATTATGATTGACTGTAGTCGTAAGTATAAATCTTAAATCAATCTTAGCGAGGGAACTCATTTATCTCCTTTAGATGGCAATTCGCAGAAGAACCACAACAATCAACCTAAAGTGGTTGACGATATCTGCTCTCAGCTCGCCGCTGGTGATAGGAACGTTACGGGTGTCATGATCGAGTCCCACATCAACTCAGGACGCCAAGATGTTCCTGCTGAAGGCCCTTCTGCCCTGAAGCACGGTGTTTCTATCACCGACGCATGTGTGGACTGGGAGTGCACTGTGGGCATGTTGGACAGGCTTAACGCTGCCGTCAAGGCACGTCGTGATTACCTCTTTGAGCAAGGCCTGCAACGGCCAGCTGGCTTCCAACGTGGCACCCCTCCCTCGCCGTGAGCTCGTATTATTTTGTAACTGCGTGGATGCTTTGTTACATGTGCGTGGTCCACATGTATGTGTTGTATTTTAGCCTGCCATACTACTTCCAACGTCCATAGTATTAGATCTTTAGACGGGGGACTCTTGCTGTATCGTTGTAGTTAATAGCACTGAGGCCTTGCGGGGTTTAACTATTATTATGCTTTATCTTTTGTCATCCAAAACATGATACGATAATATGAATATGTTTTTTTGCGCAATCATCAATACCAACGTCATCTTTCGCACGTCGAATAGAAAAATGTTATCTCGACCGCGGTGTACCTATGTAGCATGCGCTGGATTGATAGAACGCGTCACTGTATAAGTACTTATAACGTCAAATCGAGCAAGATTGTGTCCGGCTTGGCTATCATAGGACCGCTCTACGTTCGTGCATCTAGATGCATGGATCCAATCTTTGGTGACTTTTAAGAGGATGAGACCCAGGACAGTGCGAGAGACATCTGGAGAGTGCCGCATCGTGCACCGCCAACTGAAACCCCCCCTCGCACGATCTAGCCAAGCAATACAACTCAAAGGCAGCCAATATCGTGCGAGGGTGATTCAAGTTGTTTTAGCACGATGCAGCACTCCCTTGACAAACAATTTATTTCGTGCGATAACAGATCATACCATATTGTTTGTAGTCCCTAGTACAAATACGAATACAATGATAGAACACAAAAGCAGTGGAGGCAGTACAAAAGCAATGGAACGGAAGTAGTAAAGCAATCCGAACAGTATGCAGTGTAAGGTACCATCGACGATTACCCCGACTGCATTCTTAACCTAGACGTTCGAGGAAACCTGAGAAAATATTTGAATCAATATTGCAAACACACACTCACCAAAAAAAAATTGAACGGCTTCGGACTCGTAGGACTAACAAAAGAGTAAGCTCCGCGTAGTAGAAGTGGTAGTAGTGGCGAGAGGAAAAACGTACATTGCGCTGTCGGGTATCGAGTACATCCCAGTAGACACAAAGCTCCCATTTTCTTCACCTGTTTGAGTTAATAAAGGAGTCCCTGTATCTACGTCAGTAATAATAGCATATATTACAATGTACCGTCGGCGACAGCCTGGAGGGTGTTCTGGACCCAAATATTCGAGGAAGCCTAAGCGAATGCTATTCAGTCGCTGCTGGAAACACTCACAAATTATGGTGCTTTCGATTCCAAAGGTTACCAGAAGGTTAAGCTCGATACCATGACGAGAAAGTATAAAATTATTACTGTTTGCTGTGTGTCGAGTTCCAGTAGACATTTGCGAGAGAGAATAAGTAGCTAATGCTGCTGATATCTCACCGTATTGTTGCCTGTCCCATAGGACTGCTAGAAAAATAGCAGTGGTTGCGCATATATGCACCCAGCCCTTTAGTATTCAATAATTCAAGTGTGCATCAGCCTGAATGTTGTTTACAAAGCATACATCGAGAAGAGGGATCAGCCAAAGGCAAAGATTCCGTCCCAGGGTCAGGGTGCTGCTATTGAGAACCAGAGGTCAAGTGGGTTACTAACTGGCCACGGCGTTGTTGCACCGGAGGAACATGAGAGTAAGGGAACAAGAGAGGCGTTAATGAAATGAAGACGGAGTTTAGGCTCGACAATTTATTACTTCGCGCACTGCAAGTGCGAGCAGCAGATGGCAAATTCAAGTTGTAAGCACGCTGGCTTACCTGAGTTCCATTAATCAGTACATATACAGATACTGTCGTTGATACTGAAAGCTTAACTTTCAGTATTTAACCTTTTGGTGTAACAGTCATGCGCTTGAGCGGCAGTCTGACCTGTTTATGAAAATGTAAATTTTGCAGAAACCAGCGTTGCACTCACAAAATACTAGTACTCATCATCATCTGCTATCAACTAAGTTAGATCTTACATGATCTGGCACTTTGGGTAATACTCTCGCACGCTCCCACACGCTCCCGCAACTTCAATGTCCGATGTTTTTTGAGGCTCCTGGTCAGCATCTATCTCGACGCACCCGACGGCACCCAACCTATAGGAGATATGCTGGATTCCGTGTCGCAGTCTAAAAAGTGAGACATTCCGGCTCAGCGCAACCGACGTACAGTCTTTGACGTCGGCCGACATTCGCAACATTCCAAATGTCCATGTCAATTCCTACGTCACGATAACCTGTTCCCTATCGAAGATACAAGCCCCTCCGTTCGAGCACAGTGTTAAATCTTTCCCCCGAGACTGAGAATAGCATTATCTTTATTACCAGCTCCCTGCGCTCGCTCGCCTCTGATCACCAGAGAGATTACTATTGAATTTGTCATGAGAGATGCGAGGACATAGGATCCCCGGGATCTCCGACATTCATATATTAATGTTAGTGGGAGGAGCGCTGAGCGCTCCATACCTTTGCTAATTTTATCCACAGCTCGTTGCTTTCATGTCGGCTTTCACCGACTGATACGCGCTCGCACCGGACTTGATTAGGACTCTTTGCTGTGGTGAGTATGTCGGCTGGTCGAGTAATGAGCCCTAGATCGAGGCAGTATACTCACCGTTAGAGTATGAGTGGAGACAACGCCACATGCAGACAACTAACCCAGAGGCAGAGCAAACGCGGTTTGGGGCACAAGTTACGATCAGATTAAAATCGAATCTCTACCAGCACCCTCCCAGTGAAACGAATACTATTATTGTAATACAAGCTAGTCCTAATAATTAGTATACTTAGTATACTCATACATAGTTAGCACGGCTCGCTTGCGATCGGTGATGTGATCCAGTATTGTAGAGTTCAACGTTAACCACAAGATCTTATGTAAGTTGAGATCGATATCAAAGATCTTACGTGAAATTCTCGACGCCGGACGGCGAATACAAAGACCACTCCCACCAGTATTGTTGGCGCATTGTATTGTAATAGTAGTACTGTATCATCATCTCCGTCTTCTCTATCAACACGGCCGACAACAAGTCACCGACAGAATCACGTCTTACGAATGTCTCTGCCATGCATCAATAACCCTCTCCAAAGACGGACCCGACCACCCCGACCCAAACACTGTATTCATTTTAGTCCCCGTCCCTCTCAGAACTTCCTTTATGCCCTCATCCAGCGTCCTCAGATCAACATTCCCAGGAGCAGCACATTGCGCATGAGCATCCTGTGCAAGTTGCTTGAGGATCGCTAGCAGCGATGCCGACGGAACACCATGCCGCAGCAGATACCAAGCTAGCCAACGCGATACTTCAGGGGCTTCTTCAGACTCCACTATAAGTTCCCCACGAGCATATCTGCCAAACACCGTGTCAAGGGCCGTAGAGCTCTGCACTTCCGCAAGACGCTCATCCAAAGCTTGTAATGCACCAGAGACAGTATTTTCACGAATCAGAGAAGGCCGAATATTGTTCTCTGATTTCCCGCTGAATCGCCGATCGTAGACTTTGCTGTAAAAGTCGGCAGCAAAACGAAGGTCTTGCAGTCGGAGATGGAAGTAGCTGTTTGAAGGTGATTGAGTGCGATACTGATAAAGCATCAGATGGGACTGCAATGTTTCCATCTTATCCTGCAGAATACTATCAAGCAGGACCGCGTGACAGTAATTGTGGAAGACTCGCTCTTCGACCGTCTTACCGTCCTCGCGTGAGAAATGATCTGCGAAAGCAAGGAATAGGGTGTCGTTGGAGAAGGATGAGATGAAATGCGTCAGGTCGCTCGCGGGGTGTGCCTTCGTGTCGGTCAATTGCGGGAAGTCCAGAGTTGCAGCATCTCCAGCGGATGAACCAGAGCGAACGAAAAGACTTCTACTCCCCCTAGGGTCCTCCGTATAGCTCAAGAAAGCCGTGCGTCGCTTCACGTACAACGTCTGGTGCTTTAACAGACTTCTCCTATGCTGCGGTACGTGTTCAAGGTCCACAAAGAAAGGCCAATAGCGGGGTGTATCGATTCTAATCGACAAAAGTTTGCTGAAATCCGGTATCAACGTGGGCGATATCAGCTGCGTTGCACCCTTTTCGGCACCTTCTTTCGTGGTGATTTTGACTGGGAGATAGACCGCTTCTCTGGTATTAACATCCCGTGCCATAAGGCACCTAGGCTCAACTGCAAGAACCCAGAGATGGCGAAGAGCCTGAAGATAGCTCTTGTTGTCTGATGATACATGATGGAAACGGGGGAAAAAGGCAACGATCATGCAAGCAATTGCGGCGTTTGAAGTGCCGAGGGTATACCGACCGGCCCCGAGGAATAACAAACCAAGCGACAGGTGAGTCGCAACATGGACACCATATCGAAACGCTTGGTGATACATGCCATATGCATATCTCAGACGCCGTAAGCAGGTGATTTCCCCGGTACCCGCCATGACCATACAAAGCGCAATGGAAATCAGGTTCAAGCCTTCACGAACAGCAGAGCGCTTGATCTTGTGATCAAATGCTGGACCTGGAAAGGATCACAAATTAGTGTGTCGTCTCGTGAGTTCCGTAAGGAAAAATTACCACTAGCTGCCACAAATCTACTGAACATATCGAAATAATTCGAGAGCATAATATATGCCTCATGACGCGCTGTCCCCGCGTACTTCAAGCCAATAGCAAAACAACAACCTGCAATGATGTTGTAATAGGCAAGCTCGATAGCATCGTCAGCCGGTTTTCCTCGTACGTGACCGTGCATGGCCTTCACGATAGATTCCGGAACCTGAACAAGTAACCACTGCGGCGTCGAGGCGATATCGTTCCACATGATCAAGGATCTCGCAATAGTCCGCATGAGCAAAAAGCTTGGCTGTATGCGGTTCAGTTCCAAAACCGTGCTAGGAATCTCCAGGATATCAGCAACATCTCGTCGCTCTGTCTTGAGATACATCAACCCAAGCGCGATAGAAGCCGCCGGCGAGGTGATATTGACATCGAACGTGAACCGCACTTGGGAGTTCACAACTGACTTTCCTTCACCATGCACAAGGACGCGGAGGCGATTAAGCGATGAGAGATCTGCGGGGACGGAGGAGCCTTGACCCAGCATTATCATGCCAAAGGCTAATGCAGCACAATAAGTATAAGCTTCTCGGTGTTCATTGCTGAGATCCGGTTGCACGAGGTCTTTTCTGCTGATTTGATGAAGACATACTTCCGCCATGCGTCTGTTTTTGGTACCGAGGTATAGAATTCCGACTCCCGCCAAACCGGCTGCTTGAGTCATGAGGGATACATTCAAGTCAACGCTCTGCGTGGGAAGCAAAGCCGGGGTATGAACAGCAAGCAACTTCGTCACATGGCGATTGCCCGTCCCAGCATTCGCAGCTGACAAACCAAGCAAGACGCCAATGGAGGTCAAGTCATGCTTTGGGGTTAGATATCCAAAGGTATGCCATGTGAGCATTTCCTTGAGGTGCCCCGTGAGCCCAAGGCCAAACAGGAAACCGGCATGTTCTGGGGTGAGTTCAGAAGGCTTGTTAAAGGCAATCCACGAACTCTCTACACCACGAGCTTCGGGAGAGATGCGTAGTCCTGCTGCGACACCATTATGGAACTCGCCCCAATTGAGGCATTCGATGGGTATCTTGCCAAGCTCGGGTGCAGAAGTAACATTTGATGGTTGTATCTTAACAGCATACTCCATCTTGGGAGTGACATAGGCTTCTTTCGTCACTGTCAACACAGAACCAAAGGTGAACATAGCACGACCATAGGGCAACGCCAGCGTTCGCTCTGCGATACGAACTACTTGATGCTGTTGTTCCTTCGCCTGATCATGTTCACTATTCAGGGGATTATCAATGAAACCTCAACCGGATTTATCAATTATCCCACTCACTTCAATTCCGGGCGCTCTACAAGCCTCACCGATGGGACCGCCGACGAACAAAGCATACGAGCCACTTCTTCCAATCTGCGATCTTGGCCAAACCGGATCTTGGTGAATCCCTTGAGATCAAGTTCGACTCCAGAAACCGCATCGATTTCTCCGACGCTCGCAGATTTGGCCTGTTCGGACAGACTGCCGATCGTCACCCTTCGGTGGGTATTCTAAAATCAGATCAGCCGCTGCAATATATCCTGAATTGCAGGTCCCTACCATATAGGTCTCGGCGGACTGAGCAATGCCTTTCTGAGAGAGCTCTGGCTGCGTTCCAGCAACGCTGAAAGCCAAGTCACGCCGGCCAATGAGGTCATAATGCTCTTTGCGCCAGTGAGAAGGAGGCGACAGTTGGCATGTTCTAATTGCTTCTCTCAGGGGCGCTGCAATACCCAACGGAAGACTGTTAAGAAACGCAGATCCCTTCTCTGCCGTCCCAAGCATATCGACGAGCTTTTCGACAGTCAGTTCTGCCCGCTTTTGTGTGGATGATACCGTTTTATCAGCAAGACACATATAGGCTGCTGTGAGACGCTGCAATGACACGAGCGGTTCGGCGTCACCAAAAGCAAATGAAGGATCAATGGAAAAAGATCGGGCTAGTCGAGAAGTTCCATACGCAGGGAATTGCCAGTCAGGATTACTTATACTTCCATAAAGAATCGCCGACATATCTGGTGGCCAGACTGGTATGCGGTCGTCCAGCATGTCCACACCTAAGCAAGAAGATTAAAGACATTCCAGTAAAGAAACGTACAAACTGACGCGTTGTAGATGGGGCGGGCCATCCTGGCATGATATTAGGACAGAGGCGCTTCCAGTAATCTGCCCATTCCGGTCGAACAATGTGTGCAATTTGACATATTAGAGGAATGAGCAGCATGAGGGATTCGTATCGAAGAACCACCAAGCGGAGGTCCTCTGCCAACATGTGCAATGCATAGAGCACAGGCGCGAGAAGAGGATTGACGGTCAGAGTGAAAAGGAAGTAATGTTGCGTGGTTGGAGGCGTAGGAAGCTTCAAGCATTTGAGAGCCGGATCGTCATTGAAAGAACGAGTAGAAGTGGACAAGGCTGAAAATCTCTCCCACACAGAAGAACTTGGGGGCTCGTCGTTTTTGAAAGGATACACAAGCTTGAGCTCGAGAAGCGCGTAGAGTGCGAGTGTGAATTCCTGGAACTCGACCCCAGGGGATGTTCGGAAGTAACGCTGTGACCATGACTCGAGAAATTTTCGCTGCAGGTCGAAAGCTTGAGCTTTTGGCATCACAAGTGCCAGAACCTGTATGGCCTGGGTCACCAGTGGATCGCGTGGGGTCATGTCCAGTCGCGCGTAATAGACCTTCCCATCACTCAGCTCCACATATACCGACGAGACGCAAACGTGCTTCAATGCTACAACACGGTCAAGTGAGATGACCTCAGATGAATCGTTGCTGTCGCCATTCCAGGGTTGCGCAAGCCTCAGTCGTATAGGAAGCTCGTGCAATCCATGAGTAAACAATGCTAACGAACCATCCTTCTTCACCGCAAGAAGGTCCCAAATGTCACCACGTGTCGCACGTATTGACGCAATTGCAACAGCTTCCAGCGTACCGAAACTCTCGACCACAAATGATTTCTTGCCTTCCTCAATGGCAATCATAAAGACGATCACCTGAGCTTCGGGCAGGCAGACTGCGAGGAGCGAGCGATGAACCTTGCCATCAAAGCGTTGATCAAACGACGCAACAGAGATATCACGCGTCCGCAGTCTACAACAACATGAGTGTATGTTTAGATTAGGTATCAATAATCTCCTACTGTCTCCCTCCCAAACGATGAGTTATCAACTGCTGGGCCCAATAAGACGCCTTCATTCTTCCATGTTCAACAGGGGTGACCAATACTTCTGGGTCTTTCTGTCCTCCAAGCGCCATTCTATCCATTGTCAAACTGAGATCTAGGCGAGTGATGGAATCCCGTTTCCTTCCCGGTATCGGTGGCTGAGCAGCGATCCCACTTGTCGTCGAAGGCGGAAGTCCTGACTTTGGGGGAAACGGTGGAGGAAAATCACCATCAAACTCCATGTCCTGAGGCAGACGCCGGTCAAGTTCCAAAAGATCGCTAACACTTGATTGTCGCCTGTTCCCAGGCGCGGACATGCTCTTCCGCGAAGTATTATGCCGTCTAGTCCGGGTAAGAGGCACAGGAGCGTCCTTGGGCTTCAAGTACGCATATCTCCATATAGACAGACCCCCTCTGTCCGCATCAAAGGTAACCAAAAATTCGCCAGTCGAATCAGGGACACCAGGAGAAACCCAGACAACCTCGTCGCTGGCAGAAACAGTAACCAGCGGCTTGGAACAATTCTCTTCCTCATCCACTAAAACAACAGGTTCATCACCAAAGCCTCCCAAAATACCACTTGTGATGCCTACAGCTTCAGGCTCCGAAAACGCGCTCGTGATGGTGAAGATGGTGGGTAATGGGTCATCTCCTGTGACACGCGCCTCGTCGACTTCGGCTGGATCAAGGATTCGCTGGATAAGGACACCGTGCGGACGGAGCGGCCACGCTTTATGGACAAGAAACGGAAGCGAAAACGTATAGTCCATCCCATTCTGCAAGAACACCTTCCCAATACTTCTCAAGAAAATAAATACACCCGAAATCTCCTCGTCCGAATCTTCAACAGCTTTAGCTTCATCTCTGAGTGATGCGAATGGCCCAAAGATATTCGTAGATCCTGGCGTTTCGTTAGATCTCGTATAGTGAGCACTGCCGTGGACTTGACGAGTGGAGGATCCCGTCGGCTGCATGAGCTTCCCGATACAGGCATGTTGGATGATCTGATTTTCTTGACTGAGGTCCCATTTCCTCTTGATAACGCCTCCTTGGCTCAGAACTACGCAATAGTCGTTCCAGGAGAGTTCTTGGTCTATCCAGGATTCCGATTCACCTGTGAAGAGGGGGCTAAAAGTTGTGTTCACAGTGTTAGTACCGGAACTTCGAATGGCAGCGCGTATGGAGCGAAGGAGGTCAGATTCTTCGGATGCATCTCTTGATGGGGTTGTGAGAAAAGTGGTGGCGGCAGAGGGCTGGTATTGTTGGGCTTGTATTACAACACCAGACATAATATGCGGTGTGCAAACATGGATAGTAAAAGCGACTATGATCAGAATAGGAAAGCGCGTTATTTGTCGTTGTTGCACAATACCCTCTGATGCTAACAAATACAAACATTGTTAGGGCTCCTATACTGGTAAACACGTTCGATACTATTGCAAACTTTTACGAACACAATTAGACTATGGCAGGAGTACATAAGGGAGGCATAAGAACTCCAAGATAAAATAAATGACCAAGATAAACAATATGCAGAATATGCTGGTACGATTGCGAGATCCAACTTGAAAGTGCGAATATGAAGCAGAAAAAATGAGCGAGGACGTCTTGCGTCAAAGCAAGCAGTCCGTCATATGAGCCAGCACTAGGGGAAGAACAAATAAAAATACCAGAAAAATCACTCTAACCCTATTCTCCGTACAATACCCAGGACGTTGTCCGCATGTCCATCCGTGGAGACCTGTGGTGTCCGCACTTGTCGGTATCCTTCCCTATGCTTAATGTATATGCGTGGTGACTGAAGGCAAAATGAGCATAATCGTCAAATAGAATCAACGAGAACTTACAATCAAGGCGAATTAGGTCGGCGACGCAACGCCTCGTGGCTACTTTTCCTACTCCCTATCAAGCCGATGTTGGGCAATGCAACACCCGGGATACCCTTCGTTTCCTCGTCGTTTAGCTTCCAGATGTTGCTAACAGGTAGGTTCGAAGAGTCGTTCGTGACAATGCGATCCCTCCCAAATGATGAGCGCCCCGAAGAGAAACTATCGTCGTAATCCTCTGGGGAGAGGTCAGCGGATGAGGTAGAACTCGGAGACAGAGTGGGGGATTGCACGATATCCTGCAAGAACGACGGAAGTAGAGGAGCAGGGATATTAGAAGGAAGATAGTCTTCGAGATCACCAAGGCTTGGGAACGAAGACGGGGAGGTACGACGAGGAGCGGATGTTTCATAGATAAATTGAGAATCTGAATACTGCGTGCCCACGTCGAAATTAGAATGCGAGCGGGATCGGTATGGTACCTGGTTCTGAGGAACATTATCCATGAACATACGGCGGCGCTGCGGGGGTGTCATGGAATGAGACCGGGGAGCTTGAGATGGAAGGGATGGGGGACCACTCGCGAGCGGAAGCTGGTTCTGCGCAAGGAGCGAAGTGAGTAAGTTGATGCGCTCCGCTTGCACAGCAGCGGAGATGGAATCGCCGTTTCCTTCAGCATCTACAAAAGGTTGGTAAAATGTCAACGTCGCAGTTAATGTGCACCTACAAGGAAAACAAGTCTGGCAAACTTTGCGGCGTCTCCAATTCAGATAATTGCACTTTTGACAAATCCAATCACCAGGCTGATGTTCGATAGGGCCACGATTACCAGTGTTCAGGATCGGGGGCTGCTAGGGAACAATACATGTCAGCCTGGGAAGGAAGGACATAGAGCGCAATGCTTACTGGAACAACCATCAAGCTGCTTGGTCGAATTTGACCTTGTTCTGGAAATGATTCATTATCCGGCCAATACATGACGCACGGCGACAAGGGGTCCGAAGAGACGTTTTGCACCTTACCTCCCACCGCAAAAGAACGGCCAGACGGTGTGAGGAGTGGGTGGGCAGGTGAGGGAGGCTTTGCACTCATCATGCTCGGTTGGATAGGTGGGGGTGCATGACGCACGTTATGACCGGCACTAGAATAAAGGGGAGAGGTAACTGATGGAGAATGAGTGCTTTGTGGCATGGGCGTGTGTCCAGATGAATTGACGAAGCGGGGAGATACTGGAAGACGCGATGGGGGTGGCCCGCAAGACCCTTGTCGCTGCATCGTTGACGGTGGGTTCTCAGAACGTGGACATCCACAACCTCTGCAAGCTAAATTGCGTCTGTGTAAAATCATGCAAGGAAAGGAGTCAGTCAGCACCATCCTTGCATGAGAGATGGGAAGGCAGATGGAAGTAGCAAAGATACGGATCGTGAAAGATTATAGAGCGGTTCAAAGTAGGTAATGATGACGCAAATGACGATCGGAGAAGTTCAGAATGTGATGTTGTCCCCTAGCCCGTCGGGATTGTCCGATTCAACGGGAATGAAAGAATGCAGAGATACGGCGACAGCGTCAAAGAACAAAACTCACCCAAAGTTGTGAGCCGCGCAGTTTGGTGAATTGCATCTGTCGAAAAAAAAACCAATCAGTACTGACTCTACAAATCATTTCAAATAAAGTTGCCCCTAAAAGTCTGGGCAACTCCACACGATCTCGGTGTTTGTAGATTGAAAGTGCTTACATCCAATCACCCAGCCTGAAAGTTGTTCGCGGATTGGGCGGGTTGCTGGAGATAACAAAGTCATCATTTGGTACCCCGATAGAGTGCGCGAATGCGGGCGTGCCGAATTGTACGCATTTATGAAGATCAGGTGTTGACAAGGACATGCGGAGACCAGCAGGATATGAAGTGGCAGAAGAATTCTGACGAACGGCGACCTCGGGTTGAGCCGCTGCTAAGCCAAATGGATGATTGTATATGACACACCTTGAACAATGAATCGACTCTGCGCAACCTATCAAAAGGCTCCAAATCGCTTTGAAGAGCAGGGGTGATGGTGATGGAAGGGTGAGAGAGAGAAAGTGCTGTGCAGGCCTAAGAAATGACATGTTTAGTATATTTAAGATCGGATGATTAGTAAAAGTGGATGAACAAAAAAATAAGCCAGCAAGTTGAATAAATCATCGATATGTATTATTTCACGCGTGCCTGACTGGTAGCAATGCAACGGTATCCTTTGCACGTGGAGGACGGGCAGTGGACCCAAAAGGGAAATTATACGTCAGGGGATGATAAACCGATCGAGGGAACAATACCAAATAAAGAACTAGATGGGCCGCTTACATCCTCGTGTGACTGAAATATTGCCCAAACGTCGTTTGGCTCAATGCACTCGTTCGCAGCCCACATAGACACGGGGGGTTTACGACGATCTCGACTCTGTTCATGAAATCATTCAACGCGTGCGTCGACGTTCTACCGGTGGTTTACGCTTACCTCTGTAAAGAACGATACAAATGATGACAATGGCCAACGACGATCTTTCTGGAGCTTCAAACGACTCATCAGATATTGAAACGCATAAAGGACCAAGGTACTACTTACAAGCAAGACTCGGGATCGTGAATTTCTGAATTGCTCAAATCTGGGAGGGAAGTCGCACGATGGCAAGGAAAGCCCCTCACTGATGCTGCTTCGTGAGGAAGTTGGAGAGGAATTGAAGTGGGAGTCGTTGTGAAAGCGGTGATACGCTGGAATAGCAATGTCGAAATCGTTTGACATTTGGCAGGATACAGGTATAGACGGAGCGCCCAGGCGAACAAGGGGTGAAGGCGGCTGAGAAATAGCCGATGAAGGAATACAAATAGGTCCGACAGAGTCCTCTGAGTGACGAAAGAAATGAGAGGGGATGAGGAAAGACATAGGTAAAGTACTGGGACGAGATGAACTATTTGAAGGAGGAGATACCGCCAGCGGAGAAGTCATTTTTTTTTGTTGGTTACCAGAGAGAGAACGATTTGCAGATTAAAGTGATTGAAGATCGCTTCTCGAGAACGAAAATAGAGAAAGTAGTACTTGAAGAGGGTGGGTAGTAGTACTAGACGCATGTATGAGTTTCTTTTGCTTTTCAACTTTCTTGGAAGATGCGTTTTGACGCTTCACACCGTCAAATTAGCTAGTGCGATATGTCGCCTCACCCTTTCCGGGCGGTTACTTCCGCTCCGTATACGTAACTACGTAAACCTGGTTCAACATCGATTCAATTCATTCATCATCCTTCCTTTCAAAATGATCATCAATTTATCCAAGAAGCCAGCGAAACAAAATTCTATGCCGGATCCTCGGCCTTGACCCACCTACATAGTAAACTTATACTTGTGAGCCGTAAGTCTCTACTAACAGACTAACGGAACTTTGAATAAATAAATTACTGCACTTTCACGGCACCGCGTCGGGTCCATACGTTTCGGAATGTGCTTTTAGACTCAGTGTCCATAGAAGCCTACCGAAACTCAACCGAACCAGAACTGCGTGCAACACAACACTATAGAAGGCCCGCGAATCCCTACTACACAGGGTCGGAAAGTCGATTTAGCTTTTCACACCGTGTGATATGAACCACGCATGTCACTCAAATATTGGGCGATACAGACAACCAGTGTGGCTCTCACCCCTTCATACGAGAGCAGTGCTTCCAGCGATGGCGCCGGGCCCGCTTGAGTTTATGTGATTCAGATCTGGATCACATTACACGTACTCGTTCACCTTCAACTCAAGGCTTTCAAACTACCGCATATATAACAACCGCGGGCTTGCCAACCGTTAGCCTCGAGAGTAATTGTAAAAACGGCACGAACTCCCGAGTCCGATGTGCTTATAGTGCACGAGGAATGTGCAAGTGCATCGCTTTTTGTCAGGGTCAACAAATCGCAAGTGCCAAGCTGTCCCATAAGTAAAACGTAATATGAGCGCCGAAAACTGT
The DNA here is from genome assembly GCA_016758765.1 of Suillus cothurnatus. NCBI lineage: Eukaryota > Fungi > Basidiomycota > Agaricomycetes > Boletales > Suillaceae > Suillus > Suillus cothurnatus. The sequence goes on along the minus strand of JABBWL010000141.1, from coordinate 153,897 downwards.
CAATCAAACATAGCCTCGGAGGGTTCTAACTTCTCGAGGGGGATGGAAAACTTCTGATAGCGAGGGGCAGTGCAACACATTAGCGCCAATAATAATATGTATGTACTATAATCTAATTAGTAGTAGGTGAAAAGACTCAGCTCGACGTCACCCTTGGCGCGTGCCCGTACAGCATTTTCCTTAGCCTATCTCCGCTAAGGGTCAGCACCATGTTCTCCTCGACGAGATATTTCGCGTATCTCCTCCATGCCTCAGCCCCTTTACCAACCCTTGCAGGACTCTCACCTGACCAACCCTTCGCCATCTTCCCAGCCTTCAGAGTACTAATACTCCCAACAACAACGAACAACCCTCTCTTCGCACGCGTCAGTCCAACATTTAATCTACGCCTGTCAGCAAGGAACCCAATGTACCCCGACGTATTATTTCGCACGGTCGAAAATATAATCACGTCCTTCTCCCGTCCTTCGAACCCGTCCACCGTCTTCACCTCGATACCGCTAAGCTGCATCATTCGGTGGTCGCCAAGAGTGGATTCGAACCGCTTGTGATACTTGCTGTCGGTGTTTAGGAGGCGATACAAGAGTGATATCTGGGCAGCATACGGCGCAATGACACCTATATTCGCTCCTAGCAAGTTCTTTGAAAGAATGTCAGTCAGACATACTTGCTAGCCAGGCAGTGCTCACCTCGTTTTGCAAGAGAAGGTCTTCAACGATGCTACAAACAATGTGAGCCTCATTCCAGTTCACCCTGCTGCGGTCCTTGAGAGTTTCTGCACCGCCATGATCAATGAATACGACAGAGGGACGATGACCAGTGAGAATATTCTGCTCGAGATGACTTGACAGCGGAGGTAGTAACATGGGGTGTATGTTACCAGAAGAGTCCACCGTCCCGTCTTGCAAAGCAAAGTCATAGAACTCTAGTGACGGAAATCTAGAAATGGAAGGATGCATCCTGTACTGCACATCAAGCATAATTGATGGAACAACTACAATTTGATATTCCCGATAAGAAATCTTCTGACAGATGTCAGAATCACACACCTCCTTCTTCAGTAAGTCTTTCAAATAGACTGATCCCAAGGCCGTTTAGTTGCGCTTCGCGGCTGGTAATGACCGGAGGTAATTGTTTGTGATCTCCAATCAGGGCAACATGCTGAGACTGCGCTAATGGTCAGAACGAAAATACGGTAATGAACTCGTTCGGCTCACTCCTCGCATCAAAGGAATGAGTGACGCTGGCTCTGTCGACATAGAGGCCTCATCTAAGAACACAACTGGAAAGTCAAGGATATTGAGTGCGGCGCTGGCAGATGTGATGCACGTTGTGCAAATCTACCAAGGAGTCGTGAGTCCAAGGCAAAGTGAGGCAGATAGTATATCACTCACTACGTCAGCCGCAGCAGTGATATCGTTGAGCATTTCTTGATGAAGCGCATACAGTTTCGCTCTCAGCGCCAAAACTTGCCTCTCTAATAGAGTAAACGCAGTCCGCATGCTACTTAGCTTTTCACTGCCCGATTTTTCAGCTACAACAATTCTGTGTTCCAGCGCGCCCAACTTTCTTTCGACGTTTTCCTGGTCTTTCAGAAGTTGGTCGACTTTAAGCTTGAGAGGATGCGCTTCCAGTTTCGCATCTAGAGTATATTCGTATAGAGACGATTTGATTTTAGCACCGAACCCGATTCGAAGTGGTTTCACGCCAGCCGCTGCAAAACCCTCCACGAGATTATCGACCGCAACATTGGTGTAAGTGCAGACAAGAAGAGGATGATGTACTTCAAAGTGGACCTTGAATAGCATCTCAGAGACAAGTATACATCGATGAGAGGATATCTAACCTTGAGTAATTTCACGGCTTCGATGATGGTTTTCGTTTTTCCTGTACCAGGCGGCTGAAGTGAACGTCCCTTAGTTTTCATTATTACTTGAGCAGATAAAACGTACTCCTTGAACAAGACTGATTCGTTCGCCAATCATCATGGCAATAGCTCGAATCTGGCTGGCATTTAGGCCCTCAAGGACCGGATCACCATCTATTGCAATCGGATTGACCTTTGAATATCGTCTTGCCCAGCTTTGAATGTGCATGTCTTTTTTGAACGCGCCTCCGTGCTCTCGAACCTCCCGACTGTCATGCTCAAGTCTCCCTCGCGGCACGTACTTAACCTCATCCGGAGGTTGCAGCGGTACATGCAGTGACGGTCTATCCGGGGAAAACGAACGCAACAAGACGTCTCGTAAATGTGTTCCGTGGAGAATGAACTGATTGTCTGGGGAGGATATCATATGAGTCGGGTCTTCTAGTGCTTGCGGGTCTTGATTGAATCGAGAAATCGCTTCGCGCATACGAATGTACACAATATTGGACCGCCCGACGTCCAAGCGCCAGCAGCCATCTTCGACTTCGAACTTTTCTTCGAACGCTACGCGCAGCTGTGACGCAGTCTTGTTAAGGACGCTGCCTCGGTGTGGTGGCTCCTGAAGGGGATCGAACCTTGAAACAAGAACTTGCGTACCGTTCCTGAACACGGTGAGTGCGCTTCTTCGACAAAATTCCAATCGATACAAGAACTTACTCGAACCTATGATCTGGCAAATCGATACCAGGACCAAGAGAAAATGAAGCTACAAAACGTCCGAACTTTGGTGCGCCCATCCAAAAAGCAGAAAGACCCGTCATCGCGTACCCTTCTTCTTGTAATCGAAATAACGACCAGGTAGATAGTCGTTCTCTTAGAATTGCTTCATCTTCAGCTTGTTCAGATTCCAGTAAGGATAAAAAGCTGCGAACAACCGAATTAATGAAAATGCAAAATTCAGAAAAGGGACGAACTGTTTATTGTAGGCTTGAATCTCCTCGAAAAACGGCTCGCCCTGTTGTACTTGAATGTGGGGAGGATTTGCGCGCTTGGCGTATCTCCGGTGCCGTTGACCGTCAACTAGTTGAGTACGGTTAGTGCGCGAAGTGGCCCTTAGCCGCCAATCAGAACGCTGAGAAGGTGGAAGAGGGGCGTTATTTCCAGAGTAATAATCTTCTATTGGGATATCGAGTTCCTTAGGCTTCTGAAGCAACACCTGCGCTGAACCCCGCGAAGGACACGAAACCGAAAACTTCGCCCGATGGACGCCTGGAAATTCGTGACTGTGCTTCTGAAGACCATTGAAATAGTTCCGGACACCGAGGAAAGTCAGGTTCCTCGCAGAGCGAGAAAACCTGTGGCCGTTCAAGGATGTCTTGATTGCTGTCGGGATACGTGCATTGCTCCGAACAATGTCGTTGCACAAAGCGTCTGATACCGATTTTTTCGGACGAAAGAGGGTAGCCAGCGCGTATGGTTGAATATCGACGCTCGGAAGAGTGTCCTCGATTTGAATGTTGTTGTCAAGTGGATTTTGGAAGGAAGTTAAAAGATTGCGGATAGGGACACAACCAACACAGCCACATACTTTCCGTGGACGACGCTCGTGACCGTGACGCCGGCCGTCGCTTGCTTGTTGCTCACTGGCAATTTACATTTCATTCTCGGTGAAATCTTTGCGCCGAACGTGCACGGAGTCATACAGAGGATGTTCCCCTCATGCCCTTTCGTGGTGTTCCTATCAACTCTAATGCTGGTCCAGTGAGTGTTAACTTTCACGATGTGGCTGACAATCATTCAGATTTAAATATCCAACCTTTCCTATGGCTAAGAATATAAAGGGCTCACCACTGGGTGTAGGCAAGTTTAACAAAGTGGTAGTCGAGGCGCCTTTTCAAGCACATCACCATGGCCCAAGTCGAAAGCCACCGTGACCTTATGACAACGTGATTCCGGTATCTAGACACCGTGGCATCATACAGTAGACTTTGATCTTTTTGTTCACGACCACTATGGATCTTTCAGACGAGGATAGGAGAGAGATCGGTCAGGTACGCCGAAAACCGTCCTCAGACTGGACTAAATCCTGAGGACCGCTGCAGCACTTCGTTTTTGGATTCCATGGGTATGAGGTCAGCGATGATGCAAAGGAACTCATCAACAAGTACCATGTTGGGTAAGCAAAAGCGCAGATGGATGTATCTTGCACTCATGGGCCATTGTAATCAGGAACATCATCCTCATCAAACAGAACGTGCAAAGTGAGACGCAAATATTGACACTATGTGAATCTCGCCTCGTTTCAATTACTCGGAACTTCGGGCGTCTTGAGAAAAACATTACAATAACTATTTTTTTCACAAGCAACCACAGACCACCCATCAAGTACTAAGTACTGATGTTGGTATAGCACATCGAAAAGGAGTACCCAGGGCCGCCCTAGGCACTCCTTTTCAATGTGACTAGGACAATCTCGCCCCCATTATGGAGAAGGATCCTGCCGCACGCTATCATCAATGTAACCACCTACTTCACACACGCCATCACCACCTACGTCACTCAGCCAACTCGATTTTTCTCCCGTTATTCCCTCACAAACCCATCTCCTTCATCGTCTCTCCTCTGCCCATTCGTACTACAGCCCACCACCGCTTTATCTGGGCACGTCAACACTACTCGCGCCGCCTCCGCCCCCACCACTGGGACCTCGTTCTCATGCATACCGCACTCGCTGCTGCCAACACCTTCGCCCTCTCCATAGGGTTATTTTCTCATCCGGTTGATCACAGAAGTGTGGTTTGTTTTGATATGTCGTCGATGCAGAACACGACTCAGGTAACTTGCGTTTTGTCCTCAACACAACAGGTGCTACGTCCAGCCTCACCGTAGTCCCTACGCACCTGCCAATTGAAGAGGAGGCGAGTATCTCGATTTCATTTGTACTGAACGACGATGCCATGATTGACTTTCTTTTGCTGTGCTGTATAGATGCCTGCCAGCAAGCCAGATGCTACCATCGCTGCGAGCACTCATGACAAGGCTATCGATAGGGTTACCGACACATACTGGTCAAGAATAGACCTGGATTTTCAACCGATACCGTCTTTGCATACAATAGTAAGGCAAATTTACAAAAAATGCTATGGGAAGACGCACTTCTTGATGCGCAAAAGGTACAATGACATTAATGATGTTGGAGCCAGTACTTATTTTGGTGACGGATAGGTCATCATACTCAACCCGTCGCCTTATCTTGGGTACCAGTTGAAGCATGCAACGCTTCATGGCGCACACTGCTATGATGAAGCAATCCAGACCTTCGAAATCATGCTCTCCAAATTAGACAATGCTCCTGAGATACAGGTACGATGTAAGTACCAAATAATTTGTGTGTCAAGATGCTTAACCCTTTATACATAGCTGCGCCAGCAGTATCTCGGTGTATCCGAGATACTATTCGAAGAGTCATTTACACTCAACTCGATGACGCCCCACTTCGTCTACTAGACACCACTTCCGGGCTCTTGTGTGATCGAGAGGCGCAGATATGTGCCTTTAAACTGAACACTGAATACAAGGAACTTCTGTCATTAATAGTCAAGCATGCAGACATCCGAACGAAAGAAGTAGTAACGCTCTACTTCCGCTGTGTCATATTATCACATATGAGTCGAGGGAAGGAGCCACTGCTGCACGACATCAAGGACAAGGTCGTGTACGAGTTGAATCCAGTCGATGGTATCGTAAAGTTGCAGTTGTTCTGCAAAAAAGCAAAATACGCTCAGACGGCTTCTGCAGGAGTTCCTGGCTCAGTCAGGCGACATCACTCGGAAGAGTGTCCTCGATTTGAATGTTGTTGTAAAGTGGATTTTGGAAGGAAGTTAAAATATTGCAGATAGTGACATGACCAACATACTTTCCGTGCACTGTACTTATATAAAGTACGTCGACAAAGCAATGATCAATCGTGATCACATTGAAATGAATCAGATGACTAAATGTATTTTCAAACAAGTACAAGCGTTGAAGAATTCTTGCGCATCATCAAAGAAAGTGTCAATACTCCGTAGGCTCGTGTGCTCTTGAGTAAGTAAACTGAGCTCATGGCACTGTAGACACTTCAATAACATGACGGCATAAACCCGATAAATTCAAGTTGATTATTGAGATAACCCCGGGGTTCGAAGGAGATGTTGCTACATGCGTGAGTCAGACCATGTGTCTAAGCAACCATGGAACACACGCACCTTTGCAATTTTCTCGCCTTCCGACAAGATAGTGAGACAGGATCGTAGATCCTTCAAACACCATTGTCTCGCGAGCCAGGAGAGGAGATTACGATCCCAGAAAGACTGAAATATATGGGAGAGCTTCTTGTCCCATGGATCTGGGGCTCGTGAAAGATGGACAACCCAATTTTGACATGCGTAATTGAGAACGTCGGAGGCGGATTGACTTTCTTCCCGTGCTTCGTATGCGAAACTCGAAAAGACCTTCATTGCATCGATGATCTCTATGTCTGGTGAAAGATGACCACGTGGTGACGTTGCAGGGGACTGATCCTGGTGCCTCAATGCTAGGAATACCGGAAACATCAAGAAATCCGGCAAGTTCTTCAACTGCTGGATAACTTGAAAAGCCGGATGCAAACGCATGTCTGGGGCAATCATGTACTCTTTGAGTGCCTGCAAAGTGCTCGATAATTCTTCCATGGTCACCCAGATCGTGCTCAACCGCCATGCCTGACCATCTGGCGTCAGCAGCCAATCTCGTCCTCCCTGGTTCTGCAGCCAGTCTCGCCCACTCTCTGTCTGCAGCCACTTTCGTCCGCCCTCTGCATGTAGCCATTTTTGCCCGCCCTCTGCCTGTAGCCATTTTCGTCCACTCTCTGCCTGCAACCAGTCTTCGCCACCCAGGATCTGGAGCCAGTCTTGTCCGCACCGCGTCTGCAACCAGTCTTGCCCATTTTTTGTCTGCAGCCAGTCTTCACCGCTCCGAGTCTGCAGCCAGCGTCGCCCGTGCAGGGTCAGCAACCAGGATCCCCCACTCCTAATTTGGGGCCAGCCTCGCCCAGAATGGGACTGCAGCCAACCTTGCCCGGCCTGGGTTTGTAGCCAGAAGCATCCAGCCTGAGTCTGTAACCAGTGGCGTCCGGCCTGGGTCTGCAGCCAGTCTTGCTCGTCCGGGGTCTGCAAATTTCTCACATTATGAATCTGCAACCAGTATTTGTCCCACGTCTGCAGAAGATCCGCACTACTGGACGGCGTGGGCGAGGATGGCTGAGGGGATGTGGGAGAGTGTTGTTGGGTAGGTGACAGCAGGGATGTTAGCTGGCGTGTACCGAGAGTTTGTAATGAGTGTTGCTGATCGAAGTTCTGCATCCAGTCTTGCCCATCCTTGGATTCCAGCCAGCCTTGCCCACCCTTGGATTCCAGCCAATATTGCCCATTCTCAGACTTCAGCCACACTCGCCCTTCCTGAGTCTGCAGCCAATCTTGCCCATTCTCTTGTCCATCCTCGGAATCATCCCACACTCGCGCTCCCATAGTCCGCAACCAGTCTTGCCCATCCTCGGACTGCAGCCAGTCTTGCCCATCCTCAGACTGCAGCCACACTTGCCCTCCCTCAGTCTGCAGCCAGTCATGACCATCCCTGAACTGCAGCCAGTCTTGCCCATCCTCAGACTGCAGCCACACTCGTCCTCTCTCAGTTTGCAGCCAACCAGTTCCGTCCCGGATCTGTGCCCACACTCGCCCTCCCACAGTCCCCAGCCACACTCGCCCCCCCGAAGTCCCCAGCCATATTCGCCCTCTCTTAGTCTGCAACCAGTCTTGCCCATCCTTGGACTGCAGCCACACTCGCCCTCCCATAGTCAGCAGCCAGTCTTGCCCACACTCGGATTCCAGCCAGTCTTGCCCATCCTTGGACTGCAGCCACGCTTGCCTTCTCGTAGTCGGCAGCCAATCTTGGCCACCCACAGATTCCAGCCAGTCTTGCCCAACCTCAGATTCCAGCCACACTCGCCCAGCCTCAGTCTGCACCAGCCAGTCCTGCCCATCTCCAAATAGTAGCCAGTCTTTTCCAACTCCGGACTCCAGCCACACTCGCCCTCCTTGAGTCTGTAGCCAATCTTGCCCATCCTCGGACTCCAACCACACTTGTCCACTCTGAGTCTGCAGCCAGTCTTGCCAACCCTCGGATTCTAGCCAGTCTTGCCCATCCTCGGACAGCAGCCACACTCGCCCACTCTGAGTCTGTAGCCAGTCTTGCCAACCCTCAGACTGAAGCCACACTCGCTGTCCCCCATTCCGTAGCAGCCAGTCTTGTCCATTCTCGGTCTGCAACCACACTTGCCCTCTCTCAGTCCGCAGCCAGCTTTTCCCACCCCATATATGCAGCCATACTCGCACCCCCACAGTCCTCAGCCAGACTCTCCCGCTCACACTCTGCAACCAGCTTTGGCCTCCCTCGCTCTGTAACCACCTGTTCCCGGCCCGGCTCCGCAACCATCCCCCGGCCCACATCAGCAACCACTGTATCCCCCCATTGGTCAGCAGCCAGTCTTGCCCGCTCTCAGTCCGCAACCAGTGCCGCCCGCCCTCAATCTGCAACCAGCCTCGACCTCCCTCAGTCCCTAGCCATACTCGCCCGTCCTCAGTCTGTAACCAGCTTTGACCTCCCTTGGTCTCCAACCACACTTGCCCACCATCAGTCTGCAACCATCCTTGACCTCCCTCGGACTCTAGCCACAATCGTACGCCCAGGCTCTGCGTCCAGGCCTTTCCCCACTGCGTCAGCAACCACTGGCTCCCCCCGTCGGTCAGTAGCCAGTCCAGCCCTCCCTGGGTCAGCAGCCAGTCTTTCACCTCTGCAGTCTGCAGCCAGGCACGTCCGTCCAGAGTTTCTAACCAGAATTGTAACTCTGAACTGCGATGTCCCCGAAGCCATAGCAGACCTATAAAAACTTGCAGGGGCTCTGGTGGCTGTACCATGAAGGATGATAAGTGTTCTAAGCTCTGGGGATCGTGGGATTTGATAACTTGGCTCTGCCTGCTCAATTGCGAAAGTGCGTCGAGGAGGCCCGTGCATTCTGGAATCTTGCGCACCATAAAGTGGAGAGAAGAAAGTGCGAGTAGGGAGTGCGGTGATGTGATATATTGCACTTGAGGGAGGCTGCATTTAGAGCGGTGGGAAACATAGTCACGAACGGATGAGTGATAGATATTCACGGGGAGACTGTTGTCAGTGGGAACATCTATGACAGACCGTAGTTGCACCAGCACTCTCTCGACATCCCTGCCATAACCAGGACCAAGAAGTTCTGAGATTTGGGACATAGGCAGGGGATCTGCAAGGGCAGAAACGATAGACAAGTGCAGGTATGCCTGTGTCGGGTCGGCGCATGTGGAGAGAATACGGTCGTATAACTTGTACACCTCCGTTCCTGGAAGCAGGTCACTCGTTAGTTCGAGCATGAGCTCAAGTCGGTCGTAGGGATCATTGTGTCGATCATCGATAAATTTCATCATTGTAGATGCCACAATGAAACGTCTCCCCGCTCGGTTTGCTAGCCGCTCGAGTTGAACCTTCGTTGGCTGTGGGAAAGAGGGAAAGCGACTTTGTAGTTTCATGAAGGAATGCTCCAAGAAAAGATAGATGTCTTCGTCGACATCCTCTCCATCTAGCGAGATAATGGCAGCAACGCCCTGTCCGGAAATCTTCACTGGTATCTCACACACCAGCGGTCGCACGGCTTCGTACTGCATGGCTTCATGAATATGTGCTTCCGAGCGGCTTGTAACTAGAATGTGAATCACGGGCAGGCCAGGATCTCGAAGAGCTTCGGCGAGCAGGGAGATGAGTTCAGCGAGCGCGATTTCGTATTTGTTGTCATCAGAGGGTTCAATTGTGGATTGATCAAGGGGTTCTGTGCATTCATCGAGGGCATCGATAACGAACGCCAAAGGCGGACAGCCACGCAGTCTTGATTTGAGCTGTCGCAGAGGTCGGGAAAACAACGCCTCCATCTGCTCGCGAAGAGGCCCATCGGGGTGTAGAAGAGCAGAATCCTCGAGGATGGTCTTATTCACGTGCGTCTTGACGCTGGGGAAATTGCTGGCCAGCTGGTAAGCAAGCGTCGCAAAGAGACGGCCAGTTGTACGCCGATTCGTGTGCTTGCGGGAGAAAAAGAATGTTCCTGCGAGCCGCTTTTCGACATTTGTCTCCTCTGTCACTTTCTGACATCTCATCCTTTCGGCTACAGTAAATGCAACAGCAGACTTTCCGACGCCCGCTGTGCCATGGAGCCAGATGAGTTGATTCTTCGATTTGTCATCTAATACTCCGTAGATGAAGTTGAGGAGGTTCACTCGGGTCCCTTCCAAACATTGAGGATGGGGCAAGCGTTCACGAGAGTCATGTTCAGCGCCCTTGACAGTGACTTGGCACAACTTCTCCCATCCTTCAGACATGTCCAAGAACTGATAATGAGGTCAGAGCAGACGAGAAGGAAAGGGATATTATTATACTCACAGTGGCTCCTCGACAAGGGGACGATGATAATCGTAACACAAATTGTGAGATAAAGTCTAACTAGCCGGGTAAAAACAACTATAGGTAAGAAATTACAGGAGTGGGGATTACCTTGAGACTTACCAGAACACTGATAAGGATAGAAGGCCAAGCCGTAACTTGGACTTTCTAAGTAGGGTACTGATGTTGTGAAACGCTATTTTGCGTAGTGAGTAGGTGATGATCATGAGGCGGGCAACGAAACGATGGAATTCTGACACTCACCAGTGTATAGAGCGATATAAACCAAAAGCTGAGATCGAACGGATGTAGATAGTGGTGAAATGCAGCTAAAGGATGTAGTCAAATTGGTTACCAGTGTTGTGTCTTGGCTGTACTGGCGTGGAAAGTATACACAACCCTCATCACAGCATCTCCGGCTGATTCAGATAAATAAAACCGCAGCTTCCCCACACCTGTGGCTTCTACGTGTTGATTCCATTCCCAGCCTAAATTAGACCATTTGCTTTCTGCCGCAGTGGATGCTGTGCGCTACTTGTTGTCACCGAAGCTTAAGGTGACCCTGCCATCCTTCAGCTTCAGAGAGAACAAATGAGCACGTTATCTAGTACCCGCGCATGTCAAAGAACGAGGATATACAAAGGTTGGCCTTTTTTTGGATATAACAGTTTGGAATCTTTGGATGACGTTGACAGGTGTCTTAACAATTTGCAACTTGAAAGGATGATTGGACGATAAGTCGTGCAGGGCCACATCCGTGGCAGGGCCCGCTACCTGTTTTGGTTGTTCTAAGTTCGATCGTCTCTCTATGCTTTTTTTTCCTTCCTTGGGGCTGCGGATGCACAATATTGGGACTATCAGAACTACGGTACGACATTCGAGTATAAGTAACAAAGTAACTAGCAGTAATCAAGTGGCTAAGTAGATGATCAGCCTTAAGTGTCGACAAGGTCGGCGTGATGTCGTCAAGCTGCTCAAGGACTTTGGCCAAAGTACGATTATTACATGAAAGTCAAAAAAAATAAGTGAGTCCAACAACGCGGCGCGCTCTTCAGACTTCATTTCGGAATTGTCATCTTCAATCTGCTCGAGCAAGCTGGAGTGTGTGATGCGGGCGCGAAGGGCTCAGTAGAAGTATCTTCAAGCATCTTTCCACATGGCAGGTTTCGCACAACTTTTGGTTTCCATTCGCCCAGCGTGATTGTACACAAATCAGACAAAGATCATTTTGTGAGGTTGGGGGATTCTGTAGGCAGGAATTTTGTGCCCTATATTTATGAGTTGCGTCCCGTTTAGAGTTTGCTTACGGTTAGGGTTGAAACGGTGTATTGACAACATCTTCAGACAAATAATGTCATGGGCGATGTGAGAGCGGTGCATGAACAACATCTTTAGACAAATAATGTCATAGGCGATGTGCATCATTTTACAGGGTCATAGAGCTCGCACGGAGACCTCCAGCCATAGCAGGGCTCTCACCCGTAAAAATCAACAATTGAGTTTTCTCAGGACGTCCTTGAATGTTCAGGGACCGAGAAGCACAAGCTAACAGTGGACGGTCGTGGATTAGGGCCTAAGCGCCTAAAATTGTCTCACCAAAGGGAGCCATGCGTGATGGATGTATCGGTGACTGGTGTGAACGAACGTCCAGTGATACTAACTGAAGGAAGAGCAAAATCCTCCGCCAACGTCCACTGGCACAGTGGCAGGCGTACCTCAGGATGACTGTGCAGAATATCGTGACAAAACGCGAACCAATCACGTCCCAAGACAACCGTGGCTGGCAAAGTATCGCGGACAGTAAACAGAAATTGAGTAGACAGCCGCACGTCGCCTTTGAGCAAAGTTACAAGCGCCCGAAACACGCCGTCTCGAGAACGATCGAGCGACACAAACAACATAGCAACCAGTGAATGAGAAGAAGAGTGGTCCCGCACAACTGATACATTTCGACCATCGAGCATAAACGACATGATGACATCAAATAAAACAATCAATTTCTCGCGTCACATACAGACATGCACCCAGATAAATCGTGAGAAAAGAATACTCCATCGAACCATGATGACAAATTATTGCCGCTTGTGTGCGAGTGAATTTCAATATGCGCAAATCCTGTGTTATTTTCGAAAAAAACGATCCACAAAAACCCAGCTACCTAAAGGTAGCGGGAATATGATGGACATAAGTCACATGACGTCTTACTAGGCATGTTGTTCAATGTCACCTGCATACAAAAGTAACAAAACTCACTTCAAGCTGTGGGCTTGGTTTTGACGCACGAGCTTGTGCAAAACAAGAGAATAAAGGCAGGAGCGACGATGGAAGAATAGGAGATGAATGGTTTCTTTCCCAGACTTTAATACCGACATCAATCGTTCACATTCAGCGCCGAGGTGATAGGGAGTACCAGCATATTTGTCGTAAAATAGTACGTATCCCTTGTCTTGTAAGCGTATCAACTAGTCTGGCTTTTTTTTGCTTCCTGCTACAGCGCGAAGTGACTGTGTCTTTAGATGAGGGAAAGATGTTGTTGAACGCAACCCCCACACATTTTCACGACTCGATGTTCACAAGCATGCGTTGATAACATATCAGCAGTCTACCTTCACATCCGTGGGCTGCATTGACTTGAGGAATAACGACTTGAATGGAAGGGAGGTGGCTTACTTTTTGCCTGATAATGGATGCTGTAAAGAAAGCGCGTTCGGCGGTTCTACACGCGTCTATCTGAACCAAGACAGCCAGAGGCGCTTACCCCACGTGCAGACAATGTGCATGGTGTGTTATATTTGCATCATGTGTTCTGGTTCTAGAAGACGAATGTTCTAGACTGTCAATTTTCCGAAACGACCATCAGCATGTTCCGATATCTCGTATGCAGTGCAGAAGACTCGTACGGTTTTTTTAGGTTTCATGAAAGCAATACATTGCTGTATCAATGACGCAGGACAAGAAGGGTAACGTACTTGATGATGTACTGAATATAGATCCGCAGGTCGTCATGTCTGTTCGTTCACGGCAGGGCTCACAACCCTCTAAAAGACGAGAACTTCTTGTATTCCTTCCAGAGCATTTAAGGAGCCTTCCAGTCACCACCGCTATCAGAGGTCGTCAATCGTGAGTTTATCACTATGCATAAGGCATTTACGGCTTTCTAATATTCCCAAGTGACCTTCAAGTCACTGGACAACGTTCGTACCATGAGCGCCTCTGCTGCTGCAACAGACAGCCACGACAGCCTCAAAGGTCTCGTGGAAGAAGTATTCAATGAATATATCACCAATGAGATGCCCAATCATCTACTTCATATCACCGAAGACGGCGAGAAGATAAGGTTTCGACTCGTGGACAGGGATTTCGTCAGGAAGCACTTCAAGGAGAAAATGGTCCCCGACAACATTCGCGCCGATTTCGCTAAAGAAATGATCGTGGACGGGGAGGAGAGGGAAGATCGTATCAGAGAGCGCGTGAAGAAGGAGCTCAAATACGCTATCCTCTCACATAGATGGTTGCCAGACAATCAAGAGCCTCTTTATCAGCAGATGCCGAAGGAACCAATGGAAGTCCCTGATGGACCAGGATGGAAGAAGCTTCAACGTTTTTGCTGTACAGCGAAGCATGTCCACAACTGCGAATTCGCTTGGTCCGATACGTGCTGCATAGACAAATCAAGCAGCTCAGAATTGGATGAATCGATCCGCTCCATGTTTCGCTGGTACAGGAATTCCCATGTATGCATCGCTTTCCTTTCTGAAACGGCAGACCTCGCGGCTCTTCAACTCCAGGAGAAGGGTGGAGTTGGTAACAAGACAGTTGATGTTTGGTTCGAAAGAGGATGGACGCTTCAAGAGCTCCTTGCCCCGTTGCAAATCAAATTCTACGGAGCAAATTGGGAGCCCCTCATCCAACGCTCCACGAACGACAGAAACAATGAGGACAGCAAAGTTATCATAGAAAAGATATCAACGCTCACGAACATCCGTATGGATGATCTCGAATCATTCACACCTGGCATCGACCGAGTGCCAGAAAAGATGTTATGGGCATCCAGGAGGCGAACGACTCGCATCGAAGACGTCGCGTACTCCCTTATCGGAATATTCGATATCAGCCTCATGATCGCATACGGCGAAGGTAACAGAGCCTTCTTCCGTCTCATGGAGGAGGTAATAAAGAGATACGATAAATGGGACGTGTTTTTATGGAGCGGTCGTTGTTCCCGCTATAATGCAGCCCTCCCGTATGCTCCGCGTTCCTATGCTGGAGGATGTATCGAAACACTTCGCAATGCAGCTGACCTGGCCGCAAGTTACAAGTATGGAGATAGGCGCTTTGCCTTGACCAATCACGGACTTGAGATTTGGGTGCTCGTTCTGGAGGTCGATGTCGAGGAAATTAGTGAAGAGTTGCCTGAATCGAGATGTATTTCGTTCAAGCACAAAAATTCTGGGGTGAAGGTGAGGCACATTGGCCCAAAGCCTCGCGAGAGGAACTGGGCAATTGGTGTCCTGGACTGTGCCGTGGACGGTAAGGACGGGTGCATCGACAGGTTTCGGGAATATTCCGCGTTCCTGCTGTCCTCGAATAAAGATTCATCTATTGATCTACCAGCAACTGCAAAGTGGAAGAAGGAGATGACAAAGGAAGTTGTTAGATTGTATTCTCCTGACCACGTATATGGCCCTCTGACTCTGTTGTACCTTTAGCTTCACTTTTGTTATCAAGCCTCTTACCCCTATATTTCTGTTCAAATGTTTTTGGTTGTCATCAATCGTTTTTGTTCTGCTAGAGGCTGAGACACTTCGCATTCAAGCTTTCAAGCCTTGAGAAAAGAAGTGTTGATGTCGGTCGCACCCGGTCTTCCTGAAGCAAACACCGGGCCGTAATATATCGTTCCTCTTTGGTTTCATTTACTGGCCTCAGCTCAACTACCGCATTCGTTCTACAAGAATAACCATTGTTAAAGCTTCGCCAATAATTCCACCTGTTTGGTGCTTAATGAATGACTCCACACATGTTACCTCGATGGGAAGGCCCGCGTGCTCCGAGAGCACCCATGCCCTGCGCTGCTGCGCACCTGGAGTGTCCTGATCATTTCATGCAGAATAGCAATACCACAAGATTCACGGCATGTCTCCCGAAGTTCGTTTAACGCATTGATTATTTAGCTTCGCAACATGCGTGATTTCTCTACAAGCAAGCGTTGGCCCTCTGCGTAAATGGTCGGTGGTTCTACACGCGTCCATTTGAACCAACACAGCCAGAGGCGCTTACCCCACGTGCAGACAATGTGAATTATGTGTAATCTTTGCATCATGTGTTCCGGTTCCAGAAGACGAATGTTCTAGACTGTTATTTTGATTCCGAAGGACCATCAGCATGTTCCGATATCTCGTATGCGGTGTAGGAGACTCGTACGGTTTTTGAGGTTTCACGAAGGCAATGCATTGCTGTATCAATGACGCAGGAGAAGAAGAATAACGTACGTGATGATGTGCTGAATATAGATCCACAGGTCCTCATGTCTGTTCGTTCATAGCAGGGTTCACAGCCCTTCAAAAGACGAGAACTTCCTGTATCCTTTCCAGAGCATTTAGGAAGCCTCCCAGTCACCACCGCTATCAGAGGTCGTCAATCGTGAGTTTATCACTATGCATATGGCATTGACTGCTTTCTGATATTCCTAAGCGACCTTCAAGTCACTGGGCAGCGTTCTTACCATGAGCGCTTCTGTTGCTGCAACAGACAGCCACGATCCCCTCAAAGATCTCGTGGAAGAAGTATTCGATGAATACATTACCAATGAGATGCCCATTCATCTACTTCATATCACCGAAGACGGCGAGAAGATAAGGTTTCGACTCGTGGACAGGGATTTCGTCAAGGCGCACTTCAAAGAGAAAAGGGTCCCTGACAACATTCACGCAGAATTTGTTGAAAAGATGCTCGTGGACGGGGAGGAGAGGGAAGATCGTATCAGAGAGCGCGTGAAGAAGGAACTCAAATATGCCATCCTGTCGCATAGATGGTTGCCGGGCAATCAAGAACCTCTGTATCACCAGATGTTGAAGGAACCAAAGGAAGTCACCGATGGGCCAGGATGGGAGAAGCTTCAACGTTTTTGCTATACAGCGAAGGTTGTCCAAAACTGCGAATTCGCTTGGTCTGATACGTGCTGCATAAACAAAACAAGCAGCTCAGAATTGGACGAATCGATCCGCTCCATGTTTCGCTGGTACAGGAATTCCCATGTATGCATCGCTTCCCTTTCGGAAACGGCAGACCTCACGGCTCTTCGACTCCAAGAGAAGGGTGGAAATGGTAACAAGGCAGTTGATGCTTGGTTCGAAAGAGGATGGACGCTTCAAGAGCTCCTTGCTCCGTTGCAAATCAAATTCTACGGAAAAAACTGGGACCCCCTCATTCAAGGCTCTACAAACGACAGAGACAGCAAAGTCATCATGGAAAAGATATCAGCGCTCACAGACATCCATACGGATGATCTCGAATCATTCACACCTGGCATCGACCGAGTGCCAGAAAAGATGTTGTGGGCATCTAGGAGGCATACGAGTCGCACTGAAGACCTCGCATACTCCCTTATCGGAATATTCGATATCAGCCTTATGATCGTATACGGCGAAGGTAACAGAGCCTTCTTCCGTCTCATGGAGGAGGTAATAAAGAGATACGACAAATGGGACGTGTTTTTATGGAGCGGTCGTTGTTCCCGCTATAACGCGGCCCTCCCGTATGCTCCGCGTTCCTACGCTGGAGGATGTATCAAAACACTTCGCAATGCATGTGTCCTGGCCGCAAGTTACGAGTATGGAGATAGGCGCTTTGCCTTGACCAATCACGGACTTGAGATTTGGGTGCTTGTTCTGGAGGTCGATGTCGAGGAAATTAGTGAAGAGTTGTCTGAATCGAGATGTATTTCGTTCAAGGAAGATCGCTTTAGGGTGAAGGTGAGGCACATTGGCCCAAAGCCTTGCAAGAGGAACTGGGCAATAGGTGTCCTGGACTATGCCGTAGACGGTAAGGACGGGTACATCGACAGGTTTCGGGAATATTCCGCGTTCCTGCTGTCCTCGAACAAAGATTCATCTATTGATCTACCAGCAACTGCAAAGTGGAAGAAGGAGACGACAAAGGAAGTTGTTAGAATTCATAAATCTTCCGACCACGTACAAAAACCACTCAGTCTCTTGTACCTTTAGCTTGATTTTCATTATCAAGCCTTTACCCCTAGATTTTCTGCTTTTTGTGTTTGTCTTGTGGGTACATGCTCTCGATACATTAATCATTAGTGATACCACGACACTGTCGATCGACTCAACGTAGAATGTAGGTCTAATACGTGCCTGCAAGTGCTTTCAGGAAGGCATACATTCCAGTATCCGATCAGGTCATTTGAGCTGTGACCTCAAGTATCGGAGTGAGAGGTTCAAGGAAGGAAAGCTCGGACCTAGGACAGATGGCCGAGCGGTCCAAGGCGCCAGACTAAGGAGAGAACCAGCTCATTTGATGAGCGTATCATCTGGTCTCTTCGGGGGCGTGAGTTCGAATCTCACTCTGTTCAAACGTTTTTGGTTATCTATCATCAAAAGCTCTGCTGGAGCCTGAGGTTGGCCGACAGTGGTATTCAAGCCTTGAGAAAAGAAGTTCTGATGTCGGTCTCACCCACCGGGTCAAACTCAAGCAAACCCCGGGCCGTGATATATCGTTCCTCTTTGGTTTTTACTTATGTATCTCACCTACCGCATTCGTTCTACAAGAATAAGCATTTTTAAAGCTTCGCCAATAATTCAACCTGTTCGGTGCCTAATGAATGACTCTACATATGTTACCTCGCTGGGAAGACCCGCGTGCTCCGAGAGCCCTCATGCCTTCAACCTTGTGCACCTTGAGCTAAGGCAACGTGTCTTGATCGTTTCGTGCAGAATATCAACACCACAAGATTCACGACATGTCTCTTGAAGCTCATTTAACTCATTGATGTTTTAGCTTCCCGACATGTGTGGTTTCTTCACAAACAAGTGTTGGCCCTCTGCGTAAATGGTCAGCCCAGTCCTGAATCCTGAGGCCTGATTACCAACCACTTGCAACATACGCCGCACGATTTCTGCTTTAATGTCACCAACAATTCTGCTAAAGTCGGACATGCGTGACGTAGATCGCATCATCTAATGCCTTTTGAAAGGCCAGGGTTAGCACAGAATACGAAAAGGGATTTCAGGAGGGCCAAATCAAAAGGTTCAGTCTTCATTTCCTAACAGAACGTAACGGTTTTGGTGACCTAGATGGGTGATTTTAGCTAGGAAAGTGACCCACAGCATCTTAAGGACTCGAATGGCTCAAGAGTTAGAACGAACGTAGTAGATGGAATCGACGCCTCGCCATGTTTTCGATTCCTAATATTCTTCATGTCGAGGGCGATATTGATGGACGTGTGCGAGGTGAACGAACGACAGGGAAAGCAACTGGGGAGAGACTGGAGAGGGAAGCGCAACGAAGCAAGGAATCCCCACCTGCCAAGATTCGGTTTCTTTCCATACTTGCATTAACGGTGTATGTTCAGAGCTGATGGGTAGATGGTGAGGCCTCAGTACTCAGTACTAGTGTTGGTATGCTCAAGCAGAATCGTGGTTTGCTCCCACTTGGTTGTATTCCATGTCCTAATGGAGTTATCGGATGACCCGGACTCGGAGATACAGTTCGTGTCGTTCAAGAGTTGCGACAAGCTTGCTTGTCTTTGCATCCCAGATTTTGACTGATCATGGAGCGTTAATCGAGGGCCCTTCCGAATCCCATCACCAGTTGCAATCAAGGCCATGCCTGGCGGATAGACGATTGCGTAGACAGGATGGTGCCCTGTCACAATCGGCTCCAGGATGGTCTCTTCACTTTCCATATTCCATTGCCTTACAGTCCCGTTCCGGGATCCGCTTAACACTCTCCAACCATCTCAACTCGAACAGACAGACTTCACAATTCTTGTGTGCCCCGTCCATTTCTTGATGACCTTGCATGTGTCGATGTCCCACAACCTCACTACACCATCATCACTTCCGCTAACCAATTTCATCCCGTCTGGAGACAACGCTATACCGTTCACTCCACTTTTTACCTCCCGCCAGTCTTCTCCTATTTGCTTGCCGTTCTTCAAGTTCAATGCCCGCAGCGAGCCGTCCCCTGAACAAGTGATACCAACTGGCAGGTGTATGACGCCCCAGACCCATTTAGTGTGTCCTTCAAATTTCTGGCGAGGCGTAATCATTGATGTAACTTTCCTTTTAGTGGTGGATGAAACAATGGCTACTACCGAGTGCAGCGCCATCTCAGCTTTCATCCGTCAAATTCCAAAATCAGCACTTACAAAGACCGCAGCGGTGAACGGGCAGCAGGGAATAATGGCTATTCTGGTCAGGTTAGAGTCAAATCCGTAGCGTGCTGGTACGTTGTACATACATGGTTTATCCTCGTTCTTGCTTCATAGCTTATACACTGCATGGGCTGTGCGGCTGAAGCGCCCAAGAAACAGAGTTAAACAGACTTATTAAGCAAAACATCGTTTCAAGACATCGCCTTCTATCCTCGGATCAGCAACCTAGTAAGTTTCAAGGTGGTTTCCGCTTCTGTGGTTTCTAACTTATAGCTGTCTTTACCCGACTAGTAAGATTTTATCTCAAAATCTGTGTTACGGTTATCATCGCCCCCTTGTCGAGGAGTCATTGCTCTTTCCTTCTCACCTCTGATCTCATCACCAGTTTTTGCATGTCTGAAGACACTTGGGAGAAGTTAGTCCAGGTCACTGTCAAGGGCGCTGAACACAGTTCTCATGAACGCCTACCCCACATGCAGACAATGTGTATGGTATATAATCTTTGTCCCATATATTCCAGTTCCAGAAGATGAATGTTTCAGACTGTCAACTTTGATTGCAAACGATCATCAGCATGTTCCGATATCTCGTATGCAGTGCAGGGAGATTCGTATGGTTCTGTCTCGGGTTTCACGAAGGCAATACATTGCTGTATCGATGGCACAGGAGAAGGGTAACGTAGGTGGCGCACTGAATATAGATCCACAGGTTCACGTATCTGTTCGTACATCCGAGTCTCAGGGTTCATAAGCCGTTAAAGGCGAGAACTTATCGTATCCCTTCCAGAGCATTTAGGGAGTCTTTTAGTCACCATTGCTATCAGAGGTTATAGATCGTGAGTCTATCACTATGCATGTGGCATCTGCTACTTTCTAATATTCCTCAGCGACTTTAAAGTGACTGGGCCACGTTCTTACCATGGACGCCTCTGCTGCTGCAACAAACAGCCATGACCCCCTCAACAAAGATCTCGTGGAAGACGTATTCAATGAATATATCACCAATGAGATGCCTATTCATCTACTTCATATCACCAAAGACGGCGAGAAGATAAGGTTTCAACTCGTAGACAAGGATTTCGTCAGGGCGTACTTCAAAGAGAAAAGGGTCCCTGACAACATTCACGCAGATCTTGCCGAAAAGATGATTATAGACGGAGAGGAGAGGGAGGATTGTATCAGAGGATGCGTGAAGAAGGAACTGAAATATGCTATACTCTCGCATAGATGGTTGCCGGACAATCAGGAACCTCCGTATTTCCAGATACCGAAGAAACCGACGGAAGTTCCTGTTGACCTCGGGCCAGGATGGAAGAAGCTCCAACATTTTTGCCGTACAGCAAAGGACGTCCATAACTGCGGATTCGCCTGGTCCGATACGTGCTGCATAGACAAATCAAACAACTTAGAGGTGGATGAATCTATCCGCTCCATGTTTCGCTGGTACAGGAATTCCCATGTATGCATCGCTCTCCTTTCGGAAACGGCAGACCTCGCAGCTCTTCGACTGCAAGAGAAGGGGAAAAGCAGTGAAAAGGCAGTCGATGCTTGGTTTGAAAGAGGATGGACGCTTCAAGAGCTCCTTGCTCCGTTGCAAATCAAATTCTACGGAGCAAACTGGAAGCCCCTCATCCAAGGCTCCACGAACGATAGAAACAACGGAGACAGCAAAGTCATCATGGAAAAGATATCAACGCTCACGGACATCCGTATGGATGATCTCGAATCATTTACACCTGGCATCGACCGAGTGCCAGAAAAGATGGCGTGGGTATCCGGGAGGCGAACAACTCGCATCGAAGACATCGCCTACTGCCTTATCGGAATATTCGATATCGGCTTCATGATCGCATATGGCGAAGGCAACAGAGCTTTCTTCCGTCTCATGGAGGAGATAATCAAGAGATACGATAAATGGGACGTGTTTCTATGGAGCGGTCGTCGTTCCTGTTACAATGCAGCCCTCCCAGATACTCCGCACTCCTATGCTGCGGGATGTATTGCAACACTCCGCAACGCAGTTGACCGGGCCGCATGCTACGAGTTTGGAGATAGGCACTTTGCCTTGACTAACCACGGACTCGAAATTTGGGTGCTCTTACTGGATGTCGATGTAGAAGACACCAGTGAAGAGTTGCCTAACTCAAGATATCTTTCGTTCAAGCATGAATACTTTAGGGTGAAGGCGAGGCACATTGGCCCCAAACCTCACGATACGAAGTGGGCAATAGGTGTCCTGGACTATTCCGTAGACGGTAAGCAAGGGTTCATCGACAGGTTTCGGGGACCATTTACCGCGTTCCTGCTGTCCTCCAATAAACATGGATCTATCCATCTACCAGCAACTGCAAAGTGGAAGAAGGAGATGACAAAGGAAGTTGTTAGAATTCACTCACCCGACCGCGTGCAAAAATCTCCGACTCTGTTGTACCTTTAGCATGACTTTCGGTATCAAACCTTAATCCCTAGTTTTTCTGCTCGTTGTGTTTGCCTTGTGGGTACATGCTTCCGACATGTTAATCATTAATTAGCTAAACCTATACCACGACACTATCGACTCAAGGCTATTATTATGGGCCTAATATGTGCCTGCAAGGTGCTTCGCGGGCAGTGTTCAAGTTGTTCCCCGCAAAAGGTTGGGCAAGCTCGGTCGGCATTGTTGAACGCGCAGTAGCAGTTGGCTCTCAGAACATGACCCGGCGTGACCTTTGTCTAGTACCGGAGTGAAAAGTTCATGGAAAGTGGTAATGATAGAAGCGGGGTTGTGGAGAGCAGGATGTTGCTAGAACAACATACATTCTTGTTTCGTTGAAGTTACACTTTGAGTAGAGGTCGCAATGAAAGGATGTTGAACTAGTACTTGATTATGAATGGATATGGAGAAGGAGACTTGCTGGGGGTCGCAGTACAAAATATCAAGTAATTGAATATGTAATAGAAATGTAACATTCAAGTACAGCCTGAGTCAAGATGGTCCCTAGTGCTGATGTGTATCATTAATATTGTACTATGATATGCGGCATTTAGATCGTGGAGAAAAACATATTGCCGGCAGGTTTCTAACCTGCACCATTCAAGAGGAACAGATTTCGAATCTGTTAACCACTTGGTTAAAACCGGTTAGGTAAGATAAATCGACACATGCGTGAAACGAGAGAAGTACAAGAATGAGAGAACACAGGAGCTGACGAGATGATGTCCAGAGGAGTACGAGCGAAAGACAACAAATGGGCAACTACTACATATAATCAATACCGCATTCATTTCCCAGAAGAAGTTCATCTCAGTCTCAATACTAGCATGAAGAGCAAATGTTCAGCCGATAAAATAGATTGACCGTTGAAAGGAAAACATCATGGTTAAGTTGACTCAAGCTCTTCGAGCCTTCAAGGAATAAATTGCTACTTGGTGACGCGTGTGCGAAAGCACCAGGAGCGGGTGTCGATTTTGCAGGTGCCGGAGAAGTTCTCCTGTCTAGATGTGACAGGAAGACTTCAACCTCCAAGCATCAGGTGCCATCGAAGTCCTCAGCATGAAGTTGAACATAGTTCAAAAACCCAGTTTTCCTGTATCACCCAAGGTCAGTTCACTTCGTTAATCCAAGAAAAATTGCATACCACCCAATCTTCGTCGTGAAATGTCGTGCCAGAGGCTGACGCGATACACTATTTGGCAGGCACACTGGGGATGGTGACCAATGCGGCTCGTGATTAGCATCCAACGAAGTTATCAGATAAACTATTGCAGGAAGGGCGGGTTGGTTGAACGGAAAGCCATGCCTATGTTGGTGATGGAATTTATTCGCAGATAACTGCGGATTTGCTGCGTGTGTTTGTGGCATAAAAGGCTTTGGTCGAAAATCCCTAACATAAAAATCTTGATGGGTTCCAACATGGGTCACTATTGTAATGGGTGAGCAACGACATCGCAAGGTCGTGCAGGACCAAAAAATGCTTACCAAGGATCAAATCCTCCGGCCTAATGCTACTATCGGTCGCATGGCCCTTGCCGTTCTTCAATAGATATCGCCATGCGTCCTTGACACAAGACAGATAGGCCTCATGCACCACCACGACATCGATCTGACTGTATGGAGGCACTACAACGGGCCATCTTGTACACGATGACATTATCATAATTTCTATTAGTTCGTAAATGAAACTCACCCTGCGACACCTTCAGGCAGCTCGTAGGCTTGGAGGGGTTGTCTGTGTATCGGGACATGCTCCCAGCACCAGTGCTCGCCGTGCGACCGCCGAGAAAGGCTGAGAGCAGCCCTTCCGTCTTGAATTATGTTGCTGAGAGGAACGAAGGATCCAAAGTCTCCCCCAACCGGAATGTATCCAATATCACCAACAGTAAACTTATCGGCCGGCACGTTCCTCTCATACCATGTGTGACCATGAGCGCCTTCAACATTCCAAGTGAGGTTCCGTATTTGTCGCAGAGTCAGCGAAGGGGTCTCATATTCCGTTTCTTCGATCATTGCTTCTAACTGTGTTGGGAGTACGGGAGACTGCCTTCCGCTGGGAAGTAGGGCTCGTGCCAAAGTGACGAGGTGGTTGATTTTCTTTCGCATCTCTTCTGTCACTGCAATGGTATGAGCGAGCCATTCATTATGAGCCTGAATTCATACCAAATTCTTCCCCTTTATCATATGAGTAAGTGACTCGCCCGTTATTTGGCGACATCTTGACTTCTTAGTGTGAAGCTCGAAGCATATGAAAATGATACTCACTCGCAAACACGCATCTAGCAAAGTGTGCGCTAATCCATAGTTTCGTGCAGTATACCACTTGCCGTCCCGAGGAGGAGGCAAACCAATCACAAGAGTTTTGAGAGAATCGACTCGAAATGAGGAAGCCTGCACGACTGTAAATATCAGATTCAAGGCAAATCAGGCGACATACCTCGATAAAATCTTGAACTTTGTTCTCATCCAGGTTGAGTTGTCTCTGGACGTACATCGCTGTGTCCTAAATAACTATCAACAAAAGAACAATGGCATATCTGTAGTGAATCACTCACTGCAAGGTCACGATACTGTATCTCACCGTATCAAATATTGATCACCTAGCGAAAAGAAAGACCTTACAAAACGCAACAACAACTCTATGGAAATCCCTAGATTTGACGAGCGTAGCACTTCGCGAACCAGAGCTTGAGGGCTCTGCGTCTGAACTGCTGTTGTATTAAACATCACATTATGAACGCCAGACAGGATGAATACCATTTGCTAGCAAGATAAAAGGAGTTGGGGCCCGTTCATCCGAAAACCCAAGCATCTGAGGTAAATTTGGGTGACTAGAAAATTAGACTAGGTGAAATCAAAGTGTTTCGTACGACATACTAAAGATTCTGCAACACCTTGACGTCTCGAAGCCATCTCTGAAAACCCAATTGAGCAACACTCTGTATACGCGAACATGGCTATGTTACAGAGTATGCATGGTCCTTGTCATTGTCGTATTTCTTGAGCAGGGCTCGTTGCCCTTGTACCTGGACTTCCGTCGCACCAGCCCACCATCCGTCCTGCAATAGAGACCGACCACGCAAAATCACTTCCGACTGGTGGTAGCGTCGAAACTAGGTTGGTATACAACACATGAGCAAGCAAAAAAAAACAGAAGTTATTGCTGACCCCATGATCATTCTCTAGGGTCAGAGATGACAGTTCTACGGGGAGATAATGGTCCATCAATGTTTTTTCGGGTGGTAGTAAGGATTCCCCTTCTGGTGTCTCCGGGGAATCGGGTTTAGTAGTCACTATACATTCCGCTGCATCGATGATCCCTGGGCTTCGTACCTCTACGGCGACCGAGTCTGGTCCATTCAGAACCTCACAATAGGTGGGTGGAGGCGAAGCATCGATGTCTCTTTCAGTAGTTGCGTTCGAAGCAGTATTTCCTCTCAATGAGCTCACAGCGAGGTGTATATTGATAAGAGTAGCGAGCTTCGCCACATGGCTCTTTAGTAATTGGAATCCATAATTCAAACACCATGCACACCTGAAAAGCCTGCGCCGCCTCGTCAAGCATGCGCATGTATTCAACCAGAGCGTCGTCAATTGACGATTTACGAAGAAACCTATCACTCCATTTTGAATCGGCCAACTTTCTCATGAATTGATGGATAGAGATCAGGATGCTATCAAGAGTCGAGAATAAATGATCGGTCAAGAATCGTTTTACGGATGACAGCCAGGTGTACCTTTCAAACCTGTCCAAATTCCTGAGAAGCGCCTCCGGAGCTTCATGGTATCGTCCACGCATTTGTTCGTTGATGTCAATCAATATTTGTGCAGCGCGACGCGCCAAGCGATCACAACCAGACTTGTTAACTTGAATGCTCTACATGAAGGCGAACACAGGTCGAAACAGGCGCAGACACGTAAATTTCAAGCGTCCACTCGCCTGAATAGTTTGCAAGATAAGTAGCAAGACTGAGGCGGCGGCAGTGGCTGGAGGAAACTGTATGGTTGCCATGAGATCCCTGGCGAAAGCCGTTGTAGTGATCGCTGCTTGCAAAGGATCAATATCGATCATTAGCTTTTTCGTACGAATGAATCTAAGTGGCATGGTGAAGGACTGGAAGTTGATTGAGAGTAGTAGCCGGGTCGCTGTACCGAAGGGAATGTCATACGAAAAAGCAAGTCGGGAAGATTGTAACAGCTTAACTGCGATGTTGCGGTGTAGACTGATATATCACAGACTAGAACTGTACATGTAAACAAATCTGTCATGCATGAGAGTTCAGCGGAGATAAC
Source organism: Suillus cothurnatus (assembly GCA_016758765.1). Taxonomy (NCBI): domain Eukaryota; kingdom Fungi; phylum Basidiomycota; class Agaricomycetes; order Boletales; family Suillaceae; genus Suillus; species Suillus cothurnatus. Next base: position 127,345 of record JABBWL010000141.1, on the reverse strand, counting down.
AAGGAGGTCAGGGTGAGCTCTGACAGCCAATGTACCTTTTGTAAATATACCTCCACAAAAATGCATTTTATTACTCGAGCAACATGGACAATTGAGAGTCTGAGACAGCACAGATGAAAATTTGGTTAACGTTGTTGAAATTATACGAAGATCACATCCATATGAGTGTGTTTCCGAGTTGCAACGTCGAACACGAGAGTCGGAGACAAGAAAAGCTATCGAAAATACATAACTCGGCCATAACTCAGAGTTAGGACAAGTATGGTATTTCTCAACCACGGTACCTGAGGCCCGTCCTTGCTTGAAGGCTGGTCAATGTGGATTACATAATTAATATTGTACAACATTGACAATACATGCGTATTTGGACCAGGGGGTGTGAAGTTTGAACGTACCAAAATGACCTCCTGACGATCACGGATAGCGCCGTATATGTTAGTTCCTTGAAAAACTTTGGGTTCATGAGGGGCGTTAGCAGTGCGTCCGCAGGTGGAAGCTCTGGAAGTTTTCGGCTGTCTAATTATGCTGCCAGAGGAGCAGCAAGTAGAAAATAATATCAAGTTTCATCCTCACCCTAGGATGTCGCATTCCGTTCATTACATATTTCAAGGACAGCATTTTGGGTTCATAGTAGTTCCAAGCAAATTCTAATGAGCATATTACACAAGACAACCTACGCTCTACAAGAGATCATCGGTGGCCGGTTTTCCTAGAGTTCGAGCGAATCAACTCATTGTAACGGCAACGGACTGCAAGGGGATCCAAGGCCAAACCTTTCTAGCGGGAGGCTGTGGCTCTATCTATCGAGGAGCGACTACAACACACCGCAGGACTACCTACTACGAGCCAGGACCTCTGGCACTGCCGACCTGATCTGCTGTCAAAGTGCCCTGCTCCATCATTTCATTCTCGTTGAAGTGGCAAAAGATAATATTCCCAGTCATTGTCCCCGGATGAATCTAAGATTACTCTCATGAACATCAAGCGGTATAGCCACTAGGCGCTTGCTTTCTTATTTCTTTCTCCCCTGATTTGATCGCCCATCTCAAGTGCTCGTTTTCCTTCCAACCAAAGCATCGCCTCTATAATATTTTATTATTCAAAGCATTCAATTGAAGTGTGCTCGCCCATACCTTGATAGGTCTTCGGGACAACCTGTCTAAGGACCGCTGCATCATCATCCGGATACCAAGTGAAACGGAAATCGTTAGTGGCCTGCTCCTGCCCAGTCCGCACATCGACAACATTAGCTTGGACTCCAACATGCTGAAAGATAAATAGGGATTTAGGAGCGAACGGCAAGAACAGTAGGTTTGAAATGTACCACTACACCAGGGAGCTCCCCGGAAGGGGTAGTATGAAGAATTTGCGAGGTCAGCCGTAAAATAGATCCTATGGGAACGGGTTTGGCGAAAGAGATACTGTCTAGTGACATGAATGTTACATGCGAACGTGTGAAAAGCGATGCATTGGCGAAACCGAGCTGTGAGTGCTATATCAACGACGTGGCTAGCAGTATCAGTGGTCAACACACCTCATAAGCGAGTCGCATAAGATAGCCTTCGCAAGATTATCAGTGTTGTGCAAGGCATCATTCAAAATAATCACCTCCAAAGACTTTCTGGTGGACACTTCAAACATGTTAATAAAGCTGCATGAAGACGAAGCCGAATGAAGACTAACTTGCGCTCTTGAGGAAACATGAGCATGGTCTTTTCCAAATGTGTTTCACCCATCCAAACACGTTCGTAGTTGGACAAACCACTGTCTTGTCCATATTGCAAGTACATAGAGTGCAATTCTTCCGCCTCAGTAGAACTGGGAGGTACCCTAGAAAGAGAGCGAAGGGCTAACGATTGTCTGCGCTTCTTTGCGTCTACTTGTCCTCAGCTGATCAAACGAAAAGTGCGAGACCCTCACGCACTTTCGCCCATAGAATACAATGCAATTTCTTCGCGTGAATCTAGTATGAGTGGGTTTACCGGCCGAGCTTTGTGGGTGTGGGCGTCCCTGCATACCATAGAGAATCGACCTGTTGGAATATTAGTGCTTCTCAAGCCAAAGCTCCGACAAGCGGCGGTTTACTGACCAAGTAGCAGAGTATCCTCTACACCACTTGCACCGAGAGCTTCCATCTTTACGGCCACCTCCATCGAACTAGTTCCAGTGTAGATGACTATGCCGCTCAGGCGGATATCCCTGACGGGCGAGAGAGGGGCGAGAACGTCCAGTCTGGGCCAAGCTTTAAAGTGCAATGTAACTTCACTTTGATGCCTACTAACCTATCAACTGAAGCGGTGACAATGTAAAAGCCTCTTTCGCGTATACGACCAAGGGTTTCCACGTCTGGTCCCAACATATGCTTATAAGATATCGATCCAGCCAGTGAGTCAAGGTGCTCCATAAGCATGCCAGTCCGAAGTCCACCCCAAGCATTAGTATACCGCTCAAATAACTCCGGAGACGACGCAAACGGAAGGAGGATTTCGGCGTATGTATCGTGCATGTACCGTGGAGGAAGCGGTTGTTCGGATGTAGGAGCTTCTGCGGTAGCGGAATGGCCCTCAGAACATTCCGACGTCGAGGTGGCATTCAAGAGTGCCTCCGACCACAAGATTGGCGCCCTGTTTGGCATAATACTAGATCGTGATCAGCATTGTTTTCCGCCTTTTAACATGACCTGTACTTGTGGTAAGCAGGATTGGCCTTCTCGCCTGCAAAGTCGCCAACTCGAGATTAGCAATATCATCTGAACGCTCGTTCTGATACTGACTGACGGCTTTGAGAAGACTATCCAGAGCTTTGATATCCTGCGTTTCAGTAGCGGCCTTGAGTTCTGTTGGGGTAGTTGTCGCATTGTTTGCCTTCCCTAGCTGCACTGGAGAAGACGATAACCACCGCTGAGAGGGGGCGAGAACATATTTGAGTGATCTGCTGTGAAGACACCGTCGTTGCAGCATACAGAGTACAAACATACTTCCAAACGCTCGACCAGTGGACTAAAGGTATCGTCACCTTCTTCAGAACGTCAGAAAAATCGTCGATCCAAAATCTTCACCGAGAGTTAAGACTTAAAGTAGTCGTTCAAAACAGCAAACCGAACAGGAAACATCGGCTTGGAACGTTGCCGGGGACCGGAGCCTCAGATCCGTGGTCATGATCATTTCAGAAAACCAATATTTGATCCATGCCTTATAATGTAGACAAATAAGCATAATCAGCTAGAATGCAGCAGCACAAGATATCCTTCATACATCTACATATATTGTTATCCTCTATGACCGATGGATACAGAGCTTCACGCGGCCACCGGGGTGCGAACTTTGAATTCGTCCATGAGATAACAAGCAACGAGCTATTCCTCTAGGTATTCTAACTACAACTGTGGTACGACATATTCAATCTATGAAAGTAATGGTTATGACGACAAAAACTGTGCCAGTCTACTGATTGATTCTTCCTGGCAAAAAGCTCACCAAAGCATACCTGCAGGTAAAAAAAACATAGCTTAGCGTTCAGCATCCAGGTAATGACCCAAAATTGCGCGTAACTCACTTCCCGCTTACTCTCCACTTTTCGCCTTTGTTATCAAGGTTCTCCGCTACTTTCTCATCTATGCCCACCGCCACGTCAGCCTTATTGGTACGAAGGCTGAGAAGCGGGAACGATCCTGCCAGTGGGCCTGTCAAATATCATTGTTAAGCATTAACGAAAAGTATTTGTGGGTTACCGACCGATCGCCGTTGGAAACGGAGTGGACACAGGCCACTTAACATCGCCTGCAAGTCTGACGTCGGGTCGTAACAATGTTACATGTTGACAGAACCTAAAAATACTCACTTGCGGTAGCTTCGGCACAGTATTCAGAATTCAGGTCTGTAAATCAGTATAATAATGAAATCTACTTACTTGAGGTCCCCCTAAGACATAAATTTCGAATGCTAAGCCTTTGGAAGTTGGTAGGTGCTACTCACCTTGAAAATAACCAACCCAGAACCACTCAGCCACTGCCCCAACTCCGGTGCCAGTTCGTTCATGTTCCAGTAAGGCCACGGACCATTCCAAAACTCTGACATCTTCTGTCCATTGCTAATGTCTGTGGCGAGAGTAAAAATGCCACTATCGATATAATTTTTCCATCGAGTGACCATCTGTTGTAAGTGGGCAACAGAATCTGGACTGGTCGCGGAGTTTGGTGGAAAGAATGCGGCAGAAAGTAGAGACGAAATAGTGTTCGTAAAGTCGGTAGGGGTGACATCAGAAACGAACCATGGGAATAGTTTCGGGCTTGCGAATGTAGTCAGATGTCATGATCGTTTTGAAGCAAGAATCTCACGATAACGTACTGAAACACGACTTGAGAGAAGTACGGAGTGTAAGTGACCAAAAAGTCCGCAAAAACGAAATCTGTAAATAGCTATATTTTGATATTAGCAATATTGCTTGCAGAGCTGATAATCAACGAACCTCAAAACCAGCTAACACGTAACAAATGATCAGACGCAAGGACAACACAAGTGCCAAAAGCTTGTACCGTTGTCTAGCACGAAGTCCAACCGCTTTCCTTGATTGGCAAGAGTCTTGATGTAACTCCAAACAGCGCTTTGGTCATCCTTAAGAATGAAGCCTGACCTCGCCTCCTGAGCCTCTTTACCGACCGTCTGCAAGTGCTCTATGTCCGACGGCGAGAGGTGCGTCAAGAGTGAAAGGTCCTACATATATAGATGTCAACGATCTGCGAAAAAGAGCCTTGCGGCAGACTTGCTGTTGCATTGCCCCTACATTGAGCCTCTATTAAAATGTCACGAAGACGAAAATGCAGACCAACCAAAGGCACATCTGAATCATCTCTTTAAACAATACTTCGAGCTTATCGGGATCTCCTTGAAGTTTGACCTTCTCACTTTCTAATTCATGCATAGTAGTTGCGATTTCTAGCAAAAGCACATCACGTCAGTGATGCTCGAGAGGACCAGGGCCTGGTCGAACATACGATAGATAGCTGCCCCGCTGTTCTTGAACATTTGCTCCTTTTGAGAAGAAAACGGGTCAAACCCACGCCAGTGTGTTTTCTGGTTAAAATACGCGCGGATCAGGCGGTACCTGTGCGTGTCTAAGCATGTAGTAACTCCTGTTCGAGGTGACATACAAATAACATCTGGACGTAAAATTCAGTGATTTGAAGTTTATGGGGCAGATCTGACTTACTCTGCATACAACCATGGTGCCTTGAACCAGGAGTCGAGGGACGTCTGTTTCAGACTCTCAAGTTCCGCATTATATTCGGCAACCAGAATGTCTCCATCCTGAGGAATGCTTCTGTGTCATATTATCAGCATATTGGTAGATCTAAGAAATACGTTAAGGAAAGATGATGATCATGTTATACCCACTCGAGTTCGTGGTCCCTTGCCATACGATACTTCAAACGGCTTATTTCCGAGATAATTTCTTGCCCCTCTGTTGTCTTCTTGGATATTTCTTCTACCTTGGAAACGTCTGAATTACGGATTTGTTGTGCTTCCAAAGTCATATCGTGGAGAAGACGATGCACATGATCGATGATGTTTGTCAAGATGATGGGCCACCTCTTCACTACTGTGTCATATCTTGATGGACAGCCGGTAAACTACGGACCTCTCGGAGCGCGAGCGAAAGGAGACTCACGAGAATCTGAATGATTAAGTCCGTCAGCCTTCTTCCCATGCCGTGCGCAAGGGTCAACTCACCCAGATGTATCAGTTGGATCATAAGGTGGGTATGGTGCTTGGAACATCTCCCGCTTCATGAACTATTTTCTCTTTGACTTTGTTGAGAAGAGAACTAAAGATGCTGGTGCAGTGGTGATTGACTGATCGATCTAATGATGAGGACCAGCTCAAAACTGTGGGAAATTCTATGGCTGGTAGGGGTTTCTCTTTCCACACGTACACCCAAATGCACTCGATTATACACACTCCTAAGGTCGAGCTGAGCTATATGGAAGTCGAGGGTGGCACCTCGGGGCAGACTACGCAATGACGTACAATTGAAATCAAACTATAGGATACTATATTCACCAACAATTCGACTACGCGTAACACATACCACTGACACAAGAATGTAGAAGTCAGGAATGTCGGACAGATCAATTGGATGCGCATAGGATATAGATAGGTATGTCAGACTCATAGTAGGTTGGACACGAGGCCATGTCGTAGGAAACTAGTGGGCTTATACTGCACCAAATCAGTTCGTCTTTATCAAAACATCATAGTGGCCAGGGCTACCAAATATCAGCTTGTGATAACCAAAAGTCCATCGTCCACATACCGGTAGATGAGAATCAACGGTTTGTTCTTTCCGCCGTCTGGCGGTGTGATGTCTTGGAAGTGGGCTTGGCCATCCGGAGAATGACCATCAAGGTATGCAATCCTGATGTGCAGTTTGAGAGCCCGACACAGTGCCGCCACCTGAACATGGTCTATCGAAAGACATCAACAACTTGAATAGATCAATGTGACTACAACTCAGTATAGTGACCTGCTTCTTTCCCAAGGGGATCGACATATTGCCGACAGAATTCGGTAGGTTCCAATGGCTCTCCTGAATCGCCGAAGAGAAAGCCAGCATAATCATCGCTCGCGGATTGGATTTGGGCTGCAGTTAAAAGTCGCAAATACGTGACAATACAATTCGAGGCTAGAGCGTGTCAGCTGCAGGGAGGGAGGTTGTACATGAGAAACTCACTTTCATCATCCAGGAAAGCAGACAGTAAGTGGACATGCGTCAACACTTGGTTAGGGTCGGGGTTTCCAACGGCATCTACCAGATCCATAAGGGGTTCACAGAAAGTCGAAATGATATCTGCGTCCATGAAATTATGTTCCATCATTCTGGAGCCTGATTCTATTACAGATTTTGCAGAATAGACGAGATTTGGCGAATCAATGAGGCTGCTGAGGTATGCGTATGCAAGAGCTTATAATATAACATCGTGAGTATGCAAAGGGCAGAAGTTATAGATTTAACTTGACCTCGGTAGAAGCAATTTCCATCACCTGGTTTAAGAGTTCGCATTAGGTTATGCGAGTGTCTGGCTTCATTGATATACTACCTTTAGTACGGATAATCTTTGTATAACCTTGATTCATCAAGCTGTCGATCTGCGCCACAAAAGATGGTGCGCCAGTGTACTCTCTCCGGAGCTCATGCATTGTCGTCGGTGGAGATATCAGAGGCCGATCTGGACCCATACTCTCTTCCAATAATTTCTAAGACAAAAGCTCCATCAATCGCGTCCGCAGATAGCGCATTGACTAGCAACCAACCTGGCCCAATTCATAGAATTGAGATCTGTGTGCCCCATCATAGGTATCTGCCAAAGAATTTTTATTTGGTGCTGCTACTCAGCAACACTACCTACCTATCTCTTCAGGTAATTTAGCAGTGCTTGGGAGGTGGGCTGACTTGAACTGGGCTCCTTCAGCTTCAGGTAGATCAGCATTTCGTAGCCTCGCTAGAGAGCACGTGTGTTTTAGTTAGACCAAAATGACCAACTCACGAGGACTGGGTGATGTAGAGCTTGAAACTTGGTTATTCATAAGGGGATGTCAACTAGAGGTATAATAGTGATCAAGTTCAGGCGAGTCCAATTTTGTTGATCAAGGCCTTCTGCTTTCAATAACACCAAATATGGTCAAACACAAAGATTGCCAGTGTGGCTGGCTGGAGTAAGTACTTGGAGTAGTACTTACTAGTACACATTGTACTGCAAAAGTATGGTTTGACCGTTGTCATCGCGCATGTATCCGATCTCCATCGAACCTCCAAATAAATGTCTTAGGTGACAGTGTTCAAAATCATTGGCTCCTTCTGGTTGTCCAACTTGAAGTCACGATTGTAAAGAAACCGACCCAATACATTATTATTTTCAGTCACCTCTGAATAATTCTAAATTACAAGCAAGTCTATTTACAAGTTTTTCAGTACCCCAATATGTGCTATCCTATATGAATGATGCTACAATTACATATATTATTACGTGGTGTGTTGAGACTATGCCGGGACCAATACATGCAATACAAATATAACCTCATTCCTCTTCCTCCTCCACTTCAGTCACCACCCCAAGCGCGACAACCACACGAGCTTGAGCTTGAGGAGGAAGCATCGTGGAAAGTGATTGCGTGCGGGAAAGAGGGGCACCTCGTTTAGGTAAACCCTTGATGTGGCATGAAGCCGATGTAGGCAGGGCAGATAAAGATTGAGATGCTCCCAAAGGACGAGTCAACTTGGAAGCTCGCAGGTTGTCTATAATCATGGACGAGTTCCGTCTGGGTTGTGCGGTTGTAGTCGGCAAAACCTCAGTGGAACCAGTAGACGTGCATCCCTGAGCAACTATTTCCAGCGCTGCAGCTGGAATATCTTCGGTCGGACACGAGTTCAAGGCTTTGAACTCAGGCCATGATTCCGATAGATCATAAATCCACTGGGTATCGCAAGGAAACAAGGCAGCTTTCGCCTCCCGTTCTTGAATCTTCGATTGCAAAGTCTGGAGTTCAGCTGAAGTAGGAATCATGAGACATGCACGCATAGTCGAGAATGAGCTGAATACATACAGCGGATATCACTTATATCGTGTGGAGACTCGAGACATTGGTTGATGATGTCAATCAAGCGTGTTCGGACAATTGAATGCGTCGGCACGATGTTCTGTGGGTCCAAAGACTGCTGGAGTGTCAGAGAGACGCTCACAAATTTATCGAACATCACGTCGGCAAGCTGGTATACCACGGAATTAACGTCTAACACGTATGAGCAGGCCAAAATAAAACCCATACCTCCAAAATATCTAAGACCTATGATTTTTGTAAGCCAGCGTGTCAAAATGACTTGAGACGAAGCGTACCAGCTGGCGATTTTTCGCGGTAAGTAGTGCCAGGTCAAGCAGAGGGATCAGACTATCACAAGTGAACCCAAATGTTGTTATGTCTGGCGTAAAGAACTGGGCCAAAAACTCGTTGAAAATTGCGTATAGCTGGTCGTTAAGGAATGCTGCTCCTGGCTCAGTTTCTGTAAAGAATGCGTATGTTTCGGTAGGGGGTGGCAAATTCCGAAGCTCTTCCAAAAGGGCGTCGAGATCAATGTAGGTTTGTTCTGACATGGTGAGAATGATAGATAAAAAGATATGCGAAAGAAGATGAGGATTGTGTTGGGAGTTCTGCTGTTCATCGCGAGCATTTTATACCTCTGTTAGTGGCAAGGCAAACACTATTGTTTTGCTTGAAACATCCCTGTGGATGATGTTCATCAAACCACAACGTGCCACAATGACAGTGGTTCAACGCAGTGGCAAAAGCAGGGCCATCTACAACCATAATATTTTCAATGGCCAAGTCAAGGCCCTCTATTGTCCACCTTGAAGACCGCGTTCACATCACACTGGATCTGAAGGCTACGCTTGGAGTGTTAATTTTAGTATTACTGGCCCATTCCCCACTTGAACTAAAAAAACATGCCAGTTGTCATCCGTCTAATTTCCGACCACTACTATGCTGTTGCAAAAGAACACCATCGGCTAACCACTTTTCGCTTCATACGCAGCGTATTGCGCTGGAGTGAAGGATTTCTACAAAGAAAGTCGATTAACCAAAGTAGCGTTACAACACGAATAAGTCCCCAAGTCCACCTGAGAAAACGCGTGCAGCTGTGATATTTCTTGCTTCAGGGCCTGGTTGACTGTCAGACGATGAGCATCTCCATATTATGATGCACGCCATGCTGAGACTCTCACTTAATCTATGCCTTGCAAGAGTACTCTTGCCCTCGAAGGCCTGTGGAATGATTCCGTTTCACATTGACTATGAGCAGCTTCAGCTCGTTTCGGACACGTACCTCACTAACCAGGAAAATTGCATAGCTGGATCCACACCCACTCGATTGATCCTCAATGTCGAGATGGGATACGGGGAATGCAGCTCGAATGGCCTGTTCCAAATCCTTGACTGTCACAGGCATGCCAACAGTTACTGGTCGTGTGGTCGAAGAAAAGCGGAAGTAACTTTGTATTTGTTTGATCTGATAAGATACCGTCCTTTATTAATATTCCAGGTTCAGTTGCAACCCCTAGATAAGCATTGCTTCCGAGCTCTCTATCATCATCTCACACAAGTTTCATGGGACCTATGTACAGAGAACTAGCCAAAGCCGCCTTCGGGTACCCCATCATCGATAACCACGCACACCCATTCCTAAAATCAAGGCACCGCGATGCCATCCGATACGAAGTACTCATATCTGAGGCCCATGGCGACGCCTTAAACGACGCCGTTCACACTCTTCCTTGCTTGCGTGCAGCAACTCAGTTATCCCAGCTCTTTGGATTGACAGGTGATGATGCTACTTGGGAGGGCGTCAAAAAGAAGAGGCTCGAGTTCGATTATGCAGAGTTGTGTAAACTCTGTATGGAGCCCACGGGAATTCAGTGTATATTGTTTGACGATGGCTTGGGTGGAGTTGCAGAAATGGCTGAAGAAGTAAAATGGCATGACCAATACACTAGAAGTCCATCGAAGCGTATTGTGAGATTAGAAGTGGAGGGCCAGGTAAGGTATCGCCATCCCTATCTTTGAGAAACGCTCAGCTCCGATGCTTAGAACATCTTACAAGACATCCTCGTCGCAAATGACAACTCGCCTCTTTCGATTGATATTCTCTGCAACACATTCCTGGAGGAGTTCACCACCTACATGAATGACACTGCTGTAGATGATCATGTGGTAGGGTACAAGTCTGTCGCTTGCTACAGGTAATTAGTTATGTCATCACCTGGATCGATGATCAGCTCAACTCACCTATACAATAGAACCGGTCTGGATATCGACCCTATGTCATGCAGTGCAGATGAACTCCACGAGTGCCTAACATCTGTATCTGAGCAGTTCAAGGAAAAGGGTTCCATTCGCTTCGAACACAAAGCTTTAAACGATCACCTAGTCAAGATAGTCCTCGATATCGCAGGCAAATGCAAGAAACCTAGTAAGCGTTCGTTCCGCTTCGCGTGCCGCCTTCCCACTCACGTCATCGAAAGTCCAGTTCCACACAGGTGCGTTGCAAAACAAGGCCCAAGTCGCATTATGCGATGCTTATCTGCCTGAAGGTCTCGGAGACAATGACATCACGCTGACAAAGTCTTCTCCGGCGCATATGCAGCCTATCATCAAGGCGTTCCCAGAAACCATATTCGTTCTTCTGCATTCCAGCTATCCTTACACAAGAGACGCTGGCTACCTCACGTCCGTGTACAAGAACGTTTATCTCGACTTCGGAGAGATTTTCCCCTTTATCTCCGCTGACGGCCAACGCACTGTGGTACATCAAGTGCTTGAGTTAGCGCCTACTAATAAGATCTTGTGGTCCAGTTCGTCAACAGCTTATCTGTTACCACACACACTACTTACTGTTGTACAGCTGATGCGGCGTGGTGGCCGGAAAGGTTCTACCTTGCCACTGCCCAAGCTCGCCAGGTGATGTACGAGGTAATCGGTATATTTCCTTGAGGGTGAATCATCTAGATATGAACCTTGATTCTCCAGGTCCTAGCGAGCTTCGTTGGCAAAGGGGACCTCACCGAAGACCAGGCCGTGTCTATCGTGAAGATGGCATTCTTCGAAAATGCGAATCGCATCTATATGCTAGGGCTTCAGCCGGACGTTAGTATCTTATCTCCCCAGTCATAGTCACCTTGAACACACGGGCGGGGGCCCAACACGGTTGGAGCAGAGAAGGATTGGTGATGTAACAGATTGTAATAGTTGTTCCGTGGCTTCTGACAGCGAGGTTTTTTCGTACCCATATACTCGTTTTAGAAGCACTGAAGTATTCATCCATCGTCAAACACGACTTCGTTTCACCGAGTCCTGAGTCGTCCCTTTCAATCTTCTTTCTTCCAAAAGTCCGAATCTGATGAAGTGAGAACATCATCACAGCTGCATGTCGGACACGATCGTCGTGTAAATTGAGCGTGGCTGAAGAGGATCCAAAAATTGCCTGAAGTTGGGATTAGATGGTGGAAAGCAATGCGCAGTGCCCACGTCGAGCTTCCGGCACTTGTACTTTGCTATTTAATAGCACGATTCATGGTGTAGCCTAGGATAGTTGACCGTTGTGGCGCGGGCCCGATCACTTTGATGCGGTCCTGTCGTGACGCGGCGTAACGCGTATGTGACTCGGCACTGACGAGGACGAATCGGAATAGTCTATCGAAGCATAGGGTATAGCACAAGCCTGATATCATCATTTCGTGACATATGTACATAGTAACGACCGTCTATATAAGCTAGAAGTAAAACGTTGAACGCATAGGATCTGTCACTAATTTGAGGGAAGGAAAAAGGGTAACATATTCTGCTAGCTGCCGATCCGTTGTCATCACTCCACCGCCGAAAATCAGGCTCTCCAAGGGGCATTGTGATCGTGTCAAAAACGCCTTGAATTCCTCATGAGGCCATTGTCCTATATTGCGAACCTCGACCGCGCGTAGATTGGGGAGCGTGATGGAATTGAATAGCCCAAGATTTCCTGCCCAGTCCAGATGCAAATGCCCGGATATGCGCAGGGATTGAAGATTGGCGTGCACCAATGTTTCCGAGGTCCCGATCGCCGTGAATATTCCGATCATCGTCAAGGACGAGAGATTGGGACATAGGCGGAGCAAGCGGGGGAAGGAATCTAGTCCGTCTACCACGATTTCAAGATTTATGAGACTGGCCCATGCGAGGGGACTAAAGTCCGATAACAACCTGAGGTTAAGCCACAAGTTCATCAACTTGAGACTGCGCATGCTGGGCGGCAGTTGCGCAATAGAGTGCGTGACAGCTAGTACGGGATCGGGACCGTCCGTGTATATAACCAGCTCCTCGAGTCCGTGGAAGTCCGCCATCGCCAAGGAGCCTGCACCGGAATAAAACCAAAGAGATAGAGACGATATTTGATCAACGTATGGCTGGAGCAAACTTCGTAGCTCTGTCCAGTCATTGTTATAACACTCAAGCGTCAAAGATAGCTGACGTCCTCGTGACCGCTTAAGATAGGAATTATAGCAGAAAGCTCTCTGCTGCCAGTCACTGTGCCCGACTTCCAATCGCAGCCTGCGCCATAGATTTGGCATATCCACAGCAATCTCCCTCCATCGTCGACATACTGTGGTCAACAGCATCGGAGACAGATATGGTGCGGGTGCCAAGTTTCCGTTTTCCGGTAAGCAGTAAAGGAAAATTTGGGCGAGAATTTCTGTGGGCAAACGCCAAATAGACGATGAAAATTTCTTCTGCGAATTGTTAGACAGCACAATCTTGGCCTGCTCTTCGACCAATTGCCGGTCGCGATAGCTGACACCATTTCGGCCTGAGACGTCGTGCACAACTCCATCTGACTGCTGAAGTGGTTATGTCCAGATGGCAATACCTCCAAAATAAAGTACTTACAATGTTCTGCAGGGTATCTGAGACCGCAGACGAATCGGTAGTCGAGTTAAATGTTTGCATACTAACACAAAGGAGGTTCAGGTGTTGGATATGGAGATTTGAAGCAGGAAGTAAGACTGACGTTTGGCCAACCCTCGCGTCCCTATTTAAATTACAACGCTTCGTAAACCACAGATCCACAACAAACACACCTTGCTCTTGTAGTCTCTTATGGCGGGTCTTAGGTAAAACACCAGCCAGCCACATCTAGAGACCTTGCATTGTCCCAAAGGCAGTCAAAGCGAGCGCCTATGAAATCTGTGGAAGAGCCATCTCGCCCACCAGTGGCTTCGACATTAATAGGCCATCCAAGGCCTTTTATCCTCCTATGTGGACGATAATTGAAGGTCATGGAACAAATTTTTCGAGCTGTGACCTTTATTTTGCCCCATTGTAGTATTGTGTTTTTGGTTTTATAAGTGTGAAGGTGCTAGAAAAAACCAAGCTTTGAGTCTCTTTGGCACCTCTCCAAAATCTTACCGTACGCACTGAAAGATCGATTCCCTTTTCGTCGATCACGTTCTCCACTACATTTCAAGTACCGACGTACCTGAACTTCAACAGAGTATGCCCTTGTTCAAGGAACATGTTATCCTGCTCAATATAGACGTGAGCTAGAACACGGACTGAATATCGATCAATCAACCTAAAATAAGGCAACTCGACGAGCGCCTTGAGCTTCGAGTTAGAGTTGGATGTTAACATGCTCTGTCAGAAGAACGAGCATACCGGGCGTGGCTCCGGCACTGCCTTCGCCATGGCTATAATACGAGAAGCAAAGAGAAGTAACCAGGGGGTCCATCTCCGAATTACCACCAAAATGTCAGTCATGCAACACACTGACACCAAGAGACCTCAATTTCGCACCGTTGAACGCATCTGAAGGATACTCCATTACTCCGATGTTTTTCTCGAAGAAATGCATCCATGGCTTCCATAGTAAGGAAGGCGGCCGCCATTAAATTGAATCTGACACCATCAACAACTTTGCAGGGTCATAGAGAAAGCATTGGATCCATATCGTATCCTATTTTCTGGATGGCTAGTGAATGATTAGAGGATCTGATGATAAGACCGCTCAGCAATGGGATCTCGGGGGGAGGGGATTGAAAAAGCACAAGATATTTGCGAGAAAGTATCGGCAGTTGGGATATCAGGGGATGGGCAATGGGTTGTCACTGCTAGCGGGAATGACGATGGTGGGTGCTAAAAGCCTGTGACGTTGAGACGGGGATTGTGAAAATATCCGAAGGCCAGTCATATGAGATAAACTGTGTGGATATATCTGTGAACAGTAAGCTGCTGGCAAGTGGGACAGATGATTTTACAGCGCGGATGTGGAACTTGGACACTGCCAAACTCGTGGCTGGATCATTCGCGAGTGCTGGTTGGGCGAATGAAGTTCAATTCTTAATGGACTCATAGAAGCTCACTGGCAGTTAGTAACCTAAGTCCTAAGGCGTGGGCGGAGAAATGCCTTGAGGTTCGATGGATGTACTCGACATAGGGAATGAATTCTTACTTATGTAATTACGCCAGTCTGGATAAAAACTAACCTGAACACCATTATGTCATCTGCACATAACACGTCACACGACTCGTTTGCTGAATTTGACCCCTATTCGAAGAACCCCAACTGTTACTACGCATTGTCATCACCTGGTGCTACTTTCTATATATTGTACACCAATTTTTTCAACATGAAAGGATTTGTGAGACTGAGCACGCTGGTCCAGTACTTTAAAATTTTGTGTTAGTACAATTGGCCATGATGAGGACGACAACAGCAAATATTAGTAGGCGCTGCCTCATCCGTAGATTCCTACTTTGGGTTGGCATTTCAATGTTAAGACCAACTTGTTATGTCATCTACGCATGACAAAATCTGTTTGCCGAATTTTACCCCTATCCAAGTCTTCAACCCCAGTGAAAATCGACAAGAAGGGGAGGGATACGTGGCAATAGACACCTAAGTACCAAACGAAATAGATAGAAATCTAAACAATTCGAGATGAAAGAAATGCAAAGTTATGCAAAATGCAAAATGAGACGCAGTGTTCGAAACTTTGCAAATTGTAACGAAAATTTGGCAACAAAACATCGCAAATTGTTACTGCAACATTGCGCTTTGCAATCGAGGTTCGAATCACTCCGAGTCCATGCATCCTAATAAAGCTGGAATATACGAACTGCATGGTGGTACCAAAATTCATATATGCGACTGTGATACCTGTCTGCGCAAGCATGGAGGCAAGCCCAAGCAAGTCCATCGAAACACTTACTTCGCACATAAGCCTGCCAGAACTGCTAGGCTATTTCCACCACCACCCCCTACTGCCAGTGAAATAGTAGTAGCAGCTGTCCCTTCATCCAGCAAGCGAAGTCTGGACATGTGTGATGACAACGAGCAAGAGCCTGCTCCCAGGAAGAAAGGACGCCAAAGAGACATCCACAGTGACCTCTCGGAGCCAGATAATCATATACTACATGATTCCGACAACGACGAGGTCCCTGATCTAGACATTAATGGTAAGTAATATGTTCTCGACACTCCGATAACGATGAAGCTGATTATATGCAGACAATCCAGATAGCGGCTATGAGCCCGCAATAGACAGTCCAGCCCACGATGTGTCCAATGCTGTTGATCACACCGAAGGTAAGTTATATATTCATACTAGTAGTACTGCTATTATTGATGATTTGAACTACATTCAGATGCCATCTACGAGCACGAGCCTGCAGTCAGCCACAGCCCAGACCATGATGTCCATCAGGCTGATTTTCATCGCCTTGAGGACACCACTCTCATTGACATAGGGCACAACGACACCAGTGAGCAAGTAGATCGCGAGGAAGCTCGTCTCGAGAACCCAGACATCGAGGCTATTGGTCCTGATCACGACGAAGCAAGCATGGCTGACTCAGGGCAAACTATGGGCTGGACAGATGAAGATCTGGAGGAATTGCATCGGATGGCACAGCTCGAAGACGCACAGCATGCAATGGCATTCATTAATGCCCTTAGAAAGGCTTCTCTGGACGATGTACATTCCCAACTACCTCCAGAGGCAATAGATAGGATCCGAAACCCTCCGCGCGAACTCCCTGATACGACAGATCCTGACCTCCTACTATCCCTAAAATATTACTTTGCCGACATGACGATCAAAGCTTACAATACTGTCCGTGATGCAACCATGGAACGGCACCCTGAAGACGACATATACAGTTATTACTCTGTTAAGCAAGCTGTTTCAGAACTTAGCGGTGTCGTGCCAATCATCCATGATATGTGCATCAACACATGCCTTGCATTCACAGGCCCTTACTCTGACCTCGATAATTGTCCTAGATGTGGGGAAGATCGATGGGATACGAAAAAAAGCAAGCCTGATAAAAAGGTAGCTCGTCGAACATTTGATACCTTTCCGATTGGTCCCCAGCTCCAGGCTCTATGGCATCATCCAGACCAAGCCAACAAAATGCGCTGGCGTGAGGAGTATACGAAGAAGATCTTCGATGAGTTGAAGACCTCCGGTGGTATCCCTGACGTATACGAGGATGTTCTCTATGGCAAGCAGTATCTGGATGCTTGCCAATCTGGGAGAATCAAGGAAGGGGATGCTGTGTTAATGTTTTCGATCGACGGGGCACAACTCTATGAATCCAAACAGTCTGACTGCTGGATCTATATCTGGGTCGTCTTTGACCATGCGCCAGACGAGCGCTACAAGAAGAAGTACGTACTCCCAGGCAGAATCATCCCTGGCCCGAAAAAACCCAAGAATCTCGATTCATTCATTTTCCCTGGCCTACATCATCTTCGTGCAATTCAGACTGAAGGGCTTCCGATCTGGGATGGTGCAAAGAAGAGTCTATTTCGTTCCAATCCCTTTCTCTTTGTTGCAACAGCCGATGGCCCTGGCATGGCGTTCCTTACTGGCCTTGTTGGTCACCATGGCAGATTTGCATGTCGCCTCTATTGTGGACTTCCAGGCAGACACAAACCTGGCGCACCTACATACTACCCTGCGCTGCGTCAACCCGACGGCCCTAATCCACTGGATCACCCTGATTTCTTCATCCATCAACTTCCCCTTCCTGGATCGTTTGATTATGAACGGAATCTTGAGCGTGTGATTCGTTGCACCAACATGACGGAATATGAACTTGCACGCCTTGAGACAGGCATTACAAAACCAAGCATTTTCTGTGGATTCGACACTGACCGTATTTTGCTCGTACCGCTGTGCTTTGGCTCCGATATCATGCACATTGCTGCCATCAATGTTGGCGATCTCCTTCTACCCCTCTGGAGAGGAACATTTAGAGCTGAGGCTACGGATGATAAATCCACATGGGACTGGGCGGTTCTGACGAAGGCAGCCTGGAAGGCACATGGATCTCTGATCGCAGATGCGACACCTTTTCTGCCGGGTTCATTTGATCGACCACCTCGGAACCCTGCAGAAAAAATCAACAGTGGCTATAAAGCATGGGAATGGCTCCTCTACCTGTATGGTATGGCGCCTGCTACACTCTATGGTATACTCCCTCAGCCGTATTGGACCAACTTTTGTCATCTTGCCCGAGGGCTTCGTCTCATGCAACAATATCACATATCTCGCTCAGATCTGGTTGACGGTCACCATCACCTTCTTGACTTTGCAGATGAATTCGAAGAATTATATTACCAGCGCCGGATTGATCGGCTTCATTTCATTCGACCATGGCTTCACTCGATCACCCATATTGCTGGTGAGACAGTCAACAAGGGTCCGCCCATCTGCTCATCACAGTGGACCATGGAACGGACAATTGGAAATCTTGCGCAAGAAATACGCCTTCACAACTCGTCAGTCTATGCCAACCTTTCCCAACGTGCTGCCCGTCGCTGTCAAATCAATGCTATTAAGGCTATCATTCCCACAATCGAACCCTCAACAAATGCCCTACCCAAAGGATCATTGGATCTTGGCCAGGGCTATATCTTGCTGCGGCGAAGGGAAAGGAGTGCTCACATTGTGCGCCCATGTGAAGCTGATGCTATTCTTCGATACTTGTCCACCAATGGCATTGACATTGTGTCTGCTCCTTCTGTTACTCGATGGGCCCGACTACGTCTTCCTAATGGACAGGTTGCACGATCAGCCTGGAAGGAAAACGCCATGTCAAGGCATCCAAGGATCGCACGGAATGTGAAGGTAAGTTTTTTTTTATCTATCTAGATCGTTGAACCGTTCTAACTTGAATTCAAAGTTATCCATCAATGACCATACATCCATCGCCGAGGTCTACTTTTACTTTAAGATGGCAATCCATGATCAGGAGAAGACGTTTGCACTCGTTTCTGAATTCAGTCCACCCCATCCAGGTCTTCTCGAAGATTCATTTCAGACAGTCTTTGCATGTAGCTATCATGCAGATGCCTCCTTACGACTGGTTGAAGCTCACACTATTCAATCAGTGGTGGCAATGGTTCCTCACCAATTTCCAGGTATCGACGGCACTCTTTTCTATCTTATAGAAAGGCCAGGTTTGGATGTATTGACAATAGGCGGCGTCGAGGAAGTGATACCTGACGAGGATTAATCATAGACAGAAGTCATTACATATTTACATCTTTCTGTGCTCCTACAGTAGAACTAATCTATCGATCACAAAGCTCTTGCAACTCCTCTTTCATTTGGCGAACAGCACGAAAGCTGTCATCAGTACCCAAACGATCATACCACTTTGCATCTTCCTCACGCGACACGTATTTCCAATAGATGGAATCAGGACCAGGTGGACTTGGTGTGCTGAAGAAGCTCTTTCTTTTGATGACCGGAGTCATCACACTGGTGTTCTGTAGAGTCATGGTGGTGGAAGGTGCATCTGGCTCGCTTTCGGATTCTGTGACACTACTGGGATCGTTTCCAGGAGGGAGGGCTGCCTTAGGTGCGTCCATTTCACTTTCTGACTCGGTCATGCTGCCAGATTCATAGTTCAGAGGAGGAGGAATAGGCAGGACTTTCTGCAGAGCGAAAGGTGTGTGTGGCTCAACAGCGATGGGCTCATGCTCACTCTCTGGTTCTGTGGTACTGCCAGGGTCGTGTTTCGGAGTCTCAAGAGAGTTGATACTGGTTGTTGGGGGTAGTACATCACTTTCTGGTTCGGTGGTACTGCCAGGGTCGTAATTCAGAGTCTCCAGAGAGTCGACACTGGTTGTTGGGGGTAGTACATCACTTTCCGGTTCGGTGGTACTGCCAGGGTCGTATTTTGGATGGGGGACAGTTGATACAGTGACAATAGGCTCGGGCTCGCTCTCAGGTTCTGTGATACTGCCGCTATCTGATCTACTACCTGCTTCAGTTTCACTTTTTGAATAAAACAATATAAACGCACTGTGCTTTGACCGGTTTGTGATGGACCAATGATGTAAAGAAATTCCTGTTCAGAAGAGAGGGCCCAAGAGGATTGAGGGGATTGAAAAGTTCCAAAATAAAGTCATCAGACGGGGTCATCACAGGGGAACTAGAGTGAGTGTTGCCATTGCCAGTATCGTCAAAACTAGACAATATTGTAAATACCTGTTGCATTAGAAAATGAAGCAAAGCATACCTTATATCACCCTGATAACCATCTAGGTCAGGATCTGATGGTATGTTTAAAAAATCTTGAACTGCTTGTGGCAGCATTACGGTAGTAGCGAACTTGGTGAGGTTTCGGTGAGTTTCCTTTCTTGACTTCAGTCAAACATACGCGTACCTTATTTCTATACCATCATCATGTCTGCTGACAACATTGCAGCGATTCCCCCCTCCGGATACACAGACTTTCTTAACACTCGCATTAATTCCCAACAGTTCTTCTCTCCGCCTTTTGATTCCAGCGCCTCCCATCAAACATTGTATGTGCGTGACCCAGAAAATACAACCCCTGATTCGAATAGCGTGAGTTTATAACTCTGATTGCAATGGGATAAACTGATACATGACTCGTTGACACGACTTAAGTCTCTTCTACGTCAAGGCAGTATGAGCTTACAGTCTATTCTTGAGCAAGACAATTTATTATACCGGCAATCTGATAATGGTGCAGTAGTAGCGCAGCTCAAGCGCCAACTTGCAGAACAACAGCATGCAGTTGCAAGTCTTCAAGCTGATTTACTCAGGGTCATGAATGAGAATGCGTCTTTGACCTTGACCTGCCAAACATTACAGTAAGTGTATCATTTTGCGCATATATTCACTTAAAATGTGCATATAAACACATACAGGAATGTAATTGTAAATATGCGGGGTTCTGCCAGCTCTGTGGCATCGAGCTCATCGTCATTATCCCTTTCCGACAATACCTGTGATGAACAGAAACCTTCCCTACTGGACGGAATGATTGAAGAAGATTGCGATCACGAACTTGATCGAAACAACTATCAATTGGTGAAGTCATGGACGAAAAAAGAATGGCTAGAACATTACCCAGCAACCACGTCAGCCATTCCTGGAAGTTCTTCATGTCGTGGTTCTGGACGCATGGCACGAGGTATTAATGTGTCATGCACTTATCTCCAGGATGAGAAAGGTGTTCCTGTGTCGGCTGAGCGTGCTAGGGTCATCCGTCAAATAATGTTGTCAAGCTTTCGTCAACTGGAGACTCGGGGACTTGCACCTGAATCGATCGGTCAAGCATCACTAGATGTTCTCAAGTGGCTCATTCACACGTTGCGGAAACACTCGATCGAATTCCGTCTTTGCGCTGACAACTGGAAGATAATGAAACTCATGACGGACAACTATTCTCAATGGTACAATTACCACGTCAAGAAAAAGGCCAGCAAGCGTATTATGAAGGCCAAGTCTGAAGACGTGACATCAATATCGACTACTAGAAAAAGGTCTTCATCTGAGACTGAGGACTCAGATGACATCAAGGACACTACCACTCAGAAGCGACCACGCATCGATTCAGATATGGATGAATTAGTAAGGTTTATTCTTTTTTGCTTCTCGCTACTCACATGCTTGGTTCAAATTACAGGAAGCGTCACCTCCTTCATCAGAAGAAGAAATAGTATGTTTCATGCTTGTTTGCTTCTCCCTCCTAATGTAATCGATCTACAGCTACTAGCATCACCCACTTCCCCGTCATGCCATGACACACCACTCGACCGTGAGCCAACTCCCCCACCACGAACTGACAAAGGAAAAGAGAAGGAGGTAATCATGGTGGAGGTGAGTTGGATGTAATATCTGCTGCGTTGATGCTAACTTCATACATATGTCTTACAGGTCATCGATCCTCTGTAAGTTCATTTTATTTCGATCATTGATTCTACTGACACATTGCTTTAGTTCTAATCTTGTATTGAAGCCAAGACCCAAACCGATTCAGAAGACGATTCCTACTCCTCCTGTCGACACCTCTACATCTGAAATCAACTCTAACCCTACTACTTCTCTCACCGACACCTCTACGTCTGAGATCAACATCAACTCTAACCCTGCTACTCCTCTCATCGATACCTCTACATCCGAGATCAACTCTAACGTCACCGAGGTGTTGTCGGACAACACAACACCTTCCTCCATACCATCGAGCACCCACACAGCTTCACTGGCGGTCAAGGTTGAACTTGTTAATCGTCCCAAGACCACAATCGTGATTGATGCAAAGCCTGATACCATCAAGAAGCGCCAGCCAAGCACCAAGCCAATGCGGGTGAGCACAAAGATTACCGCACGGTAGGGTATTCTATTATTGTCAGACCAATCAAAACTAATTCTATGTTTCATGTCATACAGGAACCTGTGCGCTCTCGACTGGCAATCAAACGGCCATCAAAAGGAACCAGCGTCTGTCTTCGCATCTTACTGGAATGGGCTGTCTAAAGCCGACAAAGAGGTGCGTCATTTCTATATATATTGATATCTATCTAATACTGTCAACTGCGGCTGTTTGTAGGTCTACAAGTGCAAAGCAGATGCTCAAGTGAGCGCTACCCACCATATTCTGTCTCATACTACACTAACGGTCCTGTTTTATAGCTCAAATCAGCTGGAGTCAGTACTACTGGCAACGATGTGGAGTAGTGGATGGCGGGATTGGTGGGATTAGCAGGCGAGGCGCAGCGAGCAGCGATACCCTACACCCTCCCCTAATGATAGCGATACCATCCTAAGCCTAGCGATACCCATAGATATCCTCATTTGTCCGCATTAGTTGTATATCGATATATTTTTCGATTCAAATTGAGTGATAATTCGTATGTAAATGCCTATCTAGCAATCTAAAGGCATCGATAATCCTATCTAAACGTTAAAAACTTGTCTCGGTCTCTATCTTTCTGCGTCTCGAAAAGTCACAATTTGACGAACGACCTCAAAACGGAGCGATAAAAACTTCTACTTGGGTTTTTTTTCGACTTCTATCTATACATATCTATCTCTAACTTGTCGATTTTCACTGGGCTTCAACTTCAACATGTCCACACTCATCACAACCACAAATGTAGAATCCTTTGTACTGATCTGGTTCTACCTTGTCCTTGAGATCAATATCATCTCTTCTTCCTGCACTTGGATTAAAGTAGGGTGTGACACGGGTAGACGTTACCCGGATACCCACCCGGGTACCACCCGCGGACGGAACGTGGGACGGATGGTACGGATGGTGGGTAGGGCGGGTGGTTCACCCGCACGGGTACGGGTCAGAGGACTTGCTAAACTTGGGTATCCGCAGGTATCCGCGGGTAGTCGGTACTCCCAATGGCAGATAATTTTCGGCCAAGTCAAACTCACTACTTGTTACTACTTGTTAACACTCCCTACCCGATGTCAACATTTGTCGAAATCAAATTCGCGGAGGTATGGATAGGTACTCATCAATATTTGTTGCTATCAGAGCTATCCAATTTTAATATTACTTCTAAGTTTTCGATGTTTAAAACCCGATGTGCAAAGTGACCAGTCCAATTCCATTCCTCGTCCTTAATCAGATTTGTCTCAATGGTGAGGAAGCGTTCGATTGAATCGATTCCTGCAGTTCTGCAGTCTCCAAAAAAAGAAGCGACGAGCCAAAGCAGAAAAATCCGACCTTGATGCATCGACGTTTGGGACGAGAACGACAATGACATCATTGGACTTCAGCAGTCTATGACCACTACGAAACATCGCTCAGGCGTCATACCAAAGGCGACGGAAGCACAGAATATCTCGAGTTTGTTTTCACATGTCGTACAGATCCTGCAAACCATAGACCTCACGGTCCTCACCACCGCAAACGCGACCTTCAAAGCGCAGGTTGCCGTTGGTTCGTGGTTCAAAACGTTCAACACGCCTCTTATGCCTGATCTCAGTGTCACCACACATATAATGCGGCAGAAGATGGCAAAGGGCAAGAAAAAAGAAAGAGGACAGGCTGGTGTCATCGAAGTCGACTCTAATTGATAGTTGTTGTAGATATTGTGTACTACCTATGTCGTATCCACAATTCACAACGTGTCACCCACGGGTGACCCGTACCATCTGCGGATCCACCCGCGGACTCACCCGCACCCGTGGTACTCTCACCCGCACGGATGCGGGTAGGCCTCTGAAGTTCCATCTACCCGCGGATTGGGTACGGGTGTCACCCGGGTCCACCCATGTCACACCCTAGATTAAAGTGGTCATTTCTGTCAGTATGGCAGCGACCTGGCTTCTAGCTGTTGCCCTAGTACGAATTCCAGCTACCCGCAGAATTTGTCTAGTAAGGAATGGACGTGCCCTTTCCGTGCTGTGCTGGCAATTCTGTATATTGTGGGTAGCCCTACGGTTATATGAGTATGATGATGAGACCAAGGCGACATGGTCACTAGCAGGTAAATTTGCAACAGCAGCTTCATGAATCCAAACTGATATCACATACACCACAGATTCTCTAAAACAAACGATCATAATTATGAGTTCTTCGTTGGCATGGGGGTTACATTTTATGGTCATGTTGAGTTTCTGGGGGAATTTGAAGTGGAAGCATCCGATCATGACAGCCTGTTGTCTGGCCTTTGGCATGTTCGAAGAGGAACTTCATCTCATCCCCAGCGAGGATGACCTGCAGGACTCTGTTTTACTTTCCTCATTGGTAGGTATTTCATTTAGTGTCATTAATGATCAAGCTAATATTGCGTTTAAGCTCTATGAAGATCATGATTTGTCCCATCTTTCAGACTCGGAACTTGACGAGAAACCTTCCAAACTTGAGGTCTGAATGCTGCATATTCCTCATTGGTAGGTATTTTATTTGGTATTATGACCAAGCTAATAACGATCCTGATTTTCAGACTCGCAACTTGATGAGAAGCCATCCGACTTAGACGTCTGAATGTTCACAGCACTGGACCATATCTTTTGTACCTGGCTCTTACATACCATTGCTTGAATATCGCTACATATTGTAGGCACCTTGATGTGCGCACCCAATGGAAATTCTCTTTATTCATTCATCATCAAACACTAATTCAATACCTTCATCCCTTGCGGCATCTACTGCGGCCTCTTGTCTCTTCTCAAAGTACAACTTCAACGAAGTAAGAATGTCACATTGCCCTAGCAAACCGACGTCAGGAAAACTTGACAGCAAACTTCCCGACGACCCACCTTCTAGGTAATGTTGAAGCATCAGTCTCACCGCCGGGCGTATGCCAGCATCGTTCTCGTCCGGGAGATCAGGAAGTAAATCGCACTTCTTCTGAACCATTTCCAACAACAGCTGTGCTGCTTCTAAATCGTCTTCATACCCTATCTCCTCCTGGTTTTCAGCCACCAATCGCCTCACTTCATTCCAGAGTCCTTCCGCACCGCTTGCAAGACGACCGATCATCCACTTGTTAGAGGACCCACCTAGCTGTAGCGTAATTTTGTCATCCGGGTTCTGTGGGAGCGAGAAGCCATATCCAAGGATCAGCTCGTCGTTCGCTTTGAGTCCATAGTTGTTGAAGACTTCTTCGCCAAGAGGCGTCGTGGTATGCGAAATGATGGAAATAGTAGCCGAGTCATCCCTTGCTTTTATACTGCCTTCCGGGTACGACGTGCACCACGAAACAGGCTGTCCACGAGAATGGTTGAGGATGTCCACGCCTGGAAGCATGAACGGATAGCTCGATGACGTGGTCTGCAGCGTAGGAGATCGAGATAGAAGCGTGGATGGAAATGCGCGGGTTGAAAGATATGTTGATGCTCTTAGGTATTTGTCCCTGATCTGTTTTGAGGAACATACGCGAAAAAAAGGCACTGGGGATACATACCAAGTGTATCTCTGAGCCCAATCAGGATTAACGGCGTGGATGAAGGTTCGACATTTATTCCACTCAACATTCCAGCTTTCTTGACGATCACGAGTAGCGCCGTATATGTTAGTTCCTCGGAAAGCCTCGAGTTCAGATGGCGTGAATTGAAGGGGCGTTAGCAGTGCATCTGGAGGTGGAAGGCTTTGCAAGTAAGGAAGATGTCGAAGGACATCGGGAATTGGGCTGTAATGAACGTTCTTCAAATACGCACGCAGAGACAAAATTAGTTCAACGCGCCTTGAATCGGGGAAGATCCAGTGCAAACATATGTAAGTGCAAATAAGCTGCCTTTCCGACCACGACTGCAGGTCGACGAGAGACGATTCGCCAAATAGTGCTGTCAGAGCATGCAGAGAACACTCCACGTCGATGGCCAGTGAAAATGGACAAGATACGATCGTAGTGTCAGCACTGATGTTGTCTTGCGCGATGGCAGAGAGTCCGAATTTGCCTGACGGTGAAAGTAAACAGTGGAAGACATGAAGTGTCTACATGTTAGATCGAGCACCTTGAGACAAAGAGACGAGCGGGTGAATAAAACCGCCATGGGAGGTGAGCCATCGTCTGAGCTCGGTAGCGCTGTTGAGCTCCGAGTCCATGATCTTGATACGGTTGAAGTTGAATTGGATTAAGTTAACTTGTGCAATCAACGCGATCAACTTGCCTTGCCCACGGTCTCGGAACACATGCATGATCTTCAGACTCAGCCCTCCTCGAGTAAGATCTAGTGGTAATTGTAAGTAAGAACTACCTGTAATTGCAAAATGTACAACGTTGAGATACTAGTATGACATAGTAAAGTACTTATAAGTTACAAGTCAAATAAGTAGAGAAAAAGGTATCGCAAGAAAAGCGAGAATGTCCAGCACGATTCACTATGCGAGTTTCTATGCGAGTTTGCTCTCCCTCTTCGCTTGTTGCACCTGCGCCAAGCGGTGACTGCGTAAAGTCATAGATGTGCCCTGGGCTGCCTTCTTTGTTGCTGCTGTAGGCACAGAAGGTGCTACAGCAGCCTGAGATAAGGCTATTCGCGTATCATCCGATGCAAATCCGGGAATACGTATATTGTGGTTGCGTTCTAAGACAGTAGTGAGTACTAACACGAGGAAGAATGAACTAATCAGACTTACCAAGGTGAAGCTGGAGATCTTTGACTTCGAGCGTGTCGCCGCCGCGATGTTTTGCTAGTCGACAGCCAAAGTTCGTGACCGAGTCGATAAACTCGTCGGCAATTTGAAGAAGTAACTGTATATGATACGATGAATGACATGTCGAGGCACCTGAGTGTAGTGGCTTACGTCCTCCACCTCGGGTTCGATCCGAACATTGGGATCAACACTTGAGACGAGGTCTTGTATCGACCGTCTCATGCTCTGATCTCCTGGAGTGTTCTTCCTTCGTGTATGGTTGTCTTCTAAGCTAAGCATACTAGCGTCATCCGTAGATCGTGCGATCTGAGCAGGGGTACCTAGATCAAGATCAGTACTCAGACGGGACCGCTACTTTCCCGGTAAATAGTCATCAGGAACTCACCAGACACTCTGCCACTAGTCATCCCACCTGTAAGAGTTGGTCTTCCTTGCTGCGCAACTGCCCACTGGACGGGCCCTGGATTGGTAGTGTTGAGAGTTTGACTAATGGGATACCCGTCACCAGGTGTAGATGTAAGAACAGGTGCTGGTGACCCGCTTTTAAAAGCAGTAGCAGTCGTTGCAGTAGCCCCAGTCTACCACAAACGGGATGAGACAAAGGAGGTTCCTACCCATTGAGTCATACCTTTGTACCGCCATTAGCGGTTGAAGTGCCAGCCACGTTTCCGGAAGCAGCACTGGTCGCGGACTTGTGTTTTTCAGCGTAATCTTTCAGCTACAAATAAGACGCCCAGGTGAGATAAATAAATCTCACTTGGTTTAAAAGCCGACGGACCTGCTGGATCTGCACGGCAGTGAGCTTGCCCTGCCGCATAAGCTCGCCAAGCTGGCCCATGTTCTGCTCGAGGAGCTGGGCTATGCGCGTGCTTGATGCTGCCTCCCCATTTTGGCTTTTAAAGGCACTAGTCAGGGCAGTGATTATGTTCGCGGGATTTGGAGGAGCCGCTGTTGCTGCCTCGTTCGTCGCCATTTATGATTTCTCCTTGTTGTCCAACTCTTAGAGGAGTGGCGCCAGCGTGAGAAATATGCACTTTTTCCATGACCAACACAGTGATAACTTTGTCTTTTTCTGTAGAACAACGGTTCGCCAAACTTCGCCTGAGGACGGAGACCTACCCATGCTGAGCGGATTCCCTCTATGACATTGGATTGGCCGTGGCGATATGTCCAGGAAAGTTGGTGACATATATTTATACTAGGCCTTAAGCGAACTCTGCCATCAGATCCACGTCAAAGTTTGTTTGACGAATTATCTGGTCCTCGATTCGGTGTTCTTAAAGGTGATGGGATCGGTGAAATTGACATAGAAACATCAGTACGTGAATTTGCGTATCACTTATCAGCAGGTACCTGGTATTCATTGCAAGGAAGTTGATTATACATTGATACCACAGGATCATCACTTTACACATTGAATGTTGCTGTAATGGCCGGTTACACTAGTCATTCCATCAGCATTCAATAATGTGCGACACTTAGGTAACCTAGGGCTGGCTATAGGTTATTAATTATTCCCAACCGCCTGAATACCAATGCAGGTTCGTCCGCAATGTGATCTTGCGGTGTTTGGGCGCTTCAGCTCCACAGCCTATGCTGTATATAAGCCGCACGAGGATAAAGCATCTACAACGTATCAGGAGCTAACAATTCGACTCTGCCGGACAGAAATGCCCATTGAACCCTGCTGTTCGCCCGTCGTTTTCTCCGTAAGTGATAATTTGAAGTTTGATGGATGAAAGCTAAGATGGCGCCGCACTGTCTTTACCCACTACTAAAACGAAAGAGACATCAACGATCAATTTCAAACTCCCAGAAATCCGGACCTATTGGTGCTGTCTGTGGCGTCATCCACCTGCCAGGCGGACAACGGATCATCACGTGCTGCTGCAGGTATGGAACTTGGAGAGCTAACAAATTAACAGATAGGAGGGATGGAGAAAGTGCAGTAGCGAGTGTAACGTTGGCTCCGGAAGGGAAGAAGGTGCTTCAGGAGTATGGACGGTGCAAATTGCGGGACATCGACGTAGGCATGGTCATAGCGAAATGGATGGGTCACAAAGAGGACGTAGTGTCTGTATGCTGAGGGGTGTTAATCGGATCTCAATGGTGCCGCAATGCGATGGGACATGGAAAGCGGATATACCATGCCAGACACAACTATGAAACACTGTCCTGAACTGACACATCTAGAGAGGGCTTGGTCAAAACTGGGACACAAAGACAGGGAAGCTTCTCGCAACGACAGTGCGGTGCCTGGCTTGGACTGCTCACGGAAAACTGGTTTCTCAGGCGCTGGATCCTCCAGACCATATGATCACTTTATTAGGACATGGAATACCACCAAGTTGGAAGTAAACCGCAGTAGTAATACTGAAAGCGTACACTTCCATCAATTGATGCATTGTAAATATCACCCAATGGCCGCAGCGTTTCTTCCGACAACACGGCGCGATTGTGGAACCTCGACAATGGACAAACCATCAGTTCATCATTCTAGCACGCAGAGCAAGTGAACTATCTCATTTTCCGGTCACGGACAGTTACTGGCCACGGGCTGCTCGGACAAAAATGTGTATACATTTCGATTCTTATGTAAAGAAGCTGACCTCGACGTCCTTCTGTCGGATCAGTACATGTCTCTTTGTATCCCATTCTCACAACTGAACATGCTTCACCAGACAAACGATTCGGCACACCATGCACGTGACACTTTCGACACCCTAGCCTGCTACATAACATGCGGTCTCATGACATGCCTCACCCTAAGGTTTTTTGCTTCGGGAGCCGAAGCGCTACGGAAGGATAATAGGGCACCTGCGACTGGATCTGGACGTCGTTAAGCCGTTTTAATGGATTAAAATACTGTACAAAAACTTCCGGTAGTTCGGCACCTTCAATCAGATAGCATCATTTCAAAATAACTTGGTACCTCTCATTCCTTTCAAGGGGCTCCCTTCCTTCCAGCCTCTATCTCTCCTCTGTTTCTGAGAACGAGTTTCAACTCAACGACAATTCCGTTGGCGGTACATTTGACGATCGGAATATCTTTGAAACTATCGACATGAACGCCACTCAGGAGTCGGACCCAACGTCAGGGACCCTGTCTCTGCCTCCCCTGCAGAATTGGTTTATGCAGTATTCAATGGGCAGGAATAGACACAACGGCGAAGATGTCGATAATGCTTCGACTATGGTGATGTTGAAGAATTATTTGTTCGAGGAAGTCGACGGAGAGCAGTCCACCGCACCCTTGTCTGCGTATTGCTTCATGACTGGTTTCATGTGCGTGAACTGTACTTTTCACCTGTTGCACATCTCATTGGTCTTTTTTCAGTGACTCGGTTGTATTTTCTGCTATATTCATCTGGTGCGCTTTTCAAACGGGAAACAGTCTAAAAGTGCGTGTACCTTCGTAGTTGCTAAGTATCCTCCCAACTAACATTTGCGCCATAGCTGGCCCTTGCCCTCGCCCGCCTGTGCAATGGGCAACATGACTACTCATTCCATATAGCCGATCGTCAAGCGCTGTGTTCGATGCTCACGTTCATTTTCGGCGCCTTCATCGGTCGCCTCGGCGATAAGTTGGACTGCAAGACACGGTTATGGCTAGCCCTTGGCACATTCATTCAAGCCCTCTTTACCATGGCCGCCGCTGTTGCGATATGGCAGAGCCATGAGGCCAGCGTTGCCAATACGCCCGCCCACCCCGTATGGACCAACGTGTTGTCCTTCGCGTGCGTCGGCTTCATGAGCGCGAGCATGGGCTTGCAGGCCATTATGGGGAAGCGTATCAATACGCAGTTCACTACTACAGGTGTGTTTTAGGTACATTTATATTTTTTGCTTCTTAATTTTAATCTTCTTTTTTTGTTTCTCGCAGTTGTACTCACATCGACTTGGTGTGAGCTCATTGCTGACCCTAAGCTCTTCGACATTCAACGAATCATCACTTCGCGTGATCACAAGATCGTGGCTATCGCCAGCCTGTTTTTGGGAGGCTGCATCGGCCGTGTATTGGTCAACAATTTCGGTTCAGCTGCTACGCTGGGCATCGGTACTGGTATCCGTTTGATCATCAGCGTATGGTGGTTTTTCATCCCAGAGGAGCAAGGTAGAATACGTTTGTGAAGTGCATTTGTGCGTATTTATGATCATGCACACATTTTCGTTGCTGACGCGGATGACTCACTAGTAGATGTAGCTTAGATGTATCAGATTGGTCTTTGTAACGCCACGAAAATCCGGATGCAACAATGCGCTCGCTCGATGTTTGACTTTCAACTCTAGGTACTTGCAACATCTTCAACTCGCCCGTGGACATCATGATCGTCACAAGCTGCTTGGTTCCGCACCTGGTCCTTTTCTATTCGCTTTCGTCATTGCCAGTGAAGATGGCCCATCCGTCCAAATGAGACATCTTCACTGACGTATAACTTTTGCGTGGGCTCCAAATTACCGTCGTTCTTTCTGAGTGCATTGTCGGGTTAATGTCTGCCTCGAGACTTTTTGTGCAAATCGCAGAACTGACCAGAAAGGAAGAAACGCAAATGTGCTTTGATAGAAGGTACCTGATGGGCAAATTCCCTGGAATCCAGGGAAGATAGTCATATCAGGCCTCGAGAGAACTCTGTCGTCAGCAGGTACACGCCAAAGTTTGTTTGAGGAATGATCTGGTCTTCCGTCAGAGGTGATAGGATCGGTGGGACTGACGTGGGGTTGTCAGGACGTGAATTTGGGTATCACTTTTCAGCAAATACTCGTTATTGATTACAACGAAGCTAATTATACATTGAATACTGACAAAATTAAGTATCTCAGTCTTTCAGTCAGCGTTCAATCAAGCGAACTTCAGGTGACCTAGGTTAATCCTAGCCACGCGAAAACCATCGCCGGTTCGTCCGATCTTTGACGGTGAGCATCATAGCTGCGATCCTGGGTCACGCAACGACTACCTATCCGTGAGTTCGTCGTTGCTGACGTTACGATGTCCCCAGACGACTTTGAAGTGGCCTGCTACTTCTCGCTGTTGTGTTAGATCGCCGGTTAGATACCTGGCACTAGCATATAGGCAACGCAAGTCATCTTCCTGTTCAATAGTAGTAGATAGCGAGGCCCGGGGACGCACAAAGATACTTCGCAGCGATTGGCCTTTTGACTTCCTAGTGCTTGAGAACATGCTAATAACGAACTGAAGCTCAACGTAATGTTATCACATGACGCATGGGCGCTTCATGCATAGCCTATGCTGTGTATAAGCTGTAAAAGAAACACGAGGATAAGGCATGTAAGACGTACCAGGAAGCAGTGCAGCCAACTCTGATAGCAACCTCCATTGTTCCCTTCTATCCGCTTGTTGTTGCCGTCTTCGTGAGTGAAGATTTTGGACTCTGATGGATAAAAAAACTGAGATGGTGCTGCATTCAGTGATAGAAATTCTGGAGCATGTCTTCACCCATTACTAAAACAAAAAAGATATCATCGATAGAACCCCGCCAGAAACTTGGTGGACGCATTGGTATTATTGAGGACATCATATTCCTGCTGGGCGGACAACGGATCATGACTTGTTCATTGGGCTGGCTGCGGGTATGGGACTTGAAGAGCGGGCAACAAATAGAACAAGACTGGCGGGATGGAGGAAGGGCAGAGGCCAGTATAGCATTGTCTCCGGATGGGAAGAAAATGGTTAGCGGGGGTTATGATGGTGTAGTGAGGTTGTGGGACGTAATCGACACATGCAAGGTCATCGCGAAGTGGACGGGGCACACAGATACAGTGTGGTCTGTCTGCTGGAGGGGAGATGGCCAAAGAGTATTGAGCGAATCCTGGGACGGGACTACAAGGCAATGGGACGTGGAAAGCGGGGAGACAATCCTCGAGCCAATCTTCCAACCATTTCGGACTGGGCCCGGGTGTGTAGTCATCAGGAAACACTCTAAGAATCAGTAGCCCTGGTGACAGCTATGTAATACTACATAGCCACCGTAGCCCTATATTGGCACTCGTTACACTATGTACCTCTATGTACCTAGTATAGCCGAACGCCTGGCTATATAGTACTACAGGAGTGACGGTAGTTGACAGTAGCACATGTAGTAACCATAGCGCGTGTAGTAACCATAGCGTGTTGTAGTGACCGGAGTGACGGTAGCTGACAGTAGCGCATGTAGTAACCATAGCGTGTTGTAGTCACTGTAGGTAAAAGTAGCGTCTGTAGTAGAAGCAGTCCTGAAATAGACTATGAAGTATTCATAGCAAGAGATTGGGAGTGAGTGTAGAAGCGCGAGAGATACAGAATGTGTCGACATCAATAAAGGTATTCAGGTAGAAATCACTTGCTAACTCATAGACGTTTCCACTATTCCAACTAGGATCCACAGACGGCCCCATTTTCGGAATAAGATGACACGGACGAACGATTTCATCGACGTGCACTACAGCAGCATTCCTGTGTAGCTGGCGAGTCGAGCGTGACACCTGACGAAGACCAGAAAAGGGGTCTGGTGCTCTGAGTGATGTGAACCACTCAACATAAGCGAGGGTGCGCGGATACGGCCCAAATTGACGAGGGAGAGTGAATATGACACGAACTTGTGCCACTCGCAAGCCTATAGTATCCACGTCAAGGTCCCGGTATTTGTCACCAAAATATAAGTAACATACCTTCTAGTGTGCATGGCCGCAACATCTCAGCACCATTGCTAATCAAGGCCATATCAAATCGAGAGGGGCTCCCAGGCTTCCGACTACCTGGGCTAGGGTGTCGTTCAGGCATTGCCCTAATACACCACTGTGTTGGCAGGTCGATGATGCGGGGATCAGGTGGTGCAATAATTACAACTTGCCGAAATACATCAAACCGGTCTTGAGGACCAGGGATAATGCTATTTTGCAGCACATGCTCTTGCAGAAATAACCGTAGAGCAGGAAGAAATGCAGTTGCACCATGTGCCGTTTCAAGGTACTGAACAGACTGTCGAGGGTGTGCAGGAGTCTTTGCAAGAACATGGACAATGCGTCGCTCTGTTATGGGAAGTACTAGTGGACCTGGGCTGTGTGGGGCTGCGTCACGGTGTAATTGCTGTCCATCTTCAATTTCTGAATCCGAGTCAAAGTTGAGTCCACATTTGTGATCGGCCGCTGAGGTGAGGTGGGATTTTGACAACCAATTGATGTAGGAGCCACGCAAGAAGACTGCTTCCTGGCGTTGAAGCCAGAGAACCATCTGTTCCTCATAGTCACGTTTGTTGCTAGCACGGTAACCTTCTTTGGCGAAGTCGATATGCAGCCGTTCTGGAAGTTCAGTGTTAAATCCATCAGCAGCGCCAAACAACCGAATCGAGTGGACATAGTGTGATAATTGATGTAACTTTGGAATGTTGAAGTGCTCACGCACTTCAAGCTCGGTTAGAATATCTTTGTTATCGTGAAATACTTTGAGGGCATTGTTCATGCCGTCTAGTGATTCGTTGGTGTGTACTTGAAGCTGCGCAAAATATGAAAAATCTAGGATTGCCCGGGCAACAGACATGACTTGACTATGAATTGAAACGATGATGATGAGCAAAAACATTTGGGGCAAGCATGGTTCAACACATACTTTGAAACGGCACCAGCAATTATGCCAATGAAAACACGTTGCATTTCCTTGTGCTCTGTGCCCGTCCATTGCTTCACAGTAGATATACCCTTGTTGAAGTGCCGGAGACCAGGATAATTAGGCATGGTTCTGAAGCGTGCGTCTATTTCCTCCTCGCCGATAATGTCAAGGCACCATTTCACTAGATGGTCTTTGAAGACCCCTTTATGCAGCTGATGTAGGAGATCGGGTGTAAATGCAATGAAGATATTAACGTGCGGGAGATCATTCCAGAATGGTTTGTAGACAGCACGGAGCCCAAAGTCGTCAAATTCCACGGGATGCTGACCGTTCTTCCGTTTCTGCAAAATATTCTTGATCGCCTCAGGATCTCGCATGAGTGAGGTGAGTGGATCACCCCGCTCATCTGCTGCCACGAGACACTTAGGACAGCGGTTCTCCTTGCAGCATGAAACCAGGCACTGCTCAGGAAAATCTGCGACATACGCTGCAAGTATGGGGTATACATGTCGTATCAGAGAGTCAGCGCATACCATATCCACCCCATCACGACCTGCAGCAATCAGTGGTTTGAGGAGGAGGGACATGCAGTGGTGGAAGAGTCGGTAACCGGCCAGTGATCGGGCATCAGAAGTGAAGCAGTCGAGCCTCCCAGCAGGTAAGTAACCGATGAGCACAGTTGCTCGTGCAGATATTTGCCGCCTTTTCTCTTTAGCGATGTTGCCAATTGACAGATATACAGGCCATGCAGACTTGTCACCTCGAAACTGCGTTAAGCATGTTTTGTCTGATGCCAGAATAATAGGTGCTATGGTCGCTCCTTTGGGCAATCGCTCCTGGGAACACTGTGAGTCCATGACAGTCGAGTTTTCAGTGCTCTGCCATACAGTACTTACTTGAGTCTCAGTCCACCAATCACCTGTCCACATGTCATCAATTACTCGATGAAGCCCAGCTTGGTCGGTGTATGCTCGTGAAGGTGCGTATGCCATATGCTCTTTGAATGATGAATTTCCAATCAATTCTCTGATGCACTCCACAGGATTACGCATCCAAACTTCGACGTTCTCTTGCAGCATCTGTCCATCCGCATCTTGCTTGTTCCCTTGAACGGTGACCTTCTTGCAAATCCAGGGTGTCCCATGAGGAAGCATGTCAATTTTCCGGAGAAAGGCTCGATTATTGTGGAAAGACGGCTGCACTCGGTTCTAACTCCACCATTCCGCTGGTTAGTATCTACTACAGTTGATGCTATGGCCGAGCTTACTTACAATTGGTAATTTTAAAAATTCATCTGTGGGTGTCTGCCCTACATGTTTAATGAGCCATTCCGCAAGTCCCCATTCATCCCTGGTTGACGTCTAAGTTAATACAACCAGGTATATTGTTGAACATAATTTGGTACTTACGAATTGGAAAAGGGCGCCCATTCATCCTCACCCATATCCTTCTTATGCTGACGATATTTCTCAAAGGTGGTTTGGCCCTCCTCCAATGCCCAGCCAGCATCTGGACATTCTTCAAAGTATCGCCTCTTATCTGTAGTAAAGCGGACATCCTCTTCATCAGCAACCTCCTCAACATTCACCCGTTGAATTTTGCGAGCTGGTGGGTTGTCCGGTTCGGGTGATGAGTGTGAGTAATGGGGTGGGGAATTCAAGTTCTCAGCTGCGTCCGAGTCTGATGTCTTCTCAATCAGTAAGTCCCATTGCCTTCTACATTCAGGACGTGCAAGAATATGTTTCTTAACACCTCCTCCAGTAGACACCTCTTTTCCACAGAATCCACAGCAGTGAGGTGGCATGGCTGGCCAGACTCTGACGAGGTAAGTCTTCCTTGGTACTTGGTTGAATTGTGGTAATTAACCATACTAGCAAACTTAGGGTTAGCGCAGTTGATTTTTTTCCTGCAGTGTCCGACCAACACGGACATGCTCTCAGGATCCGGGTCAAACATGTTCGGATCTCAGGTAAGTACCTCAGTACCTGACACAGGCATGACAGATATATTGATTGCGCATTCCTCACTGCCTAAACTAGGTTACTGATGCCATGGGCCGCGAGTAGTAATTCCAGAAGGTGAGCCTTTCGTGCCTCTTCACAACGCTTCACTTCTGCATCCCAACGCTCTATAATGAGTCGCTTCAAGTAAGCTTGTTGAGCTGGGGTGATGCTGGGACCTGATATAGGATCCATCAGTTGCGTCTTTCTTGCCAGCTCACAAGCCTTCACTTCTGCATCCCAGCGCTCTAAAATAACCCTCCGCATGTACGTCTGAGAAACTGTGACAGGACCTGGCATTTGACGATATGGCCCCAGTGGAATCCTAGGTTCTGTCGCTGGCTCAACTGCCAGCCTGCAGACTCCTAGCCTTGACCTACAGTATAAGTTAGTAAGTCCAAGAATTCCAGAAAAGGTGTTAAGATATTGACCTTAAGTCGACGACAGGACTGGACTCGTCCATTTTCACATCATCTGCCGCTGTTGTTGGTGCCGCACTATACAACCAATTAGAATATGGTAGTATGAAAATTGCAGTACCCTACCGCTTTCTCGATTCCGCTGGAGTAGTATCCATGATGGTGAAAATTTTATGGTACGTTCAATCATATTTAATGTCCCTCTTGCTGCCCCTGAATTCAACAAAACTCAAGGTTCAGGCAGTGTCTTGTTGACGCGTTGCGTGGTATCATCATCAGGCATAAAAACATCGGCCAAGTCCTAACATTGTGTATTTCCAGGCAACCCTTTGTCCATGGCTGCAAAATCTCAGAGTACCAGAAAGAAAGACGCAACAGTGTCATCAGCACAGATGATGCTGCCAGACCGTACTGTGTCAACTAGTACTACTAGTGGTCGACAGCGGCGGCCAACTGAAAAAGAAAACTACCGCAGTAAGTACAATTGCACTGGTTGTCACTATAAATCTGACTCCGAGTCCATGGCTTCTCAACTACAGTCTCTGAATCTCAGCACACTGCCCACCGCCAGCAAGATAAGGAAAAGAAGTTAGAGAAGCAGAAGAAAAGGGCGCTTCAAGCTGCTTACAAGGCCAATCCGAATGCATTTGAAGAAGAGCCATCAGAGTTACACAGCGATGTCGACATGGAGGAAGATACTATGGTTGCTGAGACTTTTTTCTTTCTTGCGTGTTCCAGTCACTAACCACTTGTTTAGTTTGAGGATCGGACTGTGCACACAAAGCTATCTAATGGCAAGAAGTTGTCACTTAGCATGGGGAAAATTCCACCATCGGCAGCTCAAGTCG
The DNA here is from genome assembly GCA_016758765.1 of Suillus cothurnatus. NCBI lineage: Eukaryota > Fungi > Basidiomycota > Agaricomycetes > Boletales > Suillaceae > Suillus > Suillus cothurnatus. The sequence goes on along the minus strand of JABBWL010000141.1, from coordinate 89,512 downwards.
GTTCGATTTTTTGTGTGAGATTAAGTAACTGACTAACAATTCCCAATTATACAGCCTCCACCATCTCGCAAGGCTGATTCCACCAGCTCCAACTTGAAGTCAAATAGTAGGACTGCAAAGGCGAGAAACGGTATGTGTCAAGGATCTCCAATTTTTTGAAGACTTACTATACAAGCCAGTAGGAATAACTGACTCAGATAGAACTCGGAGTGATGGCAGCAATGCATCAGATGCACTCACTCATCGATCCCATAGTTCCGAGTATATGGACGACGATGTTGAGAATTCAGAGTCAACCTGTGACTCTGACATGCAACGTGTTGACGGTGATGACAGTGACTCTGGCAATGAGAGTGCTGAAAATGATGAGAATGACGGGAAGAATGACGCTACAGGACGGTCACCGTCAGTCACACTGGGAATCAAGCGGCCATTCGACACGACATTAGAAGATGCTATGGTGCCAAAGGTCAAGAGAAATTTAGATGGATCACGTCAACGCTTGAAGGCTGGTGATTTCGATGCTACTACAAAAGATATCCTGGTAGCTGCAAACTCTATCTTTCGGTGTCTAATTGTGACTCAAGCGCCATTTCCCGATACGGTCCTTGTCGAAACGAAATTGGCGAAAGAAGCCTGGCGTGAGGCATGTAACATACCGGGTGTTAGTATTAAACTGACGCCTTCATTATTGAAAGTGGTGAGCTGCTTAATATTTTATACATCATCGGGCTAATTTTATCCATCTTATCGCCCAGATTTTGAGGCGCACATCACATGTGCGTGGGGAGCTCAAGACAAAAATGCGGTCGCTGACAGCGTCGTTCTTTGGATTCCGCTCGAGTGGGTCTAAAGAAGTCATAAGGCAGAATCGGGACCTTGCAGAAAGTTTGAAGGAGGGCTCACGGTTTGCTTTCAAGGTATGGGTTTAACAGCACACGTATTTGGTTGACTTGTCTCATTGCTTGCATGTTAGGACTGGGAAGGGAAGAGCGGTATCTACAAGACAGAATTGCTTCAAATGGGTGTCAACATTATGTGGTTTACAAACCGCAATGATGAGGGCATTGTCTACCATAAGTATTTCAACCCCTTCCGTGCTGAAGCCATCGCACTCGTTCTGATGGCTGTGAGCCTCATTTTTGGTCTTGCCTCAAACACAGCGCTGACGGCACCAACAGATTGAATGTTGCATCGACGAATGGGCGACAGGCTTGAAAGAAGATGTTAAATTCTCAGCAGCTACTTATTCTTCTGTCTACAGCAGTCATTTTGACTCATTGCGACGCTTTGAAGAACGTACAGCTGCATATAAGCTCTTCGACAAAATTTGCGTCAATCTGCATGATACAGCTTGGTAATATCACCATCGCAGTGCACCTTTCACAAACTGATGTCCAATTATCACAAGCTTCCATGCCGGTTTAGATTTTGCATCATTGTCAACTACGTCCCGTGTCGATGATGAAGCATTTGATGAGGCTATCCAGGAGTACCAGCTTGGGCTAGTGGATGAGGCTCTCAAGGACTAGAGGAGGCGGTGGGGAGCATTGGTAAAATATACTCATGCATGTCTTCTTTTGAGTGCCAATTCAATGGTTTTATAGCCGTTATAGCATCTAGGAGCGTGGTAGCCGCTGCACGCTACCACTGAGCATGTGTGAGCTACATAGCGCTTCTACCTAGTACATAGTTCTTTGTAGCCATCTGTAGCCATCTGTAGCCGTCTGTAGCATCACTATGTAGTACTGCCGTTGTCTATATAGCCACAGTAGCACTATATAGCACTATGTAGTCCTACAGGTGACTACGGGAGGCTACAGTAGAGGGTACATGACTACTGGGCTACAGGAGCTACTGCGGCTATATAGCGCTATATAGTAACATGAGTGTTTCCTGATGGTGGTCTATTCGCCAGATATGACCTTGATTGCGACTGCTGGATCGGTTCGGTTCTGGGACAAAGACGAAATATCCAACAGAAGCTTAATTCAAATCTGGGATGCAAAGACAGGTAAGCATGTCGCAACTCTCAAAGGACACAGATGGCATGTGAATTGCCTGGCTTGGACCAAGGACGGAAAGACGCTTATGTCCGGGTCAGGCGATCACTCTATTAGGACATGGGATACCACCAACTGGGTGTTGAAGTCCGAGCGATCCGAAGGAGAGATAGGGGAACCCGAAGAAACCGAGACGTTAGGCACGGGCAGGACAAGGAGGTCCGAGCGCATACGCCAGGCCGTCCAATAGGCTACGCCCTGCTGACATCGCCCTGCGCCCTGCAATATAGACATGTCAGAAAACTTCGTTCGTCGTTCCTTACTCACCTAGTATAAAAGTAAGCGCCCAATGGCGCGTGCATCTCAGTTCTAGTAGAAACTGAGATGTGAGTACCTAAAATAACGTATGTCAGCGTTAACTGACAAAACCGTAGCGTACCTTGTGATTCTAGGTACTATGCACGTCAATCTATGAGTTCTAGTAGAAACTGAGATCGTACCTTGTGATTCTAGCTCCCTCCCTCCCCGCTCGTCCGCCTATCATCTCAACAGGTTATGAGCCCTGCTACGGCCATGGATAACACGCTCCCCTCCACAAACTCTGCACTGTTCAACGTCCCTAAGCTAGCCGAAGACGGTAGCAACTGGATAACTTACAAAGAAAGAACGTTGACCGCTATTGGAGCGAGAGGTTTGATGCGGTATGCCGATGGTCGTGCAGTTCAACCTAGGCCGTTCAAGGTCCACGAGAAGACTAAGAAATTAGTAAAGGACGATGGCACTGAGCCAACGGAGGCAGAGGTAGAAGCGCTGGACAAGAAGTTAGACGAATTCTATCAGAAGGACTCACTGGTAAAGCAGCAAGTCTTCAGCACTATCACTGATAGGCTACTGCTGCGCGTGCAGAAGCTCGAAGTCGCATCGCAGATCTGGAACGAGATCTGCGATATCCACGAGGACAAGACCGAGCTCGTCCAAATAGACCTAAGGCGCCGGTTACAGGAGACTAGGTGCGAGGAAAACGGAGATGTGAGGACTCACTTTAGCGAGATGCTGCGGCTCCGCGAGTCCCTAGCAGGAATGGGCGCTGCCATCGAGGACAGAGACTTCTATGCCATGATACTGGCGTCCCTCCCCGAATCGTACCGTCCGCTGCTGTCGTCAATCAACGCCGCGGCGAAGATCACGGCTACCCCCCTAAGTCCCTACGAACTCGTTAATATTATAACGGAAGAGTATGAACATCGACAACTCACCGATAATCGACCGAATAAGAGGGGAGGGAGCTCAGCCCTCTCAGCTCGACTCCCTAGTGGAAAGGGAAAAGCGTCTACCCCAACCCAAAGTAACCCTGACGCAGTGTGTTATAACTGCGACAGGAAAGGTCACTATAAGACGGATTGCTGGAGGCCAGGGGGAGGAAAAGAAGGTCAGGGGCCAAGACAACAGCACAAACGCGGAGGACGCACCCAGAAGCAAGCTGCAAACGCTGCTAAAGAGGCCGAGGAAAACGATAACTATGCATTCGTGACGTCAGACCTCGCTGGTATAGCCAAAACGCTGAACGTACCTGCAGACCGCTGTGGAGCCATCGTTGATTCAGGGGCTAGCGCACACTTCTGCCCAGACAGGTCGAAGTTTAAGAACTTCGTAGATATCTCACCTCAGGAGGTTTATACTGCGAACGGATCAGTATTAAGCGCGACCGGACGTGGAGACGTGACGATAGACTTACCTCTGGGCACGAAGAGAACCACCGTCACCCTAAAGGATGCTTTATACGCCCCTACCATGGCGTTTACCCTCATTTCCACGAACCGGATCGCCTCAGCGGGCCTAGCTGTCCTGTTTGAGGGGAAGATGTGTAAGATTTTGTCAAAAGGTCCCAAAAGGGAGGTTATAGCGGAAATACCGCAAGTCCAAGGTCTCTATACTATAGAGAGTCAGCGCACCTTACATGCACATGCGGCTAGGACGAAACTCACCGTTGGCCAAGCTCATCGAGCTCTAGGTCACATATCCCAGACTGCCATACTACATTTGGCCAAGGAAGGCCTGGTTGAAGGTGTCGAGGTGGATCTGTCCTCGACCCCTGAGTTCTGCGAGGCCTGTACGAAAGCGAAGGCGAGCCGTAAGCCATTCCCGGACGAGACTAAGAATCGGGCACGCACCTATGCTGCCCTAGTCCATACCGACCTTTGGGGACCAGCCCAAACCACCAGTCTAGGTGGTACCACCTATTATATCAGTTTCACGGATGACTATACCCGCGAAACGAAGGTGACGTTCCTAAAGGCAAAAAGCGGGGCGTTGGAGGCGTTCAAACACTATGAAACGCACCTTGCTCGTCAGCATCCGGGGGTGCGTCTACGCAAGGTTCGTTCAGATCGTGGAGGAGAGTACCTGGGGGCAGAGTTTGATAAGTACTTGAAGGATCACGGAATTGAACGAGAGCTTACCGTTCATGATTCTCCCCAGCAGAATGGCGTGGCGGAACGCCTGAACCGCACGCTTGTTGAGCTCGCGCGGGCTATGCTGGTGGCAAAAGACCTGCCCAAATATCTGTGGGCCGAGGCGGTTAATTACGCAACATGGTTGAAGAATCACTTACCTTCAAGAGCTATCCCCGGTCATACCCCCTATGATCTCATCCACCAGAGGAAACCCGACCTCTCCATGGCACACGAGTTCGGTTCCACGGTGTATGTCCTGCAACAGAACGCAGGGAAGTTAGAGCCCAAGGCGGAAGAGGCCTTATTCGTGGGTGTTGATAACGAAAGCAAGGCTTACCGAGTGTATTGGCCGACGAAACATCGCGTTTCGGTTGAGCGCAACGTGACGTTTGCGCCACCGAGCGTCGTCGTTGCTAGAGATGTGCTGGACGAGGGGGAGTCAGCCCATATGGAGGGAATCGAAGGCGTCAGTAAAGAGTGCAATGCACCCAGCGTCCAACACATCCCCAACTCCTCCACTACCCCAGACGACCCAGAGCCTAGGCAAACCAGAGCACGGCCTGCACCAGGGTACTACTCCCAGCTACAAAAGGGCCAAACGGCCGCCGTCGCCATCGAAAACCTGCGAGAAGCGTCAGAACTCGACCTCCTAGATGAGGAGGCCCATATTCACCTAGCTTTGGCAGTAGCTCAACCAGAGCCTACCCTGCAGCAGGCGCTGAACGGCCCAGACGGACCAGAGTGGCAGGAAGCCCTAGATTATGAACTCAGTCAGCTCGAGAAGTTGGGAACGTGGGAGATAGTAGATGCACCACGAGGCGTTAATATCATCCCCTGCCATTTTGTTCTCGCCACGAAGCGCGGACCCGATGGAGAGAAACTAAAGCTGTGTGCAAGGTTAGTAGCAAACGGTCAGCGCCAACAGTACGGTGTGGACTTCTTCGAAACATTCGCGCCGACGGCCAATATGAGCACGATACGCACCGTTTTGACCATGGCTGCCCAGAGAGACTGGGAGATCCACCAGGTAGACGTTAAGAGCGCCTATCTCTATGCATCACTGCAGGAAGAGATATATATGAGGGCGCCACCTGGGTACCTGAAAGAGGGTCAGCAAGGGAAGGTACTGAAGCTGAAACGAAGCTTACCGGGATTGAAGCAGGCGGGATTTGAGTGGGCGGAGGAGTTAGCTGGGGCATTCCAGAAGATGGGATTCAGCAGATCGCAAGTAGACCAGGCAGTGTACTACCGACGTACCTCCAAGGAGCACATGGTTATAACCGTGTCCGTCGATGATATGGCCGTCACTGCGAATCGCCTCTCCTACATCGAGCGGTTCAAGTCCCAACTCGCCCAGTTCTTCGAGATATCCGACCTAGGGGAGCTATCATGGCTATTAGGGTTAAAGGTAACTAGAGATAGAGTGGGACGCACCATTACCCTTTCTCAAAAGGCCTACGTCGAGACCATAGTCGAACGTTTTCGGCTGGGGGACGCAAAGAACGTCCAGACCCCCATGGAACCAGCCACCTCCCTATCCATTGATCAGTCTCCCGGGACCCACGCGGAACTTCAAGCAATGAGAGACGTACCTTACCAGCGAGCGATCGGCTCGCTGATGTATGCGGCCACGAGTACACGCCCGGACATTGCGTTCACAGTGGCGACCCTGTCTCAATTTATGAGAAACCCTGGCAAGGCGCACTGGGAGGCTAGTAAGCGAGCTCTTCGCTATCTAAAAGCCACCGACGATTTCGAACTCACCTTGGGATCCACGGATGCGGGGATCGAAGCGTTCGTCGACGCTGATTGGGCTTCCCAACCACACAGGCACTCCATGAGCGGGTACATGGTACTGCTCAATGGAGGCCCGGTGTCCTGGAGTGCACGCAAGCAGCCCATAATTGCCCTATCAACGGCAGAGGCTGAGTACATCGCGTTGACCAGCGTGGCAAGAGAGGTACTATACCTTCAATTACTCCTCGCTGAACTATACGAACCAGCGACTCTCCCCACCCCTATATTCTGCGACAATCAAGCTGCGATAGCGTTAGCGTCCACCGGAAAGTTTCAGTCACGCACTAAGCACATCGACTTACGGTACCATTTCGTTCGCTCATACGTCAAGAACGGCACGTTTAAGCTGTTCTATTGTCCCACGGAGGACAACGTCGCCGACGCCTTCACCAAGGCACTACCTCGCCCCCGCCTTCAGAAGCTGCGCACCCATATGGGACTGGCATGCGCTCGAGGGGGAGTGTTGAAGTCCGAGCGATCCGAAGGAGAGATAGGGGAACCCGAAGAAACCAAGACGTTAGGCACGGGCAGGACAAGGAGGTCCGAGCGCATACGCCAGGCCGTCCAATAGGCTACGCCCTGCTGACATCGCCCTGCGCCCTGCAATATAGACATGTCAGAAAACTTCGTTCGTCGTTCCTTACTCACCTAGTATAAAAGTAAGCGCCCAATGGCGCGTGCATCTCAGTTCTAGTAGAAACTGAGATGTGAGTACCTAAAATAACGTATGTCAGCGTTAACTGACAAAACCGTAGCGTACCTTGTGATTCTAGGTACTATGCACGTCAATCTATGAGTTCTAGTAGAAACTGAGATCGTACCTTGTGATTCTAGCTCCCTCCCTCCCCGCTCGTCCGCCTATCATCTCAACACTGGGAGCAAACCGCGATTCTGGTTGATCACACTAGCTATGCTTCCCCTATCTGTGCCATTGCAATTTCTCCAAATGAGCGCATCCTCGCAAGCGTATCATTTTACGACATACGATTGTGGAACCTCGATAATGGAAAACCTATCAGTTCACCACTCCAGCACGGAGGTACAGTTGTGTGCAGGATATCGTTTTTGGAAGATGGAAAGCTATTGGCCACTAGTTGCCATGATGTAGACGTAGGTCCGGACGAAAGCGGATACGTGTACATATGGGATGTTGTTTCAATCCCTAGTGAAGCCGGCCTCGAGCACCTGCCTTCAGGTCCCAAGGTGAGTTGACAGACATGTCTTATTGCATTATATTCTGAACGCTCTTTAACGCCAGGCCAACAAGTTGGCTTTCTCACTAGATGTACGTGACACATCCATTATCATATTTCGCTGTGCTCAATGCATACCTCAGTCTGACGCTACGCGACGTCCGATCCAGCGGCGTCCACCTGCTTACCGGACACCCCAAGGTTTCTTCGATGGTGTCCCACCAGGTGGCTCTCGAGTATGTTCTTGCTATTAGTGTCACTTTGTTCAACTTCGTGTTTTCAGTTCTCTACACAGAAGGGCCTCCATTCCTCCTCAGAACCGGAGGGAAGCACATTTATTCATCGCTTATTCCACCGCAGCCCCTCCAATACTCGTGACTCATCACAATCCTCCTCTCTTAAGTGGGCTCAAGCCCTTTTGAATCGGCGTTCACAAAGTAGTGAAGGCACCGAGTTGCGAGGACCCGTCGAGGTTCCGTATGCGAAGGGCAAGCGTGTATGTTCTTCCTCTTCCTCAGTTCAACTCCACCTAATATCACGTAGAGAAACGCCTCAGCGAGGGAGGTTGCGGTAGCAAAGCAGAAGCAGAAAATGAAGGCCTTGCACTCCAAGAACTCTACTGCGAGCAGCTCACGGCCTCCCAAACCAAATGTCATGCAGCAATCCGGCACAATAATCCAGACCCAGCCATCTTTGCAACCACAGCCAGCTGTCGGTAATAATGCCGCGGCTTCAAGTTCAAGGCCCTTATGCCCTGATGTAATGCTCAGACAGGCTGGACTCTGGACTCGCTTCTGGCCTTTTCTTGGTTGTCTATCTCCTGAATACCAGGATGGTCGCCATTAAGCTCAGCGTATGGTGGCTTTCCATCCCAGAGGAGCAGGGTATAATGTGTTTGTGAAGTGTTCATATGCATATTTATGATCATGTACATATTTTCATTGCTGACGCGGACGACTCGTCCAGAAAGAAGGAACCATGAGTATATATTGATAGAAAGTATCTATAACGTTGTATTAGCTGTGGCAAGGTACCCAGCAAAGTCAGTCATATCAGGCTTCAAGCGATCTGGGATCAGTGAGACTGACACAGAAACATCAGGACGTGAATTCGGGTGTCATATATCACTTATCAGCAGGCACTTGTTATTGATTGCAACGAAGATGATTATACATTGAATGCTGACGGGATTGCTTAATGCTTCAGTCTTTCCAGCAGCATTCTATCGATATGCGACTTTCAGGTAACCTAACTTGATCCCAAATTCCCAAAAACCAGAGCTGGTTTGTCCAATCCTTGACGATGAGCATCATACCAGGGACCCTGAGTCATCTGACAGCTACACTATCTGCGATTTGGTCGCCATTGATTTCATCATGTCCTGGGATTCACCAGACGGTTTGATCAGCGGTTAGATAATGGGCAGTAGCAGTAGGGAAAGCAACTCACCTTCCTATTCAATAGTAGTAGGCGTCAAGGATACACGAGAACGCTGCACAGCAAATGGCCTCTCGTCTTCCTTGGTGGTAAAGAACTTGCTAATAATGAACTGAGTGAAAGAAACACGAGTATAAGGTATGTATGACGTACCGGGAAGCAGTGCAGTCAACTCTAATTTGACAGCAATGCCCATCGTGCCTTGTTATCTACCTTATCATTGTTGTCCTCACAAGTGATTGTTTTGAAATTTGATGGATGAAAATTGGGATGGGGCTGCACTCGGAAGTAGGAAATCTGGAGTATGTCTTTTATTACTAAAACGAAAGAGACATCAGCAATAACTCCCTGCAAGGAATTTAGAGGACACTCTGGTTGCGCCAAGGGCGTCATACACCAGCCAAGCCATCAGTGGACTGAGGAGTTCGTGATATTGTTCCTGTGGGACTTATAAAAGATAAATGTGTGCTATCGCTAGGTATGGGCATTTATAGTACGAGAAGTTAGTAATGTTGCTATATGGCCATGCAAGTCTTCGAGTCTAGACGGCATCTAGAATTTCGTGATGAGGTCACGGCTTTGCAACACCATAGCCAGTAAGGGATTATACCCTCAGCATGTTCGCCTTGTCGAGCATTGTCGTTTACCCTTGTTTAAGTTTTCAACTAAAATGCCATTTAAGACTATCTCATGGAAAACAGGTTTGGCAATGATCATCAAATCTGTATCTGCAGGGGAATTTTCAATAACGTGTTATCGTTGGGCCATCTCAGCCGGGAAGAGACGACAGAGCACCCCAGTAAGCCTAGTTGAAAACTTTCATACTCCCCAATTCAAGTTGTAAATTACAAGGCTTTTTTTCACAGTTCGCTAATGCCAAAGCTAGGGGTATGCCATCCATAACATGAATCACAGACCCTGGTTTCGTAGTGTTGAGTGACCAGCTATTGTCTAGTAGTTCAGAGAGAGTGACATATAGGATAAGTGGCAGCATCATCGAGTGTTGCGAGGTGGGCAACCAAACTTAGGAACTCTTTTGACCAAACATCATTCTTACTAACCAAGGCTTATTTTGTGCGTCATTGCGACGTAGGCGAGATGTGCGCTCTACGAGGGATAGCACCTGTTGTCTCCCGCTAAATAGAGTAGCGGTGGCCCCCGCGTACCATACAGACCATATCACACAAGGCGGGTGCCAGGTAACATGTTGGTCCACGGAACAAAAACAGAAAGATCCCACTATTGCATCATCCGAGTCCGAGCTTAAGACATTTGCTTTAAAGACATTTGCTTTTATCTCAGCTACTACAAAATATATACCTTCCATCACCAAGTGTGTGGCATAGTGCTAAGCACTTCGACGATACGACGAACGGGGTCTATATCAGAGAACGCTGAGTGATCTATGAGTTGCCACATACCAGAACGGCCGGAAACAATTACCGCAACACTGAATGCTTGAAGGAGTGAGCGCTGAAAAACCCCGACAGTAATTATCGTCTGGCATCGGAATGTAAGACAAGTGCAGACTTACAAAATAGCACTTGACAGGACCTCGATTGAACAGATAGTGACAAAAGTGCTGTGCTCGTTGATTCCTCCCGCTACCGTCAGTGAGAAATGGGCTGAACAGCGACAGCAACAATCCGAGAAGGAAAGAAGTTACCACTCGCTGTGACTGTATTTGTAAGGGTGTGACCATCACGGTACTCTCTAAAAACATCAAGTTTCCCTTGTAAAAGACATCCTACGATATCATGATCAAGATAAATCTATCGATACAAGTGACACGATACAACATAAGTCCAGTATATGCGGTGAGCACCGTTATTTTGCTTGTCAATCGTTGCTGAATGAATATTAGCGGCATGCGTGATACATACAATGCTCTGACTCACCGGGAATTTGTCTGGGGCGAGGGTGAAGGTTGAAGTCTCCAAGTCAGCCGGAAGTGGAGACCATGGGTGATATGGAAGTGCCGTTAGGATGTTGGAAGCAATTGAAGGGAAGGTTCAAGGCGTGGTGCAAGATATGAGTAAGTGCGGTTGGGGACATCAGGCGAGACGTGCGACAACTTACTGATCTACATCAATTTATTCTAGATGTCCCGTCTTCGTTTGTCGAAAGTTGACCGTTTGATACCTAGACCCGTGTTCCAAAAGATGAATAAGTGATGAGAAATGCAACGAGATTAGTCGAGAGCAATCCATATCGCCCGAATGAGTGTCAATTGCACATCCTATAGCCTGCGCACCTACAACTTGAACAAGTATCGCAAATCGCGTGTCGAGCCTCCAAGGACTTTCGGGGCCCTATTATCACAGGGCCATGACAGTCAAACACCAAGCTCTACAAATAAATTGTGCCAACTTCCCTTATACGATCGCTGTGAACTAGGGACACATCGATGGCTGCAAATATAATAGCTGTTACCTTTGATAACGAGCACATCGTAACCGATCAAGGCGCATAAACCACTTAATCTGCAGTCTCAGCTTGCAAAAGTAATCTTTCGGTCGCCGGGACCCTTGCACTCGTTATACGTGAAACGCAAGAGCGTAAAAGGGCCATGATACATGAGATGCACTGACTTTTGCCGAAAAGCTTCATACAGCCAAGGCCTTGAATCCAAGTCTTCGAGTGATGGCCAGAAGGTCAGCCTTCTAGTGAGTGGTGAATAAGCTGCTATCATTAAGATGCTCATCCCACGCCTTACCAATCGTCTGCACCTGTTGAACGAGCGGCTCACAGACTTCAGGCTGGGCTGTGAGTGAGGCTGTTGACATATCGGCGACATCCGTTGCTACGCCAATGAGGTCACAAAGCGCGGTGATGATGGTATCAATAGGACCATCCAGTAGTATGCAGGAAGAGCGACGACTGATGGAAGAAGGCAAAGGAAGGCACTGTATGTTGTGGCCAGCGGAAGTGGGAATCTAGACCGGGAGCTCGAGCAATAACACTGGCCGGATTTAAATGGCTGGGTTTAACTGGCTGGATGGGAATGTGACGCTGCGAGAAAGTCTACGGGAAGATATAATCTGAGCAAGTCATGTCGTGGGAGGCACCGCATTGTACTGCTTGCGAGGATTGATAATGTTTACTAACGTGGCAGACGAACGATGGAGCTGAGGACATGATTACTGGAAGCCGGCGTGGAAGCAGCTTGTCTCCCCCATCTCGAATTGCTATGCCTTCGGAAGAAGGGACTGAGGGAAGAGTTTGATGCTGCAAGGAAACCAGGTGATGAGACCCGATGAGTCAGAAAAGGTATCTTTGTACTGTCGTCCTCTGGTAACGCACGTTGTCGACTATGACTTCTATGACTTCTTTCTTGTTCAGGCTTTTAGCCACTATCAAAATAAGTATCAGGCGAAGCAGGCCAAGGATCCAAAGAATGGTATATGAAGGACTCACAAAGAGGCTCTGCGTCACCGTACTGATAGTCACAGTAGAAGTCCCTCTCCCGATCCAAATAGTCACGATCAAGGTCGCATTCTTGGTCACCATCACAAGGTCTCTTCAAAGAAGACACCAATATTGCTTTCACACTCATCACAATCTGAATTGCAGTCTTGAGACGAGTGGCAGTCGTCGCCGAACGAAAGGCATGGAGACGGTGTTTGAACCTAAACCATAGGAGGTGCTATGTTTGACTGAGAAATAGGGTATGGTAGCATTGATTCCAGAGCGAATACAAAGGAACTGGGGGGGGGGGGGGGGGTTGCCGACGGTGAGTACTGGCATAACTAGACATGTACTATGCCTGTCAGACCAGGGTACTAGAAATAGGATGCCGCCAGGACGCTGCAAGCGAAAGTCAGATTGAGAGGAGATAAGTATTTGAACCGACTTACAAGAGAGATAATTAAAGGCCAAGTTAGCATGAGGAAGGCTTGCAGGAGTTATGATTCCGAAGGTGTGAAAAGGAGGTGAAGAGAGGAAACAGGGGCGGAAACAAGCTCGGCCCAGCCTGTCTATAGCTAGAAATAATTTAAGGCGGATTCTTCATCATGTTTTCATCCCAATGACGCTGCTACCAAACGTTAGGACCATAATGTGGCATTAATACTTGTGAGCGAATAACTGGATTCTGTACAAACTCTGTGTACCTGCTGTGTGCCAGATCTCCCTGCCAACTATACAAACACCTGAGATCGGGTGCGGGTTAGGTGATGTTTCATGAATAGGGTGCGATAACTGTAAGCAACCAAAAGGTCTCTTCAGCTTGTCACCATCTATATGATGGGTCAAATAGTCGCCATAATAATCAGCAACCTCCATGACCAACCATCAGTAACATAGAAACTTACCAAATTACAAGCCATGATGAGGGATCACGAGTGCGTTAAAACTCAAGGGCGTACCACAGATATTTCCTGCGTAGTAGTACAATTGTATCCTTTGCAATGAAGCACCCATAAATGCTCCAGTTGAAAACTCTCCGCATTACAATCTTCCCAATCAAATGGTACCCCTGTGAACTTGCCACTGTCAGTGGCAGATCTAGGTGATCAAGAGGTAACCGAACAAAGAGCAAATCTTCATTCAAATCTAGCAAAAAACATAATGTTGGTCAGTAATGAGATGGTGGATGGATTGTGAAATGTATACTGAAGATGTTGCCCGCATAGTAATATTGTATCCTTTGCAACAAAGAACCCATAAATGCTCCAGTTGGAAGGTCCCTGCATGATAATCCTCCCAATTAAATAGTGCCTCTGCTGCCACTGTGACAGTGACAGGTCTAGGTCTAGTAAATGATCAAGAGGTAACTGAAGAAAATACAAATCTGTATTCATATAGGAAGATGGTCAGTAATGAGATAGCATATCAATGATAAAATCTTACAAGGTCATCATCAATCATCATCTCAGAGCGCAACAGCACACAACGCAAATCCAGCCACAAATAATAAGAACAAGCTTCACTTGCTGGTGGTAAAAGACCAGGTGGATCATGGGACATGCCAGCAGACACTGAGTAAGATGCGGTGTACACCGTTGATTGTCCTGACAGTGAAGGAAGACAAACAATAACAAACAAATGATTGCATGACGGGACTCACCGCGATCCTCGTCAGGATGGTGGCTAATCAAAATGTACTACACTATGATAGTAATATCATTTATCCCCGAGCTACCGATTCGAGTGGCACTATGGACCTTTCTCATTTCTCAAATAGTTATGTTTGAGTCTGAGTCACTCAGTGATGCGGCTAGTACTACTAGTGGTATATTAATTCATTGCTACAGGCTCACTGGCAGAAGTACTAATGGAATTCGAGTGTCACCGGTGGAAAATGGAGAGTTCAAGACAATGGCTACTACTAACTTGAATGGCACAAATCTAGAAAGACAGAAGGTCATCAAACTCGTCCTCGCCCTCATCTCCATCAATGTCTTCAACATGGTCAAGCCCCAGATCCTCGTCACTAAACCCTTCATCACTCACTTCCTCTGAATCCGAGTCCGAGTTTGAGTCGTCCTCGTCATCCTCTGTGTCACGGTGACTGTTCTCATCATGGCCCATATCCAAGTCTGTCTCATCAGTACTGGTCACACCGCCCACAACACCTCCGAGTACCACGGATTCGCAGTCTCTGGCTATCCTCCGCAACATCGCTGGATGGCCAACACCAAAGTGTGTATAACGAATGAACATATCCCGATCCACAAATCTAAAAAGTAAATGAGTACATAGCACCAGAACTGATGTTTTTACTCACATGCCGACATAATATGCTTCCCAATCATCTAGCTCACCACCAGGACGTGCTAATGATCTCCCATGGCGAAGCGAGCTTGTACCACGTTGAGAATTAAAGGCTGGAATCAAGTGGGTCCCTCGAATAACTTGCCCTGGATCGAGAAACCCGAATGCATCTACATCTGACTCATCGATGAAGGCAACCTTGGGAAGGCGAGCATGATTCACACCAGATTTATGGTCCTGGATTGGAGCCAACCATCTAACCCAGAGGACCTCGAGGCGCTTTTTCACAGGTTGAGCTCCCTCGTGGATCCATGTGTCCATATGGTATATGCCCAATACACGGGCGTACCAGTACGGGTGGTTAGGCATTGTCTCTCCTGAAAGCACCATGATGTCGCCGTGCGTCCTAGGGTTGATAGTATCGTACTCTCGCCTGATGTCGTACGTGGTATAATGAGCTTGCATCGTTTGGACCAGATAGATTGTGTCATTTGGAATAATGACCGATTGACGCTCTTCGTCTGAGAAGGTGAAGTCGCAATAACTAACATCTAGCTTGCGCAGTCTATAGAGAATGTGGTCCTTTAATTTCGGTATAAATTTCTGATAATTGTTGTGAGTAAGGTGCGTTGAAGATTCAACATCACTTCTACCTTGAGAGCTGGATCATTATTATGTTCTCGAAGAAATGTGAATAGGTTGAGCGGGTGATTCCGACTAGTTGCAATGCAGTGGTGCTTTCCGGAGGGAGTGTCAATAGGTGGTTGACCGATAGAAGAGGATATCCCCCCTGCTTCTGCCACCCGCCGGAGTACACGGCGTCTGCGCTCATGCTTGGCTAACTGTGCGGGGGTGTCTAACTTACTTGTCAATGGATAGAATGCCTTTAGAGCGCAGTGTGCAAGCTCCCCCTATCAAGGGACGTTTCAGGTGCATACTAGTGAGAATGTATTCAATACGCACGATCTGTGTAGTAAACGAATCTGTCGTCCCGAATATCCTGATAGTTCTCATATAATCACCCATGGCGTGAAACTTATATGTATTCAAATTCAACTTCTTTACTCTCGCCCCAGTTGATTCCGTAGAGTCAGTGTTGGTTGCAGGGCGCTGGGTAGACCGTCTTTGGCGAGCTGATGCCTCCTTTGGTAGCTCCACTGTCTT
Source organism: Suillus cothurnatus (assembly GCA_016758765.1). Classification (NCBI taxonomy): domain Eukaryota; kingdom Fungi; phylum Basidiomycota; class Agaricomycetes; order Boletales; family Suillaceae; genus Suillus; species Suillus cothurnatus. Next base: position 73,750 of record JABBWL010000141.1, on the reverse strand, counting down.
GAAAGCAGCGCAGGTGTAGTCCCGAAATTTCTTCAACTTCCTGGAGAGTTTCTTGAACGTTTCCTCGAAGAAAAGTAGCGTTGAGTCAGTGTGGATCCTGAGCTTGGCGAGAGCATGCCACTGCGCAAATTGATATAGAAGGGATTGCACAACCGCTGTAGAAACTACTACACAGCGAGGCGCGAACAAAGCTCCTGACTGTATCTATAATTGTTGTAGGTCGCGCGTTGCCTAGTCTGCTATACCTGAGATGACAAGTGCGTTCGACCCTAAAGGGGAAGCGAGTGCAGCAAGGATCTAGTTGTATGCGCTGAAGGCACTACTGGTCAGCCAATGCAGGGCGCGAGAAAGCGCAGGTGCGCACAAGGCATGAAGGCGCGGGAACGCGCGCGTGTGCTGCGCGGAGCGCGGGAAAGTGCGCGTGTATATGCGCAAATGAGAGAGTGTAAAACGAATGGATTTCTACTATATTCTGCTAGGTAAATAGTGGGTGCCAAGTTCTGTCAACCGAAAAGTCCTCCAATAGTAAGTACTGCTGGCGCTTATATATGGCGCCTAAGCGCTGTCATGCGGAGCTGAAGCGCTACCGAGTAAGGTATGTAAAGTAAGGGTCCATGATAAAAATAAAAGTGGAACGATATGCAAATAAAGGAAATAGGAATATATGCACTTAGAGAGCTTGGTGGACAGTGGATGGATGCTTCTGGATGGCTGGCGCTATAGGGCGCTTCAAGCGCAGGAAAGCGCGCGCATCGTGAAGCGCGGGAAGTGTGCGCGCATCGTGAAGCATGGGAAGTGTGCGCGCATGGCGCGCGTTGCGCGGGAAAGCTGCGCCTCATATAGGAATAGCTGCAGATAGCACCCAGAGTGGTGCTGCAAGTTCGTGCCATGTATTCCCTAGTGAAAAGCGCCATATCACACGATGAGAGGCATTATTCCTTACACCGCATCGTGGCCTGGAGGGAACAGGCCTTCAAATACCGGAATAGCACACTGGGAACCTGTTAGCGAGCCCAACGCAACAGACAATTAAGACAAAAACCTGTAAGATATCTTCAAAATCACGAGCTGCTAACCTTTTCATCTCGGATGTATTATTCGCAAACTTTCGAATGACACCATTACCAAACGTCGGAACCTGGCGAAATCTAGTAAGATTTGGAATTTGTTAGCACACCACTGGAATCCACACAAAAAATGTACCGGCTATCAAAAGTTGCGACGAGTTGAATACCCTGAGGAAGGGAATAAAGAAGCCTCATCAGATGTGTAAATAACGCTTTCCATGTTCCCAGTTTGCACTTGTGCATGAGGTCGACAATGAGCATATGAAATGGGTCAAGACCCAGTGGTCCAAGCTTCTCAGCGAATCGATTCTGCGAGCGCCGGTTTAAATCAATTATATACGAGTAAGAAATACATTGCACACCAAAATAGCGACCCAAGAGCCTTCTCCAAGGGCATCTTCGACTTTTGCACCGTCCACAGTATTCCCCAATTCATAGATAAACTGGCGCGCTTTGACAACCTTCGCCATAGCATATACCCGTAAGTCATTTATGTGGCTTTTCATGTCCCTCACGAGACCAAGACGATTAAATAAGCCTTTGGGTGTGAGGCAATGAGGGCACGGACACAGGCCCATATCCTTGATTGTCGCAATCAAAGCCCTGAATATGTATTACTCAGCTGACAGTGCTACGAAGGCGATGAAAAAACTTACTTCTCAGGATAGTCAGCTGAATATGTGAAGATTCGAGGAAACACTCGCCGCATGATTCCATCGGCGCATTTCAAAACGATGCCGTGTCTATATGCGTAAAGAAAGTCTTCATCCAGTAAGATGTCCCAGCATGCATGGAATAACTCCCTGCGGCAGTGCGTGTGGAGGGAGGCCATGCTGCTTTTTGAGATGCGAGGCAAGGTACTCAGAATATCTTTAATACTATCCGGAAGCTAGCAAGGGCAGCTACTGTCAATGGCGGTCGATAAATGTACAACAAGGCTCACCGAAGGTAAAAACCCTACAAGATGACATGATCCCGATGTAGGCGATGAACGTACATATTTTGTCAGATTTCCAAAGTAGACATAGAGCGGCCAGGCCTTGGCGGTTCCAAAATTCGCCAGGTGAGTAGCATCCAAAAAAAGCATGAAGCCCGCAATAACGCGTTCTAATGAACACCCAATTTCCTTTGGCGACTTGTGGAGACTATCCTGAGCCTCCAGCCAGGCGTCAGATGTATAAAGTTCGTCATATACTCTCTCCTCATGATGGTCAAGAGGATCCTTCCAAATGTGTTTGAAAGGAAAGAGATGGAATGCCGCTGCCTGAGCATCCGAAAATGCCGCACGCACAACTTCAAGAAGTGGGCGATAATGAAACCCAGGAATGGTATGAGGCCTAGGTCCCTCCTCCTTTGACCTGACGGGGATGTCAATGGTGATGTCAGTTTCGATCCAATCATCCGGACAAGTGATCCTCTTCCCACTCTCATCTGCATCCAGCTCTCGCAGGTTCCGTCTCACTGAGAATCCCTTAAGGTGCTCGGAGTCAAAATTGTCTGCTAGTATGACATCATTGACGAGGGCTGTGACTTTGGTTTCCGATACCCGATTACTCCCAGTATTCATCCAGGACATAAGTCGGTAGAGGGTCATATTAGCGAAAGGGAATGGTGGTGCAAACACCCCCAGCGGAGAATCACTTCCTTGAGCGGCTGCTGGACATGTCTGCGCCAGTAAAGAGGAGGGAATGAATTTATTTGGCTCGAAGGAAGGGCGTCGAGGATATACTCGACAGAGACCAAAGGAGTTATAGGTTGTCTGTAATGTGTCCCTTAGCGTTAAGAGAACACGTCGAATCCTGGATCGAGCTGGGAGCGCGGCTGAATCTTGAGCAGGGCTCTGACCATGGTCATCGGAGTAATTAAGATCCTCCTCTGAGGGCTCGATGTCATCCAAGTGTCTTGGAATTCATCTGCTAGGACGCACTTGCTCTGAAACAGTCCAACAATCAGAAAAGTGATACTAGACGGCCGATACCTGAAGAAATACGAACCAACTTGACAATCTTCGAAGTCAATTCCGTTTCCGTCATTAATGTCACTGTCCATCTCAGCGTCAACATCACCATGATGTCGTAGAATCTCTGGGGAGCAGCACTGCAAGTCAGCGAGGCTTCGAGTCAGGTTGGGTTCAGATGAACCGCGAGATGCAGACCCTGGCCTTTGTTTTTCCAGTGACCGGCAAGGGGCGATTGGTCTCGGACGGCCGAGTCTCTGAAGTCTGCATGACGAAATATTACAAGCTAAGTCGGGAGGACAACTCACATGTAAAGTGTTCACAAATTTGGATAGGTCCGAGTCCAAGTCACGGTTACCAGCAGAGCTGCCCGCTTGCCAGTGAGTGGAAGTTGTACTAATAGTCAAGTGGGTAGCAACCGCCTCCTTTGCCCGTTCGTGCCTCCTCTGGCTTGCAAGGATACTGGATTTTTTGTAGAAGTGACAACCAGCACGATGCTTGCTCAGTCCACGGGCATCTGTTGCCCTCTCCCACAAACACCATGAAGCCCCACAAGACACCATTAACAAAAGCAAGCCTGAGAGAAAAGCGATCCAAAGAGAGTCTGCGGCAAAGTGCATCGCACTTTCCAGTAGATTGCTAATGAACAGCAGCTACCAAGTAGCACTCCGAGTCAGGCTGGCACTAAAATGATGAACGAGTATTTAGTATTACCGGTTTGAAAGGGTGATGGATGTCACGGCACCCTTTGCAATTATGGTAACATGAGCTGCCGCGTCTGCTGCGTCTAGTAACGTGTCACACACTATGATGCTATGATTGCTAATGAGTCACATGTCACGCCAACAGCCGTGGCTACAAGTACATACTACTGGTACGAACCCTCCTAGAAGTCAGGAGCAACTAGAAACTGTATATAAATTAAAGAGAAAGTGTATGAGAAATGACTCCAATGGGTCCACAGGACTACAGCCAACGAAAAAAAATGCTATAGCACCTCAGTATTGTAAGTGATAGGACCGATTATCACCTTCCTGTAATTGACTGGGCCCAGGAAGGTGCGGGTTATAGTTCTCTTGTCGCATACCGAGTTGGTGCGTCGACTCTGCTAAATCAAGCCTCATCTCATGTCCGAGGTAATTGGAAACGGGTTGTGAATAGTAGGAAGGGCCTGTGAGCGAGTTATCCGGGTCTGTGAAAGGGGGCATTAACAGTGACTCGGAACCTCCTGCGAAAGCATGTGTTTGTGAGAAATGAGAAGGAATCTCCGAGTATGACTCAGCTCCTGCCGGTTGCACTGGCAATGGCGCGGGCGCAGTGGAAAATTGCGAGCCAGAATAGTTCAATTTAGACCTGAACAAGTCAAGAGGCTGAGACATTTCCGATGGTAACGAGGGTATATAGACGGCTCCAACAGTCAGATTATCTTCTATGAACTTCGTCATTATCTCCCTGCAAATGCATAGCTAAGATGGTGTGCGCAAATGAGCTGTAGCAATCACTTACATCCCTCTTAGGTGGAGCTTGAGCAAACGGTCATTGAACTCCTTCCCGTGGACTGGATGTGTGGAGGTGCGCCCCATGTCTTTTACAATCTCGGAGTGCCAGCTGGAGTACTTGGCCCTGCTGAAGCGAGCAGTGCGTGGATTGATTATTTTGTCGATTGCAACTCGCAGCTAAAGACAATACAGAACAGAGTATTAGTAGCTACTATGCACACGAGAATGGTGTATCACTCACCCCAACCGCTGACCATGACAACATCATGACTGGAGTCGTGGTTAAGCTGCGCCTGAAAGTTTCATCGCAAAGTGGCGATTTAGCATCCTTGTACCATTTGTGAAGATGGCCCCCTGTCAAATTTTCATTGTCGAACATGAGAAGGTCGACGGTGTTGCCATTGATCTTGTGACCGTGAAGGAAGTTTGTGAAGAGGCCTTCCTTCGACAGATCAAAGAGTACTGATCGACACTCACTCATATAGTCTTGGCGGGCAGAGACGGACAACTGAGAATCGTCTGGTGGCTTGATATTGTACTGCAATGCAAAGGGCTCGAACGATTCGACAAGCCTCCCACGACATGCCGAAAGCGACTGCATCAGATTGGCGGCCAAAGGATTTGTGAAAATGATATCTGGGTGTGAAATCAGTCACTGGTGATCCGGTGCACAGGCTCAGGCTGTGAAATGACATACTGCAGCGATACTTCTGGTTAGCTTGGGCCACAACTTCTCTGAGATACACATCTACCGCTGACTTGTCTTCATCTGTGGTAAGCGATAACCAGCCCTTGATAGTGATCATGTCCATTTCAAGCTTGCTGCGCATCCATTCAACAGCGGCGCGTTCATCAGGTGTATATCTGGTGAAATCTAGTTTCAGCACCTCTGCCTGTTTGCCTTTCCTTCTGCCTTCTGAACTGCCCTGGACACTGTCAAGGTCGTCGTGAACTAACAGCCCGGGTGTGATGTAGTCGGAGACCTGGGACTCAGAATTTGTACGGGAAATAGTGCTACCAGTAGCACTTTCACGAGGATAGGGATGGCCCGGGCGCCTGTGTACTGATCGTTCAGAAGGCGCCGCTCGCCGTCTGTCGACGACTGGCTGGTCCAGATCGAATGGAGTCGGATGGATAGACATAACTGCTGAGAAGAATGGGGAAACTTGACGGTGGACATTCAGTTAAATAGTCACCGAAAACCGTCATCACGGTGCCACGACTCTGACCACGACTACTGTGACAGGAGTTAGTAAAAGATCGTGCAGACGTATTAGAATACGCTCGCCAATCGTACTTTTCACAATCAAGGGCCTCAGTTGCCTGTAAAGGGCCTTTGCATTACAATCCTCCCAATCAAGTAGTGCACTACAGTTCGCGGTAATGAGTTGGAATCCAATTCACCTGACCGCTGAGGCAGGACGCTACCAGTGCATCAGTTAAACGAAATAAATATCGCACCGTACTAGTAATAGTAGCGTCTTCCATCAACTTCGGGGTCAATGGGGTCCATCAGACTCGGTTCACCATGTAATTGATCATGGCTTGAACAAGGACAAAAACACATTACACAGTCAAAGTTTGTCTATCGCATTGTGATAGCGTAAAAAATTCCGAGTCACGGGCAGGACATCGAATTACCGGGCCCAATATGTCCCCCATTGTGACTAATTTGAACTCCAGCCTGGATATGAATAAGCTACGCCTTTAGTAAACGGTGACAGTACAACACACCGATATTGCGGCAAGGCTTCGAGGGATAAATTGAACTAAAACTGTAGTACCGGGGCAGGTCACGTAGTAGTTTGAATGTCCGAATTGGAATAGAAAACTTACTGTGACTGCAGCATCTCCACTAACATCTCTTTGAGTCATCCGAATCATGTAGTACCACTACTAGTAATGCACTGATATTTGCACTGCCGCGATTATGATGAGGCAGCCATCACCGTGACTGGCTCGGGTAAGAGAACTTCTGTCGTCGATTCTTTCTTCCACTGGCTCGGGCATGCGGCCATACGAGGATGATCTATTCGGAATTTCCAAGTGAATGATCATAAGCCACGTATTAGTACCACCGTGACCAGAAGTGACAGTGACCTACTGTGATTACTACTAGTAGTAGTAGTAGTAGTAGTAGTAGTAGTGGTCCAAGCGGGCAGCGACTGAACTCGGATGCCTCCGAGTCTGAGTCCGGATTACCTTGAACAAGCTCGAAGTTCCAAAGATTGAAGCCTGCGCCGCGGTGGCCGCTATCCAAGTTGCCATCACCGATTTTTCAGTGCCTGAGAGCCATTGAGGTGCAAGTTGCTAGTATTTACCTGAGCTTACTACATGCCAGTGATCATGAGCGGCCAAATAGTCCTTCATTCTTTTTCTGAACCTGATCATGATGACTTGGAAACTTACTAAGTGATCACTGATCTCCGAACTATTACCATAATAGTACCACGTGAGAGATCAACAAGTGCCAAGAAGCCCGCTTGTCATGGTAGGCTCTGAGACAACTTTGTCATGTCGGTCGTGATGAGTGGGTCCTCGAAATCTACAAGCAGTGGTTTTTTTACTGCAACATCCAGTCTCACACAACCTAGGTTCGTCATCTGTTCATTTTTTGCTTGATTTCCACTCACAGCGGTATTTGTCCGCTCCAGGCATCCCCCGTCCACCATAACACACCTTACCTCTGTCGATCCAAGTAGCTCTCCTACGAGGAGCAGCTCTCCCGTGTTGCAGGATGGCTTCGACCCAACGGTCACCGACTCGCGTAATAGCTCGCCCGCCCATACCTGTGACAAGGGTACCAAGTCCCCCGCAACCACGAAACCCAGTGAGCGCCGTAAGCGCTCTTTTGTCCATTATACCTTGTCTCAAGGTGGCGACTGCAATGAGGATTTCGAAATACCCTCAAAGAGATTCAAGACATTGCAAACAACCGTAAGTCACAACCTCGTTTAAATCATTATCTGAAATCCAATTCTTTCAAGTGGAATTGCACCGATCAACCTTCCGAGACTTCAATATATTTCAATGAACGCATGCTTGAGCTTTCCCGTATCACTCGCCGTGCTTTTTCCGCGAGAATACGATGTAGGGATTAGTTTCCCTCTGGGCTTGTATTGACAGTTTTTACTTAGCTTCTCTTACCTTACTTTTCCTTGCTTATGTTCGCATTTTTACTGCTTACATAATCACAAAATCTTCGCCCTACACTTCCACTCATTAGCTAGACTTTCAGTTATAGTTCTGGTAGCTCTCCTTCTAGGATTTAGTAGCTTCCCCAGACTTGCAGCTTATTAGTTTTAGTAGTAGCTCAATAGCTCACTATATAGCTCCTGATACACAGTCTTATCCTCATTGTCTGGAGTGATACTTTCTTATTCTCCCTCTCTCTCTCTCTCTCTCTCACACACACACACACACACACTCTCTCTCTCTCTCTCTCTTGAGCCCTGAGCTTAGTCCAGAAACCCTTGGGTTGAATAGCAGCTAGGCAGCATTCACCCAACATAGTTCTGCTAGCCAGCAGAATTGTTGACCCTTCAACGATACCAATGCCTTCGTAACCATGAACTGGACCTGATAAGTCCCTCTTGAATGATGAGAAAGAGCTAGTCGAAACCCATATGCAAAAAATCGATCTGCAAATCGGCTCTCTCCGAAACACACTCGAGGATGCGGGTGTGACGAAAATATGGAACAAAGGATGCAGGTTTGACCCTAGCGACCATGTGGATTGGTGTGAAAGTGATTCATCTAAAGATGGATCGATTTGTGAATCTGACGGTGGGGAGTCGGAGTCTGTCTCAGGCTATACTTTTGGGGTCGAATAGATTGACATCATTGCTACCATTGTGCCATACTACACACTATCTGTCCATACATACCATACAATACATCTTCTCACATATACGCCGTACTAGTACGTGTCACACAAGACAGGTATATATATTTATTTACAATGTAACCGTTTCAAGTTGATGTTAGTAGCCTGAATGCATCCGAGTCAGTGAAGTCAATATGAATGATAATATGCCATCACGTAGTGCTTACTACAAGTACTAGTCACGGTAACTTCAAGTTGACTCGAACCCAGGCTTCTCATCCGCAGCATCCTCCAAAATGCAAGGTCCTTATTCATGCCAAACTGTAATCGTGGGCTCATCATGAGCAAGTCCAGCAGCGAATGAAAACGGCTCCATCGTGACGACTCGGCGGCGGAAGTGGGGTTCTGAATTTCTGGGGTTTCTGCTCGAAACACCGGCACTTGCCAGTCATGGTGTGTGCAGATGTGTGCGTGAAAAATTATTACTACGCCGAGGCCTAGACCGTGACAGAACTGACTCGGAAATTCCAGAGTTCAAAGTTGAGGCCTGCCAGCAGACCTCACACAGACTTCCCAATACCCTGACTTTCTGTGCCAGCGAGGATTCAGCCCGTGATAATGTCGATGTAGAACTCTTGTTCACACCGGACTCGGAAGTTGTGCAATGCGGCGGCAGCTCTGGAGTCTGCAGCTTCCTGCGAATTAGTACTCCTTCTACTAATCCATCACAGTGTACCGCATTTGCAAGAACAAGACGAAGAATAATGATCACAGTGAATCGGAGGACTGCATAGACTAGTACTAGTAAGGATGACTCGTCTACTGAACTCCGTCCTTACCCACAGCATCACCAACTCAAACAGCTTCGGTCAAGCAAAGATTCCCCAGCGAGGATGCGGCAAACCTCTAGACATAAGCAATGCATCCTGTTTACACCATTTACAGGGTACCAAGACTCTGAACCACAAATCCTTCGTTGCTCCCTCATGGCACAGGAACACCTTTACCGAAGTTCAAACCGCGTCCACGTCCCCTGCTGCGAAAGTCTCGAACTAGTATGAGTACGATATATGACAACTTCATCAAAGACGATGAACTTCGTTCCTCTGGCTGACTCACTCATCAGTTCTGCGGCATCAGCCAGTACGTTGTCTGCAAATAGCATCCGTCCTTTAACCACACCATCTGCGGTTTCAGATCTCATCGAGGAGGTCGATCCTGCATATAGCATTGCAGACAGAGCAAAGATGCACACTTGGAAGACTCAGGTCAAGAAGCCGACTTATGCGCCTGTCAACCATGATAAGATAGAGTTAGCATTCGACCTCGGTGAACTATTCCTCAAGCCTCCACGGAAGTAGTAGAAGACAAGGCCGTCAAGCCCAGGCCGACAACAGGCCTAAAATGGCCAGCAAGGTCAATTGTCACGGTCATGAATGGTATGTCATCCGCGCATGAGTATCATATGTAATGGTAGTGTATTGATTTTATATCGATTTTTTAGCCTTGAGGGCTATGACGACGTGTGCCACACGAACTAAAATCTGCACTGGGTTGCATGATGTTGCCCGACTGTTTTTGATTACATCAGGACAGCAATAAGGAACGGCTATCATCTTATTCTGTCTACTAGGGGCGACACTCTACAGTCACCGATTTCTTTGACGGTGTCTGAGCCAGTGACCTAGTATTGTGATGGCCACGCCATCCAGATCTCTCGAGCTCGTGCAAGTCTATCATTTGCGGCACGCTTACTAACCTCTAGGTACTTAGGATTTGGATGAATGTCCGAACCGTCGTATTGCCAGTGGCGCCAGACTCAAGTTAACTATTGGTTCCATAGAGATTCACAATATATCAGTATACCATGACTATGATCCGACACTGATAGCACCAAACGTAGAAGTTTTGCTGTCCGTAGCAAGTTCATACCGATTTGTCTCGTGACATCATCTCTCTAACTTTGAACTAGGTTCCACAACAACTGTCATCACCTCACTAATACTAGTGCCTTTTCGCCACCATCTAGGTACACTAGTGCAGAATCAGCACTTTTTAATTCACTTACTGATCTTTGGCGTACTAAGCGAGTACATTTTCCTCTTTTGTGCCTTCACAGCCACTTCCAGATCTATCATTAGAACACGAGGGCCGTGACATTTGTCAACTTTGCCTAAACTGCTACGCGAAGCATTCATGGTTCCAGGCAGTTGGCCAACGTATAAAATGAGCTGGGGCTGAGTTAAGTTTCTGTCCATCATCTCCAAGTTGCACTTCTACTTCTTCCTTGTGTGTTTTTCAGCGAACCCTCTCCTGTCTTCCTCTTCATGTCGCACGCCGAGGACAGCATGCCTCACGCCAAGGACAGCGTGTCTTATACCGATGAGGGTAGTATGTCCGGGTCAGTTATTCAAACTGAAGATCGGCAGAACGACAACGGCCTTCGGCGGCCTTCTGAACCACTAGGATCCCAAGGACAGTCATCGTTTGCGGAGGCTTGACAGAGACAGAAGATTGCCGAACTGGAGAATAAAGTCGTGGCCTTGGAGTCGGGGCGCGCGGTAAAAGACAGGTACGCACTGTCATTTTGTGTCCATTGTGTCTACCTTGTTCACCATTTGTTAGGCAGTCAAATTACTATTTGGCCCAAGGACGAGGCCTCAGGCGTATTGTGGCTTTATTCGACAATATCGAGGATCTTGTCAATGAAAACGATAGGAGGTATGATGGCGATGGCGACAAGGATACTACTATCGAGTACTAAGCTTTCCTCCTTGCGTTACTGTGAACCTCACTGGTTTTATGTAGCCAAGATCGTTTGCAGACAGGGTACTATGTGCTAACGAGGACCTTGCTGTGGTTTCTGAAGAACTCTTCGGGCATAGACTACGATGATTATATGCATATGATAAAGGTGGTGTGCATGTTTTTCTGACCAATGCTTGACTTTATCGTGTTGAATCTTTATCTAGCTCAGGCAGGGGGCTGATGGTGCCCAAGGAGATGATACAGCAAAGCTCAAGACTCTCATTTCAGACTGGGTCAATCGCGAGCTCAAGCCGAATCCCCCCGTTGATTCTGACGATAAAAATTGCCGCGGATTCACCAGTGATGCGTGCAGGAAGTTACTCTGTCCAGCTGAACTTGACTGGAACAGTCCAGCATATGTAGTATACTCAGTATCCTGCATGACACTAACTTGTTCACCAGAGTTAGGGCAGGGATTCGAGATCGATTAGAGGGCCACATTGTGACAGACCTCTCTTTTCCGGCCTTTGTGTATGAGAAGTACACCGCCAACGCGGACAATCTCAAAGAAGGTCTTTTTAAGGGCAAAATTTTACTGCAGGTTCGTTGCACTCGAGTCACGGTTGCCCGGAAACAATCTCACTGTTGTCTGCAGGGCTACAAAGCTATATTCACATCTCCGTCTTCAGCAAAAGACGTCGAGGGCGACGGTGACGGCGCAGATGTCATCACCAACAACCAACGCACTAAACAGTCATCCTGCGGAGTAAAAGTCAAGAAACACGTGGCGCAAATCATCAAGATGGATAAAGTCACACCTCGTTCGATTGCATATGTTACCTGTCAAGTAAGTCATGATAGTGTGTTTCAATCTGTTGCAAATGACCACCACCCTGGCAGGTACGATTTGCACTTTCTTCAGTTACCTCTTGGCGGTCCGTTGACGGCAACTTCGACTTCGACTATATTCAATTCTGGCGGTCCATCGTGGACTTCTTTGAGAAGCCCCCTGGTCGAGAAGCGCAACGCAGAGTCAATAAACTCCTTGAGTGGTGGTCAAGGTGCGGTGTTTACAGTAATTTCAATCAGCCCAGATTAATGTTTATGTTGTTTAGGAAGGTTTTTGGAAGAAGTCACCGTGGGGATCTTAGCAACACGGTGAAAGCCAACATGTCCGTTAATGCCCTCGCAAGGCAGAGGGCACAGCTCGATGACGCTGCTTTCGATTCAAACTAGGCATATATCGTATTCTACAATGTCCTTTCCAAGCTACCTTACTCTTCTACTTTGGCGTTAATAACATGATTTGCCATACTTCACATTTGCCTCGTGTGACACCCTGAAGGAATTAGCAATGTCGCACTGCTACCATTATCCAGCAATAATGGAAGACGTCTAGACCTCATCGACAAATATGAATGGTCCCTGGGAGATCATTCACCTGGCGTTTTCCGGATACCCCGGCGTGTTTTGAATTGGCTGAATGAAGGGAATATCGAGTGACCACCGTGTTCTGTGTCTTTTAGTAGTCCTTGCGGCAAATGCTGCCTAGAAAATATAGATATAAAAGACAAAACGACTGATGAGACATGTTGTATTTGATGTCCGCTGATGTCATATTGAACCATGCAACAAGTTGATCTGTCATCGGCTTGGTGAGCATATTTGGCTTACTGCAACAAGGTATATTTTCTTCACACGCTTGCCTAACCAATTTGCAGGGGAACATTCTTGTACATCTAAAGAATTGACGTTGACAATTGAAGCGGGACATAGATTCATGGTCAATCGCTCGGGAGAACACATCCTCACCGTCTGCGAGTAACCAACCTTCGTTATCCCATGAAAATTGACATACTATCAAGAGAAACAGACATTTCGGAAGATGCTGTTGAAGTCCGGAATAGGTCATGAAGCTTACTATGTCGCCCTCAGGAGAAAAAATCCTCATCCTCTACAAGTCACTAACCTTCGCTCTTAGCTTCGGGACCGTGGACCTCCCTTCCGATGTCAGGCATCTCACAAGAGGGTGCTGAGGTTCGACGCAGGTCGCGAAACTTATGGCTGCCCCCTCGTGAGATCATGTTCTCATGTTCTACAAGTCACTAACCTTTGCTCTTAGCTTCGGGACCGTGGACCTCCCTTCTGATGTCAGGCATCTCACAAGAGGGTGCTGAGGTTCGACGCAGGTCGCGAAACTTATGGCTGCCCCCTCATGAGATCATGTTCTCATGTTCTACAAGTCACTGACCTTTGCTCTTAGCTTCGGGACCATGGACCTCCCTTCCGATGTCAGGCATCTCACAAGAGGGTGCTGGGGTTCGACGCAGGTCGCGAAACTTACAGTCACTCCGTCGGGAGATCATATCTTCATCCTCTGCAAGTTACTAACCTTCACTCTTAGCTTCGACACGGTGGTCCCTCCTTCTGATATGGCATTGCTGATCTATCTAGTTTGACTGTCGGCTTTTGTCTCACTTTCACTTGTACCTTGAGTTTGAGAGATGTTTGAACCTTTTTCTGATCGTAAAAATTTGTAGGAAAACCAGGGAATATCATTTCCTTTATATGGGCAAACATGATAATATAATCCTCGATAGCATAATTATGGAGGTTCTTGTGATTATGTACTATATAATGTCATATATGCCTTTCTCATTTCTGCACCAGTTCACTGATGGCGGACAGCGGATCATGAACTGTTCATTGGATGGCTCGCTGAGGGTATGGAACTTGAAGAGGGCAAAACAAATAGGAAAAGACTGGAGGGATGGAGAAAGCAGAGTGAGTAACATAGCATTGTCTCCGGACAGGAAAAAAGTGGTTAGTGGGAGTGATGATGGTGCAGTAAGGTTGTGGGACATCGACACATGTAAGGTCATCGTGAAATGGACAGGGCACACAAAAACAGTGTGGTCTGTCTGCTGGAGCGAAGATGGTTGGAGGATATTGAGCGAATCCTTGGATGCAAGGCAGTGGGACGTGGAAAACGAGAGACAATCCTCGAGCCGATCAAGACTGAACACTATCACGTGTATGCAGTCGTGATTGCGACTGCTGGATCAGATGGGCCCAGGGCTGAACAACCCGACTAGCTTGGACCAAGGATAGAAAAACGCTTATCTCCGGATCATACGATTACTTGATTAGAATGGGATACCACCAAGTGGGAGCAAATCGCGATTCTGGATGATCACACTTCCCTCATCTTGGGCATTGCAATTGCTCCAAATGAGCGCATCCTCACAAGCATATTAACATACCCAAACCATACTCCAGACATACGTTCTCACCACCAAACCATACATGTCCAAGCAGCGTTCTGAACCATACACTAACCAGGGTACAGGTGCCCTCAAAAGATGTATCCAGATGTCGGGATAGCCCAAAGGGTCAAATCAACACAAAAAATTGTTAAGTCTTTTCTTTACTACTTACTTCACATCCAAATCATGCTCATGTTCGAAGAGAACACCATGCACCTTCAACTGCCTCTGAAGTACTATGAAATGATACATGTCACGTTTGTTCCAGACATGCCTGGGCCCATCGTACCATCTATTTGCGAGACCACGAAGTCACCCGAGACACCCAAGGAAAAATGTATGTGCATATATTTTATGTGTTAGATGTTGCTGATATGTTTCTAGCGCTTCCCCAATACCCGTGAACATTTATTGGCCTGGGAATAGATGACTCTCCTGTGAAACCGTCTATTTCTAATAATCCCATCGGTGAAGTAATCTTGTTACGAACTGGGATGGGTTCTAACAACCTAGACTCAAAAGAGAGCCTTCAGGGTTGAGTCTGGTCTAGCGTTACAACGACAATGAAGTCCGATTGCAAAGCTAATAGCTAACGACAAGGTGCTACCTTGAAGTTAGGTTCAAAGGTTCTGACTGACAAAGAGGAGTGCTCTAAGTCAGAAATCGGTTCAGACGACTAAGCTTGGAGGGCTTAGATGAAGGAAGTCAAGTATCAGGTAAAACCCAGTAAGATTAAAGTAAAGAACTACATAGGACAAAGGCGCGTATTTATAAGGAATTCTAGGAGAGATTCAGGGCAGGCATGACAACAGGAGACAACCGCCTAACTAAGTATGTGTGTGCAACAAGAAGTGAGCGATCCAAGAAGGGAGATGTTAGTCATCTAGCGACGGCGGTAGTAAGCAGTCGTGATGTAATACAATGAGTAAAGAAAATGAATAGGAGGCAATCGTACTGTAACATTACCCCGTTTTTATCGTGAAGTCACCGACTTCATCAATCAGTATTATTGTAAAGAGTATGGTCACAGTCATAGTCATGGTGAAGGAGGGCATCCTGCTCTTCAGTGACGCAGAGGTCCGCAGCATCTCGGTCAGCTTCCCAATGAGCAAGAGTGCTATAGAATTCTGGGTCTTTCCAATTGATAGGAAGGACAGCTTCGCCCTTAAGCTGTTTACAGAAGACAGAGAAGTGGCCTGGTGCATAGGCACGACAGACACAACAGTGATATTTTGGGCAGTTCTTGTGACGGTGCCCAGGGTTACAACAGTGACAACAGATGAAGTTGTTGTCGGGATCAGTGGTTACGATGGTGACGCGAGGTGCCGTGACAGGTATTGGGGATGCAGAACGTTCATGATTGCGGTTGGTAAGGTCGGGAAGGGAAGGAGCGGAGGCACGTGCAACTCTGGTTCTACGGGTGGTTCCAGAGGAGCGTCTACGGTGCGTTCTTCGGAGGGGGTGCACTGGTTCATTAAGTGGAGGAGCCGTTTCCTGCAACACTTGCAATGCAGCCATCGTCGAAAGAGACATAGTGCGTAAGCCAGGAGTAATATCCTCAGGTGAAGCAGAAGTAATGCTTTCAACTGGCGGAGGTACAGGAAGAGGTGTATCAGGGGAGTGGGGATGTAAGACCGGGTTTTTAATAATACGTTCGCATACTTCGTGGACAACTTCACGAATAATAGTTTTAGCGTCATCAGGCATAAGACGTATAGCGAGGTTCCTAATACGCCTCTGTAAATGAAGGAGGATGCTGGTGTGGCGAGGATTGGGGAGGATTCTGGCGGTTCGTTCAATGAGCTCAGCGACTCAGACGATGTTGATAAGGAGCCTGATGGCTGTAGCATCATACTGGGCAAGGCGTTCGTCGATGTCTTTAGAGTATTGGATGTCAAGGCACGCTGCCTCGATAAGAGTCTGGTTTTCTACTTCTTCTAGGATAGCGAAGTAGTCGGAGGAGGCAGTGGATACGGGTGAAGCACTCTGTGTAGCGCATACTTCTTGGTTAATGAGGTCGGTGGAGTCAAGGGTTTTAGTGACGGTGTCAAGGTAGGAATTGAGCGAGACAAAGGTGGATGCAAGGTCAGAAGTGATGTCGGAGGAAGAGCTCATAATGAAGTTATTGGCGAGGGTGAGGAACTTGAGAGCGATAAACTTGATGAGGCAAAGATAATCTGGGAGTTGCCAAACGATGTCACCAGAGTACATTGGAAAGGATTAGGCGAGTTTGTGTTTCTTCTTATATGCTTTCGTTATCTCAGAGGCGTTACCTAGATTCTCTTCTGGGATCCATTCGTTACTGGCCAATGAGTAGCCGACCCAAGATATGAGATAGCATCTTCATTTACCCGTTCCCTTGTGGGCAAGAATAGCCTCGACTTCATATTCTTCTTCCGTGTTGATAATGTCAGGTGGTGGTTCTTGGAAGTTCGGACTATGTACGTCAGTTTCGCGATAGGATGATAGTTCCGAAGCATGAAATGTGGGATGGATTCGCCATTGTTCTGGGAGCTGGAGTGTGAAAGTGATCGGGCTGAGTATGGCTTTGATCGGGAAAGGTCCATATCTTTTTGGTCCAAGCTTCTTCTTTGGTATCGGGATGATCAAGTTCTTTGCTGATAGCCAAACCTTATCGCCAACTTTCCAGGGTGTATACTTTACTCCGTGAGATCGTTCTGCCATTCGTTGCATAGTGATATTGTGACAGGCGATGGCTTCTTATCGAGCTTTCTGCAGAAGTTTTATGTGTTCCTCGGCTGCTGGAACCGATGACGATGCTAGGGTATGGGGTAGTGATCTCGGGTTGTATCCCATCATGAGATAGAATGGCGAGGCATTACAGGAATCATGCTTTCTGTGGTTATGAACCAATTCGGTGAGAGGAAGGTGTTCGACCCATGTTTCAGGGTTGGTTCGGCAATAGATCCATAAGTACGTTTCTAGTTCCTGGTTGAGGTGTTCGGTCTGTCCATTGGTCTGTGGGTGATAAGTGGTAGAGGGTGCAATGGTGTAATCAAGGAGTTTGGCAAGAGCTTTCGAGAATTTGGAGATGAACTGAGGGCCTCGGTCAGAGATAATCTTATCGTAGAGTCCAAATCTGCGGTAAACGTGCTTGAAGAAAAGTTTTGCTATGCCCTCCGAGGTGATGGTTTTCAGGCAAGGAGTAATAATTACCCCCTTCATAAGGCCGTGGTTGACCACGACCATAATAGAATCAAACCCGCCAGAGGGAGGAAGATCCGTGATTAGATCGACTGATAAAGAAGCGAAGGGTACAGTCGCCACGGAGGGGATAGGGACAAGGGGGGGGGGGGTCACCAGGTGGGTGTCTGCTTTCATTTGCTGACAAATGGCGCAACCGTCAACATATTTCCGAACATAGGCACCAAGGCCAGGCCACCAAAAGTCTCGCTTAACAAGTTCCTCAGTTTTAAAACGTCCAGGATGCCCCGCAGTGGGGTGGTCATGGAGACGGCGGAGTAGGTCATGACGAGCGGAGGGGGAGACATAGGCGTGGTCTTTGTAATACAGAATGCTGTCGACAATCTTCCAGTCAGACAGCACCGACTTCATGGGGGGAAGACAAAGACTGTTCAAAGCATCTGAGGCAGTGGAGAATATGGGGTCGGAGGAGGGGTCATCTGTGGAAAGGGCGTCACGGAGCGAGTCGTCAAGGAGGTGGATAAACATGGTATCGGGGAGGAGAGTGACGTCCGCGTTATCCGAATCTGTGGGGTGGTGATCTGGCCTGCGAGACAACGCATCAGGGGCAGCTAGTTTAATGCCCGGGACATGGTGGAGTTCAATATCAAACATGGAAAGGATCAACTGCCAGCATGCCTGACGACGGGTCAACTTCTGTGCTGTGCGGAAGTAGAGCAGATTCTTATGATCGGTGAAGACGATAACTGGGTGTGGGTTCCCTTCAAGGTAATGATGCCATTCAGTGAGCGCTTGGATGACAGCAAGCAGTTCCCTATCGAAGATCTGGTAGTTTCGTTCTGCCGGGTTCAAAGACTGGGACAGGTAACCGCATGGGTGATACTGTCCATTATCATCGGTCTGAAGGAGTACTGCTCCGGTGGCCATGAGGGAAGCGTCAGTTGCGACTGCGAATTGACGAGTAGGGTCGGGGTTTTGAAGGACTGGTTGATGAAGGAAACCATCTTTCAGGGTCAGGAACAATTCGTTACATGCATCAGTCCACAAAAACTGTGCATCCTTCTTTGTGAGGTCTATCAGAGGGCGTGCGAGGTCGGAGTAGTGCGAGATAAAGTTCTGGTAGAAGTTGCAGAATCCCAAAAAGGACCGAGTTTCTTTCACTGTAGTGGGGACGGTCCAGTCTCTAATTCTGTCGAGTTTGGCGGGGTCCATAGTGACGTGGCTGGGTTTAATAATCATGCCAAGGTATTCCACTTCTTCGGTGTCGAATGTGCACTTCTCCGGTTTCAGAAATAACTGTTCCTGATGGATGATCTCTAATATTCTTCTGGTTCGCGTTTGATGCTCATCAAGCGTCTTCGAAAAGATGAGAATGTCGTCCATATAGATTACCAGCCATCCTTTGTTAATCTCCTGCTGGAAGGTTCGATTCATGTATGCCTGAAATGTGGCTGGCGAGTTACAGAGGCCAAAAAACATGACGTTGGGTTCGAATAGTCCAAATTCTGTAGTGAAAGCTGCTTTCCAGTGGTCGTCGGGGTGGATCCGGATATTATTATACCCAGATCGGACATCCATCTTGGTAAAGTACTTGGCGTTGTGTAAGCGAGCGATTAGTGTGAGAGGGAGGGGAAGCGGATAGGAGTTCTTTATGGTCCAATCGTTGATGTACCAGTAGTCTTGACAGGGGCGAAGTTCTCCACTCTTCTTGCCAACAAAAAAGAACCCGCTTGTCTGGGGGGACTTCAACTCGGAGATAAAACCTTTCTTCTTATTCTCATCGATAAATGCCTTGACCGCTGACTGTTCCTTTTCAGATAAAGGGTAAATCTTTGACGTCTTTGGGATGAAACCAGCTTTCGTCTCGATACAATGATCAATTCCGGGTCGTTCAGGAGGGAGCCGATTGAGACCATCTTTAGCGAAAATATCATGGAAGTCATGGAGATAGCTGGGTACTAGTTCTTCAAACGATTTCTTTTTCTGTTCCACCTCGCTATGTGCTCCGGCGATGGCGAATTGCTGAGCTTTATTGCTGAATTTCATTTCATTCTTGGAAGTGCCGTCTTTGGTGAGGGGGGAATCGAGGGAAATGTTCTCGATAAGGCGCATCTCCGTTCCGTCTTCCAAATATTCAATAAGGACGTCTTCATCTCGTAGCTGATAGGTGGTGATGTCGGTTACCATGGGTTTGTAATTTCCCCAAATATCTTCTTTAGTGTCGAAGACGGGGGCTGTCTCTTCTGGAACTGTCATTTCTTCGTCAGGGATTTCTTCGATGGATGCGGAGGGGTAAGTCATGGAGTCAATATATTCAGGTGTCACTGGTTCGACCCTTGTCGGAACCGTGGAGTCAACGCATTCAGGTTTCACTGACTTCTTGAGCCGGGAATGCTCATACCTCGGTTTCCTTTGGAAGAGGAGAGGTAACCCATTCTTCTTTCATTCACTATCGACATCTTCCTCAATTAAATCGGATTTGGGAGTCCTGGGCAAAGAGAGCTCTCCTGCCTTCCATCGGATTATAGGATCCATGGCCCGTAACCATGGGATTCCGAGCAAAATCTGATTGCGCTTACCAAGGCGCGTGACGTTAAACTTGCCAATCATGGCACAATCATCAATTTTTACGGTTAGTACGCAGTAATGCGTAATCAGACCCCCTTTGGTTAGGCTTCCATCAGCGGTGGTTACTTTGAAGGGTTTAGAGAGTCGATGGGTTCGAATCTTATGGAGTTTAATGAAGTCCTCGGAGATGAAGGTTCCTGCTGCTCCGGAATCAACAACGGTGGTGGTTTCGACGGTTTTCAGATGGGTTTTGGAAATAAGAGTCATCGGAACACGTAGTTCCTTTCATTCTCCAATAGCCTGTACAAGTCTTACTGTTACGTCGGAAGATACTGACGTCGTACCAGTCTTCCACATCAACAATCCTCCGCAAGACGGCGATTTTCCGTCTCATTGTCCTCTTCTTCGATCTTCTCCTGCCTAACTGGGACCTTTTTCTTCTTCTTCTCCAGGCAGCTATTGGCACGATGGCCACACTTCTTGCATACGAAGCACAGGCCTTTAGCCATGCAGTCGGCGCATTCTTCTTCATCGAGATGGTCTACGTCCATTGCATCATCATCCTTCTTCTTAGGTTGGGGGCGATAGTTGCGGTATCGGTTGGCGCAGGTGAGGGCGATGGTAGTCTTACCACGATTAATATTGCTATCAATCTTAGTGACAGTGGTAATATACTTGTCGAAGTCGGTAGGGATTTCTCCCATGAGATGAACAGCATTCACGAGGTCGTCGTTCAGACCTAAGTTGAACATGTGGATGAGGACATGTGATTCCTTAACGTTGGCCACTGCTACGAGTGAGCGGAACTCGGCGACGTAGGACGTGAGACTTCTTCCAAGCTGTTTAAGCTTCTGGATCTTGTTGAGCGCGACTATGCTCGCATCGGCGGGGATAAACATCTCCCAAAATTCCTTTTCAAAGTCAGCCCACATTCCATACTTGGCTGTCCTTCCTTCGCATAATTGGTAAAAGGTATCCGACCAAGATGAGGCTGTCCCTTCCGTCATATAGGCAAGGGCGGTGACTACCTTTTTCTCATCAGTGGAGTAGACCACAGCATTAACAGTAAAGTACGCTTTTATGGAATGCAACCATCGCGAGGCTTTTCTGATGTTACCATCGAAGGCAACAGGGGCTCTGGCGCAGAGTTCGACTTCTTTAGTGATGTGAGACATCCTTAGGCTAGGGTGGGCTGATAGTTGTCGAGGAGGTCTTTCTTCTGGGAATTCATCTGAAGAGGAAGTTGAGGTAGAACTTGAACTATCTTCGATATCGGTGGGGATCAAGCGGGGTTCGGCGATAACCGACTCAGGAGCCACGTGAAATTCTTCTTCCGGAGTATCCGGTTCTTCTGGTTCGGGATCTGGCTGGGTAGGGTCTCTTTCCCACCAGAACGTTCTCTGCCAAGAGCTCGTCTTGGACTGGTATCAGTAAGGTGGCGTCACAGATGGCGACGGTCAGATAAGGACTTTAATCTTTTGTTATGAACTGGGATGGGTTCTAACAACCTAGACTCAAAAGAGAGCCTTCAGGGTTGAGTCTGGTCTAGCGTTACAACAACAATGAAGTCCGATTGCAAAGCTAATAGCTAACGACAAGGTGCTACCTTGAAGTTAGGTTCAAAGGTTCTGACTGATGAAGAGGAGTGCTCTAAGTCAGAAATCGGTTCAGACGACTAAGCTTGGAGGGCTTAGACGAAGGAAGTCAAGTATCAGGTAAAACCCAGTAAGATTAAAGTAAAGAACTACATAGGACAAAGGCGCGTATTTATAAGGAATTCTAGGAGAGATTCAGGGCAGGCATGATGACAGGAGACAACCGCCTAACTAAGTATGTGTGCGCAACAAGAAGTGAGCGATCCAAGAAGGGAGATGTTAGTCATCTAGCGACGGCGGTAGTAAGCAGTCGTGATGTAATACAATGAGTAAAGAAAATGAATAGGAGGCAATCATACTGTAACAAATCTCTCATCCCCCTACAACTCACATAGCTGACTTTCCTGCTCTAAATACAGATGATAGTGTGACGGAACCCGAGTCTGAATCAGAGCAAGGAGCTCTTGATGTGGCAGACAAGGTTGGTCATTGTCTCTTGACTTCTGGAGGTCGATTAATAAGTTTCAGACCATCGTAAATGCTCATGGGCGTAACAGGGGGTGTGGAATGCCCACGAGATCCAGGGTTGCTGTATGGTGTTGGATGTAAACTATATCCAGTGGAATGGGGTTGGTCAAACTAGTACTGGTGAGCACACATTTGGTTTAATCCAGGACCACTCAGCTGAGGTTGTTGCCCTCCAAAGTCAAATACCCCACCCCTTTCGCCATATAAACTCAGTGCGGACTGGTTGAAACCATGTCGATTATCGGATGCCATGTCCATAAAGGGATTGTCTGGAACAACTGGGGATAATGGGCTAGGGTGTGAATTCATATTCTGTGCTCCCTGCGGCATGCTGACAGGGTTTTCTGCAGGCACACCAGCTCTGTCTGGGCAGCACTGCATACCTAGGTGTTACTGGAACATAGTGAGAAGATGGGGGCCATGTGTGGGATCAACGTTGCAACCAGAAGCACCATTTATTTGGGGGATTATCGAGGGGCGGATGCGTAGGATGATCCACCATAGATTTTGTTGTTGCTATCTGTATCCTATCTAGACTCAATCTATGTTATATCCATATGCTATCCATACCTGAGGACATATGTAGTTGATCACTATCCATATACAACCTTGAGTATGGATTGTATTACTGGCATCAACCTAGACAATAGATACTATGTTTATCTAGAGTACAGTTAGAGTTCAAGTAGCCCGACCTTCCATATGTTTTTAGACTTAGGCAGATGTACTTGCCCGTATCCAGTTTGGGTATGGTTGGAACTTCTATCCGTACTCTATCTGGATATGGACATTTTCTTGTTTCCGCAGTGACTCCAGCACACAGATCCAGTTAACTGTATATCGTTTTCGGAAGATGGAAAGCTACTAGCCACTGGCTGCCACAACAGAAATGCGTACTTGTGGGATGTTACTGCAATTTTTAAAGAAGCCGGCTTCGATGACCTTCTTTTTCGACAGGCACATCTCATCATATGACATTCTCACAACCTCTGCCAGGCTGACAAGTCAGCACTTTGTGTTTGTGACATTTTCATTATGTATTATAAAAGATGTTGTGATGCTTAACATACTATGCACTCTAGGCTCATGCTACGCGACGTCCGGTCCAGTGAGATCTGCCTGGTTATCAGATACCCCAAGGTTAACTGCAGGGAAGGACACTTCTTCATTGCTTATCCCACCACAGCCCCTCCAATGCCCAGCATGCGTCATCATCCTCCCCTGTTAAGGTCGTACTCAAGGGGTAACAGATCTGAAGGGCTTCGGCCTCAGCTCGTACGCTGTGCCCCTTTCCTGAGTATAGCCCTGTATTTCAGAATGCTATACGTATCGTATCCAAAGATCCGGATGGCTATTGTAGCGTATCCAAAGTTCCGGATGACTATCGTATGGTATCCAGGTAGAGAGGGAAGTAACGTATTCCTATCCGAAGACAAGGAATAGTATCGTATGATATCTGAAGGTAAGGATTAGTATCATATTCCTATCCGAAGATAAGGAATAGTATTGTATACTTATCCGGATGGCGTCCGGATATCGGACGGGAGTATAAGGGCTAGTCTAGACAAGTCTAGGACTAGAAACTAACAGAGTATGGACTATCCATAGATAGAGGCGGATGCGTATAGACTATCGGATACAATCCTTAAGTCTCGGAGGGTGACAAGAGTTGTTAAGACTCAAGTCCGGATAACAGAATGAGGACAATCTAAGATGATATTCGAACTGGGGTGCTATAAGACATATACAAGAGTTTATATACGATAGAACTACGTGAGAGGCTATGCACAAAGTATCGCAATGTATAAGCAACGCTTATTAGAAGTCAAACATAAGCCGGAAGTTAATCACAAGTGAACGGATCAGTAAAACATAGCCGGAAGAAAGCATAACCGATATACCGGAAAGGAGGATATACTAAATGGAGGAAATAAGCAGTGTTTAATGTTATATGAACAGGATATGAATGAAGAAGCTTATTGTGACGGATCCAGTATGGATCTGTGGATTGGATCTGATCGGATCTGACATCCGGAACTTCAGATGAGAAGCGCGAATGTATGGGATATGACATCCCCTCTCAAATGGGTCCAATCCCTTTTGAAATGGCCCCCACAAAGTAGTGAAGGCACCGAGTGGCAAGGGCACGGCCAAGTTGTCGAGGTGTCATATGCAAAGGGCAAATGTGTATGTTATTTCTTCCTCTCAAATGTTCAACTCCAGCTAATATCACATGGAGAAATGCTTGCGCAAGGGAGAAACAGAAAATACCATTGCCCTCAAAGAAACCTACTGCAAGCAGTCCACAGTTTCCCAAGGCTAATGCCACACAACAATCTGGCACAGCAATTCCGACTTGGCCATCTTTGCAACCACTGCCAGCTGTCTCCAATACGTCTACTGCAGCTACAATTGCAACACCCTCACGCCCTGATGAAGTGCTTATTCAGACTGGACTCTGGGCTTGCTTCTGGTCTTCATTGGTTATCTATCTCCTGAACACCAGGATGGTTGTCATTAATTCACAATTTTCTATCCCCTAGGATCCTTTGTCATGCAACTAAAATGTAACACTTTTTGTTGATGAGGTCTGTCTCCCTGCCATATCTTGAACTGTCATTTTTGATACCACTCACCAAGCTCTGGATTGCATTGATATTCTCCTACTTCTTTGTTTATAGCTATTGCAAATGAATTTACATTGGGGAATTTGTGTGAACAATGGGATGATGATTGATTACCCCTTTGTGATAGGTCTGGTATATTCTCCTGCTTCAATGTATTGTCACAGAAATGGGACTTGGGCTGTATTCTGAGCTCAATGGCAATCCTAGTGATGGTACATTTGATGATCCGATTATGTTTGAAGTATTGACATGGACGCTACCCAGGACCCAACGTCATCGGTGTTGTCTACAACTGCTGTCCAAAACTGGTTTATGCATTATTCAATAGGCAAAAACAGACGCAACAGCAAAGATGATACCTCGGCTATGGTGAAGTCGATGGAGAGCAGTTCACGACACCTTTATCTGCTTAGACTTCATGACTGGTTTCATGTGTGTAAACTGTACTCTTCACCTATGTATTACACAACTCACTGGTCTTTTTTCAGTGATTCGGTTGTGTTCTCTACTATATCTATCTGGTGTGCTTGTCAAACGGGAAACAGTCTAAAAGTGCGTGTACCTTTGCAGTTGCTATGTAACTTTCCAACTAACATTTGCACCATAGCTGGCCCTTGCCCTTGCTCGCCTGTGCAACAGGTAGCATAACTATTCATTCCATATAGCCAATCATCAAGCACCATTGTTAAGGTCGTACTCAAGAGGTAACGGATCCGAAGGGCTTCGGCCTCAGCTCGTACGCTGTGCCCCTTTCCCGAGTATAGCCCCGTATTTCAGAATGCTATAAGTATCGTATCCGAAGATCCGGATGGCTATTGTAGCGTATCCGAAGGTCCGGACGACTATCGTATGGTATCCAGTTAGAGAGGAAGGTAACGTATTCCTATCCGAAGACAAGGAATAGTATCGTATGATATCCGAGGGTAAGGATTAGTATCGTATTCCTATCCGAAGATAAGGAATAGTATCGTATATGTATCCGGATGGCGTCCGGATATTGGACGAGAGTATAAGGGCTAGTCTAGACAAGTCTAGGACTAGAAAATAGCAGAGTGTAGACTATCCGTAGATAGAGGCAGATGCGTATAGACTATCGGATACAATCCTTAAGTCTTGGAGGGTGACAAGAGTTGTTAAGACTCGAGTCCGGATAACGGAATGAGGACAATCTAAGATGATATTCGAACTGGGGTGCTAAGAACATATACAAGAGTTTATATACGATAGAACTACGCGAGAGGCTATGCACAAAGTATCGCAAAGTATAAGCAACGCTTATTAGAAGTTAATCATAAGCCAGAAGGTAATCACAAGTGAAGCGGATCAGTAAACATAACCGGGAATTAATCACAAGTGAAACGGATCAGTAGAACATAGCCGGAAGAAAGCATAACCGATGAACCGGAAAGGAGGATATACTAAATGGAGGAAATAAGCAGTGTTTAACGTTATATGAACAGGATATGAATGAAGAAGCTTATCGTAATGGATCTGGTACGGATCTGTGGATCGGATCTGATCGGATCTGACATCCGGAACTTCGGATGAGAAGCGCGAATGTATGGGATATGACAGTATCCCCCCTTTAGGGCCGATCCCTAGAAGGCTAAAGAATCGTAGATCCGGTCCGCGAGAATCGATGGAGAAGAATGATGGTAGTAGTGCTGAGTTCGGATTTCCACAGATATACCAACGTCAAAGCATCGCAGATGATTCCTACCCCCCACTTATTAATACACACTAGCTTAACTTGAAAAATGTCTGGCAACAACTCTGGAGCTCAACAATCTGCTAAGGCTAGGCTTGAAGAGCTTAGGCAACAGATCCTGGACGCGGAAGAAGCGGCCCGGATGGAGGAAGAGGCTCTGAAGGCTCAGGAAGCAGAGCGGAAGCGCTTAGCAGATCTGGAGAAAGTGAGGCAAGCGGAACTTTGGATCCAGCAAGCGGAGGAGAAAAGGTGTCAGGATATTGTTAAGGAAATGGTGCGTTTCGGATCCGTTTGCTAGTCTTTTCACTAACGTTTCGGATAGACTCAGAAGATGTCCTCTAAGGAGGACGGATCCTGCACGCGCTGCTCCAGAAGGGCGCGGATCTGTCAATGGACGGATGCTGCAACTAATCCTTTGGTAAGTCATCTGGATAGCTTCGGATCCGCGTTTTTGACATTCGGATAGATCAAGTCTTGTGACGCTTGCCGGAAGGATAAGGCTACCTGTCCTGGACGGCCTGGAACTGTCAAGGCCTCTAAGGGCAAGAAGAGACAGCGCGCTGCCGGATCCCCTTCTCCCAGGGGCAAGGGCAAAAAACGTCAGCAGAGTCCCACTCCGGCAGCTCCGGATTATATGGAGTATGATGATCAGGCTTGGGTGGCTGCTGCTAACAATATAGTGGCTGAGTTGACTAGGACTAACGCGCTCCTGGAGAAGAGTATAGAAGCGGCTGAGGGGAGTAGGGCTGCCACAGAGCGGATGTGCTCCGGACTGGAGCTGTTCCTTCAGCAGCAGAGGGAATTCCAAGCCCTCTTGTTCAAGGAGCTTAGGCTTGACCCCCAGATCGCTTCGGATAAGGCTCGGATGGGTCCGGATGAGGAAGAGGGAGGTGATGAGGAGATGGAAAAGGCGTCCGGAAGTGAGGAGAGCGGATCTGGAGCGGATGAGGAGTCTATGGAGATGTAGATTTTCGGATCCGTTTTCTTAACTTCTGCTACTTGTACTTGTAGTTTCCGTTATGTACAATTTGTATACTTCAGTTTTGAATAGGACCAGGCTTGTCCGGATATGCCGAGTGATAATCCGATACTAGTTCGGACGCGTTCCCGAGTTCTGTAGCTAGTAACCATGAAGTTTCTTCGTCCGTTCCTTCATATCCGGACCATCGGACGAGGTATAAGAGTTGACATTGTCTTCTTCGACGGTCTAGCTTAGAGTCTAGGATTTCGGATATCTCATACTCTGGTTCTCCGTTAACTTCTACTGGAGGCGGAGGGGGTTGGATACGATTAGGAATGGTGTTCGGTGTTGCAGGTTCTAATTGAGACACATGGAAAACAGGATGGACGGAACGCATAGAATCCGGAAGTTGGACGGTAATGGAGTGTGATCCCGGACGAGCTATAATCTCAAACGGACCTAAGTTCTTTTCCGATAGTTTCTTGGACGGACGAGTGGAACAGAAGTATTTAGCTTTCACGAATACCTGTTCTCCAACTTTGAAGTCCGGAGCGGGTATCCGATGCGCGTCCGCAGGTCCTTGATATCTTTTCTGTGCAAGAGACATTTCTTCTCGGAGGAATAGGTGTAGTTCATTCAGGTCTATAGCATAGTCACAGGCGAGGGCAGATGAGAGGTCGCGTTGTGGATGGATGGATATGTTCGGATGGTAACCCTTATTAGCGAAGAATGGGGAAACTCCAGTGGTAGCACTCGGAGCGTTGTTATAAGCGAATTCTGCTAATGGAAGGAGTTCCGACCAGTTGTCCTGCTGATAATTGCAGTAGATGCAGAGGTATTGCTCTAGGGTTTGGTTGGCTCGTTCCGTTTGTCCATCTCCTTCCGGATGATATCCGGATGTGAAGTGGAGGACCATATCAAGTGCCTTTCCTAGAGAGCGGAAGAAATGGGATACGAATTCCGTACCTCAGTCCGAAGTAACATGAGAAGGGATTCCGTGCTTAGAGAATACGTGAAGCAGGAATAGTCTAGCGAGATCCGGAGAGGTAATGGTATCGTGAGTTGGGACGAATATAGCTTGCTTGGATAAACGATCAATGATAACGAGGATGGCTGTATAGCCGGATGAGTCTGGAAGTTGTTCGATGAAATCCATGGATATGGAATTCCAAGGTCTTTCCGGTATGGGGAGTTGTTTCAGTAATCCGAATGGCTTATGTCTCAGAACCTTGGCTCGGGCGCAGGTAGTACAGGATTTGACATAGTCCTTAACATAGGTGCGTATACCCGGCCAGGTATATTCGCGCCGGATAAGCTCTAGGGTACGGTTCTGACCGAATTGTCCTGATAACGGATGGTCATGGGTATTCCGGAGGACGCGAAGCCTAAGGTCATTGGATTCTGGAACGTATATGCGATTATCACAACGGAGGAAACCACTATCGTCCACGGTCCATCTATCGTCCGGAGGGTCGGACATGCACGTGGATCCGATAGGGTCATTAGGGAGTGCGGATAGGATATCCTTATGAAGCTGTTCAACGTCCATAAGCACAGCTGCGCGGAGCACTGGAAATGCTAGGGTTGATGCTCGTAGGGACGAAGCTAACTGTTCGGATGTGAATACGGGACGGAAATTATGAGGGTTAACTTGAGCGTAGTCCTTATCCCCCTCTTTGGGATAGACGTCCCAGCGTCTAGTAAGGGAATCCGGTTTAGCTCCAAGTTTTCCGGGACAGAAACAGATGATCATATTGAATTGGTGGAGGAATTCCGACCAACGAGCCTGACGGCGAGAGAGGAGTTTGGTAGTCGCGAAATACTCAAGGTTCTTATGGTCCGTGACAACATCAACAGGCTCGGACGAGCCTTCTAGATAGTGTCGCCAGGTCCGAAAAGCCTTGTGAATAGCTAAGAGTTCCTTATCATGGGTATCGTAATTGAGTTCCGGAGGGGTAAGGGTTCTGGAATAGAACGCTACTGGATGGATTTCAGAATCCGGACATACTATGGACAGTATGTGTTACGAACTGGGATGGGTTCTATCAACCTAGACTCAAATGAGAGCCTTCGTGGTTGAGTCTGGTCTAACGACGCAATGACAATGGAGTCGACTTGCGAAGTTAACAGCTAACAGCAAGGCTGGACCTTGAAGTTAGGTTCTAAGGTTAAGACTGACACAGAGGAGTGCTCTAAGTCAGATATCGGTTCAGACGACTAAGCTTGGAAGGCTTAGATGAAGGAGATCAAGTTATCAGGTAAAACCCAGTAAGATTAAAGTAAGGAGCTACATAGGACAAAGGCGCGTATTTATAATGGATCCTAGGAGAGGTTTAGGGTAGGCGTAGCAACGAGAGACGACTACCAAATTAAGTATGTATGCGCAACAAGAGATGAACAATCCAAGAAGGAAAATATAAGTCATCTAGCGACGGCAGTAAGCGATCGTGATGTAATACAATGAGTAAAGAGAGAAAAAGTGAACAGAAGACGAGCCTATTGTAACAGTATGCCAGCGATAGCGTAGTCCGAAGCGTCCGTTTCCACAATTAAAGGAACGTCTGGCATCCAATGCGTTAGTATTGGAGCCGTAGTAAAAGCTTTCTTGAGCGCTTCAAAGGATTTCCGGCACTCATCCGAAAAATTCCAAGGTGCATCCTTGCGGGTAAGCCATGTAAGCGGAACTACAATATCCGAGTAGTTATAGATGAATCGACGATAGAAATTTGCGAATCTGAGGAAGGATTGAATATCCTTAACCTTCTGAGGTTCCGGCCAGTCTATGATAGCTTGTACTTTCTCGTTAGACATAGTAAGGCTGTCCGGAGATAAGAGATAACCAAGGTACTCCACGGATGTGGAATGGAATTCGCATTTTTCGGGTTTGGCATAGAGCCGATGCTTGCGGAGGCGTCGAAGTACTTCTTGGACGTGATTCTTATGGGATGCAAGGTCTTGGGAATATATAAGGATGTCATCCAGATAGACGATAACACATACGTCTAGCATATCGGTGAAGACGTTATTGACAAACCGCTGGAACGCGGCCGGTGCATTGGTAAGACCTTCAGGCATAACTAACCATTCATAGGAACCATAGCGCATTCGGAAGGCCGTCTTCCACTCATCTCCGGACGCGATCCGGACGAGATGATAAGCGGAACGGAGGTCGATCTTCGTATAGATTTTGGCGCGGCTAGGGGATTCTAATAGGTCGGATATGAGGGGTAACGGATATCGGTCTTTCTTGGTTATCTGGTTGAGGCCACGGAAGTCTACGCAAAGGCGTAAGGAACCATCCTTTTTCTTGACAAAGAGAACGGGTGCTCCGTGAGGAGAGGAAGAGGAGCGGAGGAGTCCGATAGCGATATTTTCATCAAGAAACTTTCTAAGAGCTTCAAGCTCTACCGGGGATAACGGATAAATAGTTCCAAGGGGTGGGGTAGATCCTTCCTCCAAATCGATCTTGAGATCGTACGGACGATGAGGCGGAAGTTGACTAGCCTTTCCCTTATCAAAGACATCCGCAAACTCGTGATAATCCGAAGGCACTCCGGATAGGTCCGGACCTTCGGACGAGAGCTTAGCGGAGCGGAGATCAACTCCGGACGGACGAAGGTAAATGCTGAACTGGGTGGATCCTTCTAATTTGCAGGCCCTGCAAAAGGCTACTGCATTGATTAGCGATATATTAGGAACCAGATTATCAGCGGATGGTTCTGGCAAAGTCGGAGGGTGAGGTTCCACTGTAGGAGTAGGATCCAGAAGTGGAGATGACGTCAGAGGGGTCGATGGCATTCTATGAGGTGTCGTCCGGAAGTCGATGCTGCCTGTAACCCAATCAATCAACGGATTGTGTAGGGAAAGCCAGCTATATCCAAGGACGATAAGACAAGATGAATCCAAAGGAGTAACGTAAAACGTTTCGGAGGTAACTTTGCTGGAAGAAAAACGAACGGAAAGATCTATAGCTTCGGAAATGGTAGTATTACAAGTACTGTCAAACAAGCGGAGCGGAATAGGAGGAATCGGATATGTACGGAGTTTTTGTTTTCGGATGAGACTAGTTTCTATAAAACAATGAGAGGAACCACAATCTACAAGAGCTGGAAATTCAGAAATACTAGGATAGTCCGGAAGTGAAACGTATGGACAAAGGGAAGTCGGATTTGAAAGCGCGACAGCGTTGAGTCTTAACTCCTTAGCACGGGTCGAGTCAACGCGACCCTCATCCCGTGCAGAGTCAGGAGGGTCGCGGACTATTTTTTTGCTTCGGATGAAGCCTCCTGTTTAGTTTCAGGAGTGACCATGGCTGCACATCCTTTAGCAGCACGAGAGGTCGACTTGGTGCAGTCCCGAGCAGTGTGCCCAGGTCCACCACAGAATAGGCAGAGTTTCTTATCTAAACGTCTTTGACATTCCTCGGCTGTAAGCTTTCCGTCCTTACCCAGCTTGGTATTAAGATCCAGTGCTTTCGGAGCGGACGAGGTAGATGCGGACGCGGGTTTAGCGGATTTGCTCTGTCCGGATCTGTGATTTCCGGATCCGGATGGATGGGAACTAGCGCGGTCGGATGTGGACGGTTTCGGAGGATTGGACGATGAGGACTTGGTTTCTCTAGAGATTTCTCCCTTACGTTCCCAGTAACGGGCATCGATAGTCTGGGCAAGGGTTTTGAACTCTGAGAGGGTAGCGGGTTTACCCATGCGACTGATTTCGTCCTTAATACGAGCTGGAAGTCCGTTATAGAATTGGCGACGTAAGGCTCCGTCACCCCATCCGCGGACTTGTGAAGCAAGCCTTTGGAACTCTACAACATACTTATTAATACGTTGTCCTTCGCGCATATTGAGTTGCTCGAGTTGCATCTCAGCATCTCCGGATGGGTCATGGGGTCCGAAATTAGTTTGAAGTTCTAGCATGAACTCGGAGTAGTTGTCCATCCAATCCGGACGAGGACTTAACCCGTCCGAAAGGAGGTCAGGTTCAAACCATTCGAGGGCCATGCCCTTAAGATAGGACTGGGCGAAGTTAACTTTGGCCCGGTCCGAACGGAAGGTCTTGGGTTTACTCTGGAAATTAAGCTCGCATTGAACAAAAAATGCGCGCAACTTCCTAGGCTCGGATCCGTCAAAAGTATCCGGCTCACGAACCTTGACTTTAGAGTCGTCCGAAGTGTCATATCCCGGATTCCAGACCTATCCTATAGTTGGATATATGGACTAATCCTTAGATTAGACCTCTAGACTTCATTCATAACCATATCCAGTCTCATCCACTATCGTGCTTGTCCAACTACCGCTCATCTGTCCGATCCGATATGCCTATCCGATCCGGATCCGATACGATAAGCTTTCTTATCCATTACCTGTCCATATAACATTAACACAGCCTATTCCTTTATCCAATATGCCTATCCGCTCCGGATCCGATACGATAAGCTTTCTATTCATTACCTGTCCATATAACGTTAACACAGCCTATTCCTTTATTCGGTATTCTCTACCTTTCGGATAACCGGTTCCATCCTTACCCGATATCTTCGCTATTTGTCTATTACCGGTACTCGGTTGTCTACTTATCTGTTATGCTTACTGATCCGTTATCCTTGACTGCGCTAATGTACATAGCCTCGGACACTGCCTCTGATTATTCCGTTAGCTACCTACAGTATATAAACTCTTGTACATCTCGATAGATCCTCAATTCGAATATAATATTGTCTTGCAGCATTCTTGTCCTCACACATTAGTGTTGTAAGGACCCCTTCTCTATCCTTTGGGCCTAGGGATTGATTCCCTAGGCCAGAGCTCCGCTCTTCCGCGTTTCCGGACATTGTCCATTTCCGGATTCTATCTTAAGCCTAAAGGATTGTATCCTTAGGTTAAAGTCTTGTCATTCCGATACTCGCACTCCCTCCGATCCTTATCCAACTCCGTCTCTACCTAAGGGTAGTCTATATCCGTCCGCGTCCGCTCCGGAACTCCGGACCACTCTTCCTGCCTTGGACTGTGTCCATTGCAGTATTTCCACCCTATGTCTTTACTAAGGATTGATACGCGCGGTTATTCCACTTTCTATCAAGTAGACGGAACTCCATCCGAGTTTCCGATACTCATCCGGAAGTTTCCCGCACTCATCCGGACGGTTCCCGCGCTCATCCGGAAGTCCTTCGGACGCTCCACCAGAGTTGTCTGCCTCCGGAGTCCTCTGGACTTCGTTAGGACCTTATTGGACTTTATCCGAAATTAAGGGCACCATACTCAGGTGAGGGGCACAGCGTACGAGCTGAGGCCAAAGCCCTTCTGAGTCAGTCATACTCACCCCTCCGAGAGATTGTATGCACCGGCGTGCCACGGTCTTTAACACGAAGGGGAAGTGCGTCTGTTATTACGCGCAAGGTTATTGATGGCTTCGGATAACCGCATGAAAATGCGGTCCTGAGCATTAAGGCCATCGTCTTCATCGTGATCTGGTTCATCATCCGGATCTCCACCTTCATCATCGGGTGGGTTTCCGCCTGGAGTATCATCGTCTTCATCGTCAGGATCTTCATCGTCTGGGGCTAATCCGGATGGAGTACGTGTAGGGGTCTCTGGGTGCCTACGGTTTATCAACTCGGATATGCTCTGAGCTGGTCCGGATATACTAGCGCGACGTTGAGAGAAACTGGTGAAGGTATTGACTATGGGTGTAGGGTCTCGTCGCGTGGACACAAGTCCAGCGTTACGGAGGGAGTTCTGTGTAGTTCTAGTGGGTGCCATGGAGAATGTTGTAAGTATACTCGGAAAGGTGTGAGTTCGAATATACTGTTAAGGTCGTACTCAAGAGGTAACGGATCCGAAGGGCTTCGGCATCAGCTCGTACGCTGTGCCCCTTTCCTGAGTATAGCCCCGTATTTCAGAATGCTATAAGTATCGTATCCGAAGATCCGGATGGCTATTGTAGTGTATCCGAAGGTCCGGACGACTATCGTATGGTATCCAGTTAGAGAGGAAGGTAACGTATTCCTATCCGAAGACAAGGAATAGTATCGTATGATATCCGAGGGTAAGGATTAGTATCGTATTCCTATCCGAAGATAAGGAATAGTATCGTATATGTATCCGGATGGCGTCCGGATATTGGACGAGAGTATAAGGGCTAGTCTAGACAAGTCTAGGACTAGAAAATAGCAGAGTGTAGACTATCCGTAGATAGAGGCAGATGCGTATAGACTATCGGATACAATCCTTAAGTCTTGGAGGGTGACAAGAGTTGTTAAGACTCGAGTCTGGATAACGGAATGAGGACAATCTAAGATGATATTCGAACTGGGGTGCTAAGAACATATACAAGAGTTTATATACGATAGAACTACGCGAGAGGCTATGCACAAAGTATCGCAAAGTATAAGCAACGCTTATTAGAAGTTAATCATAAGCCAGAAGGTAATCACAAGTGAAGCGGATCAGTAAACATAACCGGGAATTAATCACAAGTGAAACGGATCAGTAGAACATAGCCGGAAGAAAGCATAACCGATGAACCGGAAAGGAGGATATACTAAATGGAGGAAATAAGCAGTGTTTAACGTTATATGAACAGGATATGAATGAAGAAGCTTATCGTAATGGATCTGGTACGGATCTGTGGATCGGATCTGATCGGATCTGACATCCGGAACTTCGGATGAGAAGCGCGAATGTATGGGATATGACAGCCATGCTCAGTGCTCACGTTCATTTTCGGCACCTTCACCGGTCACCTCGGCAATAAGTTGGGCTGCAAGACATGGTGTGGCTAGCCCTTTGCACATTAATTCAAGCCCTCTTTACAATTGCTGCCGCTATTGCAATATGGCGGAGCCATGAGGGTAGCGTTGCTGACTTGCCCGCCCACCCCATATGGACCAATGTGTTGTCCTTCATGTGCGTCAGCTTCATGAGCATAAACATGGGCTTACAGGCTATTATGAGGAAGCGTGTTTCAGGTATATCTATATTTTTTGCTTCTTAATATTAATCTTTTGTTTATCTGCAGTTGTGTTTTTTTATCCGCAGTTGTGCTCACATCAACTTGGTGTGAGCTCATTAATCATTGCTGACCCCGTGCTCTTCGACATCCAAGGAATAACCAACTCTCATGATCACAAGATCATGGCCATCATCAGTCTGTTTTTAGGAGGCTGCATTGGCTGTGTGCTGGTTCAGCTGCTATGCTGAGCATTGGTGTGGATATTCACTTGATTATCAGCGCTATGGTGGCTTTTCATCCCAGAGGAGCAAGGTAGAATATGTTTGCGAAGTTCTCATGCGTGTTTATGGTTACATACACAGTTTCATTGCTGATGGGGATGCCTTACCAGTAGCTATAGTCTAGATGTATTAGTCTTTGAAACACAACAAAAATTGGGAGACAACAATGTGCTCGCTCAATGTTCACTTTTCAATTCTGGGTACTTGCAACTTATCTTACACTTGCCCCCATGACCATTACAAGCCGCTTGGTTATGTGCCTAGTCCTTTCTTTATTTAATTCTTTCACTTTCACTTTTGCCAGTGAAGATGACCCATGTGTTCAAATGGGTCATCTTCACTAACATAACTTCCACGTGGGCTCCCAGACTCCAACCCATTCACTCATGGGGAGAAGTCCTCTCGATCCTAGAGCAGCCACAATACAAATAAAACATAACATTAGTTATCCTACTATAGCCAAAATTTTGGAGGACAACTCCCCACAGAGCAACTGGTAAAACTTGTTGTGGTGTGATAGTTAGGCCTTGTTTGTCCTGCCCAAAAAAATTCAACCTGCCACCTCTTAAGTATATGCCAGCCTGTGTCCCGCCCTCCTGCCCCGCCACTTCCATATACGGGCATGTTCATTCAAAGTCAGTACTACATACACATGCACTGAACGTGTAATGGAGCAGGCTGCATTACAATTAATAGTGTATCTTTAGTATGAGACAATGAAAATACTCCCTGTACCCCCCTTGCACAATGTCCGCCATTCCTCCAGCTAGTGCCATGAACACCATCCTTCAACTTATGCTGGCAAATGAATTATCACTCTGGGATCTTGCAAAAATGGTGTTGTCAACACCACAGCAAAACTATCAGCCGATAAAGGACTCACTCCAGCAGCATGCAGTTGACATTTATTGTCTGTTCTTCTTGTCTGTTGGATGTTGTGAGATTGTCTTTAGCTGGGCGTTTGAAACAGTTGTTGAGGTTTTGTGTGAAGAAATAGTTGATCTATCAAGCAAGTGCAATGGCCTGCACTTCAAAGCATTGAAAATGACGCCTACACAACTTGAAGATTCATTTATGTGCACACTTGCACTAAAAATCAAGAAAGTTGCACCAAATGTATTCAGGATGTTGCTCACTCTGCTGGATGCGAACCCAGCAGTCATTGATAATAAGCTCGGGGCTCACGACAATCACTCGGTATTTATGGCTCTTGATATCTGCTTCATAGATCAGGGTGACTGCAATGATAGTGAAAAAGACTTTACATACCTTGAATTGTGCTGTCTGTTGCATTTGTGCCAGTCAAATTCAGCATAGAAATGCCCAGCTGCTGCAACTCAGCGATGTTCTGGTCACTGAGTCCATTGAGCACAGTAATAAGGACTACGATGCCATCATGATTGAAAAGAAGAGGAATCCAGAACATTAGCATTTTTCCCACCCCTGTTGGAGCAATGGTAATAACATCCTTGTGATCCAGTTGTGCTTGAGCACACTGCAACTGAAATTTGCATGGCGCAATGTTGAAATCGACTTCAACAGTGTCCTCGATCACTGAGGCATCTGGGATTGTATATCGTAGAGCAGACATTGTGTAATAGATCCGATAAGAAGTAGGAAGGTGATATCAATACCATATATAGAAGTGGCAGGGCGGGAGGGTGGGACACAGGCTGACACATACTTGAGAGGTGGCAGGTTGAATTTTTTTGGGCAGGACAAACAAGGCCTAACTATCATACCACAACAAGTTTTACCAGTTGCTCTGTGGGGAGTTGTCCTCCAAAATTTCGGCTATAGTATGATGACTAATGTTATGTTTTATTTGTATCATGGCTGCTCTAGGATCAAGAGGACTTCTCCCTATGAGTGAATAGGTTGGAGTCTGGTGGGCTCCTACATATTTGCTGTCATTCTTCTGAACATCAATATTTTTGTGCATCCCCCAACACTGTCCGGAAAGGAGGAACCATGAATATATTTTGATAGAAGCAATATATCCATAACCAATGGGCCAATCCTGCTACTTCTCGCTGTTTGTTTAATCACTGGTTAGATAACAAGCACTAACAGATAGGCAATGCAACTCACCCTTTTATTTAATGGTGATAGATATTGGGGATGCATGAGGACACTTCACAGTGAATGTCCTCATGTCTTCCAACATGCTAATAATAAACTGAGCTTCAATGTAACATGCATAGGTGCTCCAACTACATACCCTATGCTGTGTATAAGCTATGAAAAAAACGTAGATAAGACATATAAGACATACTGGGAAGCAGTGAAGTCAACTCTGACTTGACAGCAACCCCCATTGTGCCCTGCTGTCAGCCTGTCATATTTGTCTTTGTAAGTGGTTTTGAATTCTGATGAATAAAAAACTGAGGTGGTGCTGCACTTGGTAGTAGGAAACTTGGAGCATGTCTTCTACCACTAAAATGAGAGAGACATCAATGATAACACCCTACCAGGAATTTAAAGGAAAAGTGGTTGGGTCTGTGGCATCATATACCTGTGGGACAGATGGCAGATCCTTACTTGTTCTAGGGGTGGCTTGCTGGGGTTATGGAACTTGAAGAGCGAGAAACAAATAGGAGAAGACTGGAGAGATGGAAAAAGTGCAGTGAGGAGTATAGCATTGTCTCTGGATGGGAAGAAAGTGGCTAGCAGCAGTGATGATGGTGTAAGGCTGAGTCTTGAGTTTGTAGGGGAATACTTGATGTTTTGACAAGTCTCGTAACAGGTTTCAGTAGACTTGCTGTGAGAACTGCTTTGAACAATGCGAGAGACTTTGGACTGGCTTTTTGGTGTTAAGTTTTGAGGGAGTATGATTGACTGACTCTATGAGGATTACATGGGGACTATACATACTGTTAGAGCACGAGTGGCGACTATCAAAGGGATCAATGTAGGTAGAAACATGAAGGGAGTTGTGGCATGATCTTGTAGATAATGGGAGTTAATGAACAAACAGAAAAGAAAAGAAATAAAGACTGAATCAAAGCAAGTCATGTTACGTAATTGTTGAAGTTGTTGCTGCAGTGAGCATCCAGCACTAAAGGCGAAGCCTTCCTTACATCTCCCCCCAACTTGAAATATCAACTGTCCCAGTTGATCACCTATCAACACAACTATTCATCCTTTGGAGCTACACCAGAAAGATCAGCACTGTTAATGAACTGGGTCACTTTGAGACTGGACAGCAAGCAGGCATGGTATGGGATAAGTCGAAAAGCTGCAAATTTGAGTTTTGACACAGAATCATTGATTTCAGAGAGGCAATATGACCCGTTGGTAGAGCATGAAATTACAACCATGGGCCCAAAATATCTGGGTTTGCATTTGGCATTCAATGCTGCCTCAATCTTTTTATTCAATACCAGAACAAGTGTGCCAGGCTTAAAGTCATATACACGGATGGTCTGACTGAAATGGCACTCAAACTCAGCAATCAAGGTATAGCGAGCTTGGAGTACTTGGTTTTGAACTAGTGCCAGGTCTTCATCTTGTTTCATCAGTTGATGGGCTTGAACTGCAATCAGGTCCTCAGTTGAGCAGAGGGATGTGATGTCAGGCAACATGAATGTGGCTTTGCAGATGTCAAAGGGCAAGAGAGATTCAACTCCATGTGCCATGTAGTATGGGGAGTGACCAGTAGACTCCCTGGTTGTCACATGATCGGCCCAGAAGACATGTGGGGTGAGAATTGGCCACTGGGTGATATTGCTATTGCAGGATTTAATGAGGGAGTCATGGATGGTCCAGTGAGAGTGTTCAACAATCCCATTGGCACATGAGTTGTAAGCTGAAATTCGGATGTGATTGATATGATACTTTTTTGACAGCTGGTCAAGTGCTGCAACAAATGGAGTACCATTGTCGGTCACAATTTCCTCCACTCTGCCCCATCTGCAAAGTACTTCCTCAAATAAAAAGGCTCCAAGAGTTTGCCCAGTTTCAGACTTAAGCATCCAGAATTCAGGCCATGCATGTTACAACTACCCTATTCTTTCTTCATAGAATGCTTCTCTTCCATTCCACTATACTTCTATATCACTTCCTTTCCTTTTCACTTATCCTTTCTTGTACTATTATCCTTGATCCGTGCTTACTTCCTTTACCTATTTAAGATTGTAGTTACTGCTTGTATTTCTCTAACTTGAATCTACTTGGTTCTCTCTGATACTTGAACTCTAGCTCCTTGGGAAGGAGGCTAGCCTTTGTCCTTGAATAAGCTCTAGATCCTGTGGGAGTCCTTAGCCCAATGAAGCTCTGCTTCAGTTGGTCCTGATCTTGATTAGCCTTTATTAGCGCGACTCCATCCGAGTTTGTAACAAAAGATTCAGTTACCTTTGAACCCCTCCATCTGTAGGGACTACCCTTCTGAAACCATGAAACTGATTGATTACCAAAGTGGCACCGAACCCCTTCTCTATGAAAGGACTTAAGAAAGTCCCTAGCTTGAAGCATCAAGCAGCAGCTACTGAAGCATACTGCCCTTACCCACGAACCTCTCCTAGAAAAATGTCTTCGCAAGGGACCTTTGAACTCCCTCACGCCCCTGTCCTCCCTGCACTTGCTGTTCCAGGCTCATCCTTCTCTCACAGCGTCAGTGCTTCTTCTGAAACACCTGCACCAGCACCTGTAGAAGACAGAGATAAAGATATACCAGACGCACCACCACTTGACTCTGACTCCAACCCAGACTCTGAACCAGAATCTGAACCCTCAATCATTGAGGACCCCTTCCCCAGATTTTCTCTACCAGAACCAGAACCCTCTGACAGTGAATCTGATGATTCTGACTCTGAAGACAACATGCTGAAACCCATTGAATGAAAGATCTGTACCCCACCTGACTTTAATGGTGATAGAGATGAAACTACGAAGTTCTTCTGACTCATCACTCTTTATCTCAATGTAAATTCTGAGATCTATGATACCAATACCCGAAAAATTTCATTCGCTTTTCATTTATGAAAGGAAGCACTGCTGCAGCATGGATGGAAGACACCATTGCTCATGCACATGAACAAGACCCAACCACTCCCTTAGGCCATCTGAATGGCTATGGAACATGGGAGCAATTTGTTACCCATTTTGAAGAAGCCTTTAACCCTATTGATTTCGCTGGTACTGCGCTTCACAAGTTGCATGCCCTTAAACAAGGCAATGACTTGAGTGAGTACATTGCCACTTTCAAGCAGCTCTGTAACTGAGCTGAGATCTATAGCTTCAATGCCCAGAAAGACTACTTCTTCTGCGGATTAAAACCCGCTCTCCTCTCAAAGCTTTGCAACTCCGGAGATATCCCTAGTGAAATGGAAGGAATGTATAGGAAAGTAATTTCCATTGAGAATGCCTACCAGCTTCTCCTATCCCACAGAACCCCAATCTCTGATTCCCGAAACTGATTCGCTGATCGTCGCCCTAAACCGTGTTTCACTCCACAAAAGAACGACCCTGATGCCATGGACGTAGACCATCTATCTGAAGCAGACAAACAAACCTATATGAAAGAGGGACACTGCTTCAAATGTGGTGAGAAAGGTCACAGGGCTAATGACCCTGGCAAGCATCTGAAGACTGGAGATGATGACAGAAAGAAGAAAGGAAAGCAGATGGTAAGGCATACAGCGCCTGATGATGAAAACACCAGCAAGATTGAAGAACTCGATGCCAGAATGTTAACCACCTCTTCCCTAGATGTATGTATTGTCCAGAATGTAAGAAAGCCTAAAGAATTAAGGGCCCCAGCGACCATCTTTTCCTCCATACACCCTGACAAATCATTGCAAACCACTGCT
Source organism: Suillus cothurnatus (assembly GCA_016758765.1). Lineage (NCBI taxonomy): Eukaryota > Fungi > Basidiomycota > Agaricomycetes > Boletales > Suillaceae > Suillus > Suillus cothurnatus. The sequence goes on along the minus strand of JABBWL010000141.1, from coordinate 32,188 downwards.
GTTGTCGACTGCAGCACAGCTGCCACATTCATCCATTGGATGTTTGTCTGAAAGCATGGTATCAAAACCCATTGCATTACCACCCCTTTCCCTATTTGAACTGCCAATGGGAAGATCTCTGAAAAACCCATCATGCATTACTGTCATCTTGCAATCAAGATTGATGGAAGACTTATGTTTGGGAAGTTCAATATCATGAACATGGGCGACCAAGATATGATCCTCCTCAGAAAACCCTGGCTGTCTGCCATGAACCCCGATATCAACTGGGCTAGAGACACTCTCTGACTCCCATCTACCCATAGATCCCTTTGACTCGAGAAAGCCTTTGAAAAGCTTTGGAAAGAAAACTCTATATCAAACCCAACTCCACCACTGAAACCTAGAAAGAAGTTTCGATTGAAGAAGAAGAAGACCTGGAGCAGTTTTTCCCCCCTTCACTCTCCACTTCCCAAAGATGGGAAAAGAACTCTTGAACAATGAAAAGAAAAGAGGAAGAAAGAACCCCTTCCAGCTCTCATCCCTGACCCTGACGATGAATCACCTCAATATGACACCATGGAAGATGTCTGGGACGACACTTCAATATTCACCAGGGAAGTAGAAGATCCAGTAACTTATCCCATCAACAATGATGAGGTCTTGATCGAGTATGCTCAAGATGGACCTTCTGTAACCCTTCACGAAAATCTCTCCTTTGACTCCCCTCTCACACATGACAGCACTTCTGCCTCCGAGATCCGACAAACTGCTGCCCTTAGACCTCTAAGGAACTCCTGGATCTACACGCATAAGACTGAAGAAGATGAATACTTGGAAATGAGCAATAAGGCGCAAGAATTTGCCCTTAAAGACGCTCAGGAAAAGAAGAAGAAGACCTTTGAAGAACTAGTCCCTGACTACCTTCACAACTTCACTGACGTTTTTGCCAAAGACAGCTTAAACAAACTTCCACCATCTCACCCTGGAGTCGATCACAGAATTGAAATGAAACCTGGATTCATTCCGAAGTCTGCAAAACCTATCCCCTTTCCTTGAAAGAAACTGATGCCATAAAAGCATTCCTTGATGAACATATTGCCAAAGATTTTATCCAACCATCACAATACCCACAAGCTAGTGAATTCTTCTTTGTAGGAAAGAAGGATGGCTCTCTCCAACCCTGCCAAGATTATCATTACATCAATGAGTAGACAATAAAGAATGCCTATCCCCTTCCTCTAATTCTACCCCTGATTGCAAAGCTAAGCGATGCAAAATACTTCACCAAGATGGATGTCCAATCTGGATATAACAACATCTTGATCCACCCTGACGACTGCTGGAAAGTGGCCTTTACCACCTCTTTTGGCCATTTCAAACTGAAAGTCATGTTTTTCAGCTTGTGCAATTCCCCCGCCACATTCCAAGCCTACATGAACCAGACATTCCAGAAAGAAATCGCTGAAGGATGGATGATCATCTATATGGACAACACCCTCATATTCTCAAAAACCCCCGAAGAAAACCAGAAATGAACCCACCATGTCCTTGAAGTCATCCGCAAAGAAACCCTTTTCCTAAAACCCAAAAAATGTACCTTTGACGCCCAAGAAGTCAACTATCTTGGAATGATCATCCACCCTGGGCAAGTAGCCATGGACCCCGCCAAGCTGTCTGGCATCAGCCAATTGCAGATTCCCTCCTCAGTGAAAGAAGTCCGATCATTCCTCGGATTCTGCAACTTCTACTGCCACTTCATCTCCCACTATTCTGATCTCGCATGACCCTTGACTGATCTTATGAGGAAAGATGCCGTCTTTGCATGGATGCAAGCATGCACTGATTCCTTTGAGACGTTGAAGCAATACTTCCTCTCAGAACCTGTTGAAGGGTCAACAATTCTGCTGGGCTGCAGAACAATGTTGGGTGAATGCTGCCTAGCTGCTATTCAACCCAAGGGCTTCTGGACTAGACTCAGGGCTCAAGAGAGAGAGAGAGAGAGTGTGTGTGTGTGTGTGTGAGAGAGAGAGAGAGAGAGAGAGAGGGAGGGAGAATATGAAAATGTCACTCCAGACAATGAGGACAAGACTGTATATCAGGAGCTGTATAGTGAGCTATTAAGCTACTACTAAAACTAATAAGCTGCAAGTCTGGGGAAGCTACTGAATCCTAGAAGGAGAGCTACCAGAACTATAACTGAAAGTCTAGCTAATGAGTGGAAGTATAGGGCGAAGATTTGGTGATTATGTAAGCAGTGAAAATGCGGACATAAGCAAGGAAAAGTAAGGTAAGAAAGCTAAGTAAAAACTGTTAATACCAGCCTAGAGGGAAACTAATCCCTACACCGTCCTCCAAAACCCTGACCCTTCTCGACAATTTGCCCTGGCCACCAATGCTTCACTCATTGCAACTGGTGCAGTCCTGCTCCAGACTGATGAGAATGGAGCATACCATCCTTGTGGATATCTATCACAATCCTTTAATCCTGCCGAAAGAAACTACCAGATCTATGATCGTGAACTCCTCACCAATATCCATGCCCTGAAAGCATGGAGGCATTACCTTGAAGGAAATCCTCACACTGTCATCATATTCACCAATCACAAGAATATTTTATACTTCTGATCCGCACAGAACCTCACATGCCACCAAGCTAGATGGCAACTAACTTTGAATGAATTCGACTTAGAACTCCATCACGTCCCAGGAACCAAACTCACTGCTCCTAATTCCTTATCTCATCACCCTGACCACTCCTCCGATCCTGCTGATAATGCAGATGTCACTCTCCTCCCTGACACTCTCTTTGCTTGAGTCATTGATATTGACCTCGCTAACACTTTGAAATCTACTGACCCCTTTTCTGACCCTGTAATCATTGCTGCACAACAAGCCCTTGATGGGCTGAATACACCTCCTATGAAGTCCGCCCTTTCTGACTGGCGTCTTGTTGATGGAACCTTGTTTTATAAAAACTGAGCTTATGTCCCAGCTCATCTCTGCCACCACATCCTCACCCTTCACCATGATCATCCTACTGCCAGACACCCTGGATGATTCAAAACAGAAGAACTAGTCAAACACGACTACTGGTGGCCCAGAATGGGCACATTCATTAGAAAATACGTTGAGGGTTGCACCCTTTGTCAGCAAATAAAATCTGACACTCATCCTTCTACTCCTCCACTGACCCCTATCCCTTCTTCTGCAACATGCCCCTTCTTGCAAATCTCCGTAGATCTGATCACTGATTTACCTGAATCTGGAGGTTTTGACCTGGTCATGGTCGTGGTAGACCATGGGCTTATGAAGGGGGTAATTCTCTCACCCTGCAAGAAAACCCTCACATCTGAAGGCATTGCCCAATTATTTTTCAAGAAAGTTTTCTTGAGATTTGGTCTTTACAACAAAATCATCTCTAACAGAGGTCCCCAGTTTGCCTAAATTCGCCAAAGAACTTGGAAGACTCCTCAACTATGAAGTCACCCTCTCTACAGCATACCATCCCCAGACTGATGGTCAGACTGAACATCTAAACCAAGAATTAGAAACCTATCTCTGCATCTACTGCTGCTCCACACCTCTTGATTGGGTCAAGCATCTCCCCATGGCAGAATTTGTCCATAACCATCAAAAACATGACTCCCACAATGCTTCTCCATTCTTCCTTATGATGGGATATGAACCCCGAGGCATCCCTCACATTCTCCCGAACTCAGCTATCCCTGCCGCAGAAGAACGAATTAAATACCTCCAGAAGACCAGAGAAGAAGCCATCACCTGTCACAATCTCGCAATGCAATACATGACCGCTCAATCCTTTGGAAAGAAATTTGAACCCTGGAAGATCAGTGAGAAAGTATGGCTTTCAGCGAAGAATCTCATTTCTGCTCTCCCTTCAAAGAAGCTCGCCCCTAAGCAATATGGCCCTTTCACAGTTGAAGCTGTCCTCTCCCCTATCATGTTTAAGATCCGACTCCCTCCTTCCTAGAAATCACACCCCATCTTCCATGCTTCTGAGCTATCTTCCTATCAGGAAACAGAAGTCCATGGTCTGAATAATACTGAACCCCCTCCTGATATCATCAACAGTCAAGAAGAATATGAAATCAAAGCAGTTCTCGCCCATAAAGGAAATGTAAAAGGAAAACACCGCTTCCTCATGTCATGGAAGGGTTATTCCTCTTCCGATAACTTATGGATACCCAAAAAAGAAATGAACAATGCCCAAGAAATTTTGAAAACCTATAAGAACCGTCTTCAAATCTCTCAACTCCTCACCAACTAAAGAACTCAAACCATGCCTTCCTCGCAATCATCTCAGTCTTCCCTTGAGAGTCACCGCTCTCAGCTCGAACTTCATCACAAACATGCCCTTGTAGAATCAACCTTGCTTTCCCTCCCATGCACCCTTCCATTAGACCATTTCTTTTCTGAAGACCCAGTTGCCCTTTCTCTCATCACCGCTTACCGCAGTGTGGACCTGTCATCCAGTTATGCTCATACTATTAACGCTCCTGAAGAAGAAGCCACTAAGTGCTCCATTATCTATCACATGACCAAGATCAAACTCGTCCTTGCTGACTGACTCCTCGAATGAGGGTTTGAGCAAGCACTCACCCCTTCAATGATTCATGAAATCACCGAGTCTAGGTATGGATCCTGCAATCCCTTTGGGCCAACCCCTTTACAACCTATATGTTCCCCATCATCAGACGTTCCTAGATCCCCATCAGAAGCCTCTGATGAGAGCACTTCAGTTCCACCCCCATCATCTCAGCTCGCTGTCTGCTCCTCTGGAGCCCCTCACCGAAGTCATGGAAAAAGAAGGAATACCATTGCCTTTGGAGTAGGTCTATCATGACCCTACACACCTTCTCCTGCCCCCCTCATTAAGGAGGAAGAAGACTCTGAACCCCCCGTCGCATCCTCTCCCACCAACTCTTGTGCTCCTTCCAAAGAAACCTCTTATGACTGCAATGGAGTTGATTACTCCAGAATGACCTGTCGCTACTGCGGAGGAGACGGTCATCGCCAAATCCATTGTCCCCGCTACTTCTGTCATATTTGCCATAACCATGCCCCTAAGCACCTTACTGCCTATTGCCCCCAACTCAAGGGAACATGTGTCATTGCAGTCAGACCCAGATCTTGGCTCTTCCTTTCTCAATTAAAAGCTTATGAAGATCGCATGGATGAAGAGTATGAGGCAATCAAGAAGAGAACTCTCACTGATGATACCTACTCTGTTGACGAGTACTTGAATTTAGATGACTAAAGTCAGAGACTTTAGACGTTGACAGGGGGGTAATGTTACAACTACCCTATTCTTTCTTCATAGAACACTTCTCTTCCATTCCACTATACTTCTATATCACTTCCTTTCCTTTTCACTTACTTCTCTTTCATCTAGCTGTCCCCTCATGTTTTCCTTATCTCTGACTCACTCTGACTCACTTCTTATGAACCTTCCTTTCTTGTACTATTATCCTTGGTCTGTGCTTACTTCCTTTACCTATTTAAGACTGTAGTTACTGCTTGTATTTCTCTAACTTGAATCTACTTGGTTCTCTCTGATACTTGAACTCTAGATCCTTGGGAAGGAGGCTAGCCTTTGTCCTTGAATAAGCTCTAGATCCTGCGGGAGTCTAGACGATCAGATCCTGCAGGAGTTCTTAGTCCGATGAAGCTCTGCTTCAGTTGGTCCTGATCTTGATTAGCCTTTATTGGCACAACTCCATCTGAGTTCATAACAATGCACTAAGGGAGCATCAAGCTTGGATGATATAGGAATAGCCATGTGAAACTGGCATGTGCATAGAGTCTATGTATGCCTTGTGAAATGAGGAAGCAGGGATGGCTACTGTTGGAGGAATGATGACTTTCTTGATGGATCTCAGCTGACATTGGTGACATGTTCTCAAATACCAAGTGACATCTTTATCCAGAGTGGGCCACCAGAAACAGTCAGCTATTGTGCAATGAGTAGGATAGAATCCTTTATGATCAAGACAGTCATGTGTTTCATGGAGGATGTGAGAGTGGTCTGGTCTGAAAACAACAATTTGATGAGACAAGTGCCATGAGTGAAGAATTGATGAGCTTGTTTCAGGATGTGAGAGTGTTGAATTGTGGAGGTGCCAGCAGGGAATGTGAGGGTTTCAAGATAGATATTGAGAATGCATAATTCTTCATCATGTCCCCAGGAAGCATCACCAGATGGAGGGCCAAGATCAGATATGTGCGAAGTTTCTGTGATTTGCAGTACTGTTGCTTGGTTCATCATATGAAGAGCCCCCATGTCCAAACCATTTGCAACCCATAAGCCACAGCCCAATAATTCATCGATCCATTCCTCAACATTGTTTGAACCTTCCTCATCTTCTTTGTCATCCTCTGGAGCATGTTGTCTGTGGGACAGTCTGTCTGGTCCTTGATGCTTTGATCCAGGTACATGTTTGAGGATGAAATTGAAAAGGAGAATCCTGGCAATCCAATGGTTCATGGCAGTGTTGGGCTGAATATCTGGATTGTTAAGCATACTCTCAATATATTTAGCATCTATTTCAATAGTAAGCTTCTCCATGCCTATGAGCCAGACTTTGACAGCTTTGAGAGCATGAAATAGTCTGTATAGCTTGATCTTGGCCTGAGAGTACTTTGACTCATGCTTGTTCCATGTGATAGAGCCAAATCATGCTGGGCGGTGGTTGCCTTCATCGTCAAGTTGAAGCAAAATCCAACCGCATGTGAGATAAGACAAGTTAACAGTGAGGATCACCTTGTTGGTTGAATTATAGTTGATGGGGCATATGGCAGGAGACTTGGTTACTGCAGTTTTAAGGGTATTCATGGTGTCCTGTGCTGAATTAGTCCCATGGAAGGGAGTGTTGTTGTGGGTAAGATCAGTGAGTGGATGTGAAAGGGCTGCATAATCCTTGATCCAATTTTGGACAGGTCCCATAGTACCTAAGAAGGTGCAAACATCTGTCTTGGATTTGCAGGTAGGCCAGCTGAGAATCTTTGAAACTTTGGTCTGATCTGGAATACATCCTTCATAAGTACATTGTTGCCCCACAACAGTGACTTCCAGGACACAAAGGAAGAGTTTAGTAGCTGAGACAGTGGCTCCCATGAGTTTGAGATGGTGGATAATGCAGTTGTTGTTGAGGCAGTGCTCCCAAATGAATTGTCAGATCCCAGTATTTTGAGGAATAGTCTTGTAGCTACTGTTTGCAAGTTCATAGTGGGTGTGAGGGCCAAGTACGTTAATGTTGTCCTGAAAATTTGGCATGCACTCTATTTCATCTTGCAAGATAAAAGATACATTGTTCTGGAAGACAGCTGGTGAGTCTGTCCATCCCTGAGGTAAGACCATGAGGTGGAAGGTTCCCAAGGGTGTCTGAAATGTTGTAAGGTCATGAGATTCTTCTGCTAATGTGCGATGATCAAACCTGACAAATAAATCCATCATAGAGTAGATGGCTCATCCAGCTGATTGCTCTGCAAAAAGTTCAACATAAGGCATTGATCCAGCATCCTTGATGGTAACAGAGTTAAGAGGCTGGAGATTGTGAACTATGTGCAGAGAGCCATTCTTCTTGGTGACACAGAACCATTTGGACTGGTACAAGCTATTCAAGGCTTCATAGACTCCAGATGTGATTTTGGATTTGATTAGCTTGATGACTTTGTTGTGGATGCCAGGGGGATGGGTGGCTGATGGTGAACCCATGGTGTATGTTCTATAGTTGGAATGATGACTGGGGGAAAATACTCGTCTTTAAAACAGCCTTTCTCTGACTTGTTCCATGCAAGGGCTGACTTGTTATTCATCAAGACTTGCGCAGCAAGCTTCTGCTCTTCAGGCCAAAGGAATTTGTTTTTAAAGATTCCTAGGTCATCCATTCATTCTTGAGTGAGTTGTTTCACTGGTATGAAGTCAGGTAGGTTGGGTAAGAGGATAGGAAGAGTGAGAAGGGGGTCTTCAGGGATGCAGCAAACAATCCATGCATGAGGTGGCATCATCATAGCCACAGGCTTGACCTTGTTTGTGACTTTCTTGTAGGCAAATACATGGTGGATGTTGTTATATTTGAAGGACTGGTGAAGCCGGAATTCGGAGAGTGATGAGGAGGTAAGACTGTGCACAGGACCTGGAGGCTGCTGAAATGGTTTCTGTGTCAGTGTGGAGGTTACTGCAGTGATAAGTGGGGAACTGGTGGTTAGTCCATCAGTGATGCAGAGGGCAGCCAAAGTACAGGATCCAGCATGGGGCCAAGGGCGTGGTGATGTTTCACAGGTACAGATGTTGGTTTTATTGAGTGGGTCATGAATCTTGACAAGTACTGAGTCATTAGTCTCTGTTTTTGACAATATTATGAGCTGCTGCCATGGTCGTCCAAGAAGAAGCTTGTAGGGTGTGTTGGGTACTACGTATGCATGCGCCTATGTCTTGATCCCTGCTACATTGATTTCCAACATTTCTAGACATCCTTTCATGTCTTGTGATCCTCCATTAGCTGTTTGCATATGCATCTGAATCTGCTTGTTCAAAGGTGTGTTTGTCTTTTCCCAGACGTCTTCACAGATAACTACAATCTCTGATCCTTCGTTGAGCAGGCCCATCTTGGAGTGAACACCATTTATCATTACTCGTAGTTCTTATAAGGGGGTGGCATATTCAACCTGAAGAGGTGCATTGATCACTGCAGTGGCATTTGCTAAGATGGCCAAGTGTGGAGCTGGTATCATTTGTGTGTGACAGTGATCAATGGCTTCTCGTCAGAGATCTGGACTGATAGCAAGTAAGTTCAAAATTGTGAGATTGGGTACAACCATGTTCAGAATATTCTGGTAGATGCATTGGGTGGTTTCTGGAGATGCAGCTTTTGATTCATAGGTGTATGCGGGAGTTTTCAAGTGGGCTAGCTGAGTGTCTGACAGTTTGGAAGGTCCTGGGATACATGTGGTTGGGCTTGCAGGTGAGATTTTACTGGCACATGGTAGGGCTGCTGTCTCTTTGGGTGAACTGGGGGTAGCTTTTGCCTTGGAGTGAGTGATGGCTAGAACATTCTTATGCTCATCTTCATCTTTGGTATCTTCTACTGTCACAACTACTGCATGGTTCTCGACTATCGGGTCACATTGGAGGAAATACATTTCCGAGATGAAGGCAGCAGTAGTGGTGGGCATTGGCATGGTGAGATTTGCACCAGTGGCTGGAGTAGATGGAACTGCTGGGGTCATAGTGTATCATTCGTCAACAGCCTGCTGAATGGTCCCATTACTGTTCTGTTGAATGTGAGAGTGATTGGGATATAGGAAGTAGTTATTCTCCCAAATTACATGGCCAGTGTGAATGTATTCAGTAGCTGTAGGGCAGTTGTGGATGAGATGCAGCAATCCACAGAAGAAACACCTTGAATCTCCTTGAGGTGCATATGTGTTAAGGTCATACTCAAATAGGTCCGGATCCGAAGGGCTTCAGCCTCAGCTCGTACACTGTGCCCCTTTCCCGAGTATAGCCCAGAATACTATAAGCATTGTATCCAAAAATCTGGATGGCTATTGTAGTGTATCCAAAGGTCCAGATGACTATTGTATGATATCCAGATGTAGGAACAAGTATCGTTTACCTATCTGGAGGTAAGGATAAGTATCATATTCCTATCCGAACGTGCATCCAGATATTGGATGGAAGTGCAAGGCTAGTCTAGACAAGTCTAAGACTAGAAACTAACAGAGTGTAGACTATCCAAAGATAGAGGCGGATGTGTTAGACTATCAGATACAATCCTTAAGTCTTGGAGGGTGACGAGAGTTGGTAAGACTCGAGTCCGGATAGCAGAATGAGGACAATCTAAGATGATATTCAAACTGGGGTACTACAGGACATATACAAGAGTTTATATATGATAGAACTAAGCGAAAGGCTATGCACAAAGTATCACAATGTATAAGCAACACTTATTACAAGTCAAACATAGGCCAGAAGTTAATCACAGGTTAACGGATCGGTAAACATAGCCAGAAGTAAGCATAACCAATATACTGGAATGAAGATATACTAAATGGAGGAAATAAGCAGTGTTTAACGTTATATGAACAGGATATGAATGAAGAAGCTTATCATAATGGATCTGGTACAGATCTGTGGATCGGATCTGATCAGATCTGATATCCAGAACTTCAGATGAGAAGTGTGAATATCTGGGATATGACAATATGGATAGTTCCCAGGAGGGTGCCGGATCTCCTTTCTGATGAGAATACTATCCGTCCAGATTGGATGGATGACTACTCCAAGTTCATGCTTGAACTCCAGACCAACTTTGGTCCTCATGATCCCTCCAGAGATGTGGAAATGCAGATGCAGCTCAAACACCTCAATATGCATGACAGACAATGCTGTCATGCATGGTATGCAACTCATACCATGACAGATACTTAAGAGGAGTGATAAGGAGTGATAAGGAAAGCTCTCAGGCACTATACACCTTCCTATTACCAAGTTACTCTACCATTTTTTCTATATTTTCTAGCTAGTTTCTTTTTCTTCATTCATCTCCCCTATTTTCCTCTGTATCTTATTTTCTTTCCTAAGATTCTATTTCTTTGTGTTTATTTGTAGTTTATTTGGTCACCAGATTTTCTCAGAAGCCACCAGGATTATTTGTAAGCCTGTCATGTGACTGGAAAATACCTTGGTTTGTAAGGAATTTAAGTCAACTCATCATGATTTGATCATGATTTGTCATGCTTTGTAAGACTTATAGTTGTATTATTAATCCACTTACTAACAAGGATGACTCACCACACCTAAGGACTTGGTTTGTAAGCACATTCTTACCAATCCATGTGATGACTCATGCCACTTTTTATTCATGCATGGTAAATCTACACTTTATTTAGTATCTATGTAGTAATTAGGCTGACTCAACACATCTAAGAGCCTAATTTGTAAGCACATTCTTACAAATCCATGTGATGGATCATGCTTAGTAATATGGCCTCCAAAAAGGCATAAAAGGAGCCCATTTTTCACACATGAAAAATAACTTCCCACTTTACAATTGTCATCTCTCAAAACGAGTGAGAGTATCTAAGAGTTAAAGTGCAGGCAAATTAAGTGCCTAGAAGTAAGCTTAAGTGAACATATCTAACTCTGAGTTATATACTACCTTACAGGGGTTGACTATATTACAATCTATTCTGCTAACTAAGTGATACATATCTAAGAAGCTTCTCTCTCAATGGAAGGGAGACACATGACCAACCAACCACCATCTATTGGGGCAATCTATCTTAGGGCAAAATATATCTAACTCATCTGGCAAAGACCTCAAAGCATATCTACAGAGAGATAGACAAGGGGACAATTAAGTAAACCCTCCCAAGAACTCACATGTTATCTACCATGAAGAAGAAAAGTCGTAGACCATGAACTTAAGGACTGGCAAGAAATCTTATTCCATATAATTGTGTTGTCATTATATGTGCATCATACATAAGACCCTTAAGTAACAAGACAACACATTAATAAGTATATTATAGAATTCCAATGGCTTGCATCCCAAGTTCACAGATGGGGCAATGGAGCCCTTAAACACCAGTTTTATAATGGCCTTCCAGCCCACATCAAGGATGAAATCAGTTGGATGGGAAAACCTGCTACCCTCTCAGAAATCAAGACTCTTGCTCAGACCATCGATGCCTGATACTGGGAATGCAAGGGAGAGGTCTCTCATGAAAGCAAAACCTCTTCCAACACTCCCAAGCAGTCAGCTTCAGACTGGACTAATTCCAACACATCCAGATCTGGAAATCATACATCCAGAAATCATAACTCCAGACAGAACAAATCTGGAAAGCCCTCTGCGCCCTCCACTTCATTCACTCCAAAGCCCCTGGATCTTACCTCCAAGTTGGGCAAGGATGGAAAGCTAACTTCTGAGGAATGCCAGAGGCATCTGTACAAAAAGCTCTGCTTATTCTGTGGCAGACCCGGACACACTGCCCAGGACTGCACTAAGTCGACCTCACATTGTCATGCATAGTATGAACTCCATACCATAACATATATGATAAGGAATATAGAAGGAGATGATTAGGGAAGTATACAAGGAAATATTTCTCACTATCATAAGTTTGTTTTGTTTCCTATTCTAATTCATTTATTTACTTGTATTTGTAGTTTTCTATCAGTTTCCAGTCTCTTTCTATTTTTCAGCCACTTGATTATATCAGTGAACCACTCAGATATGTTTGTAAGCATGTCATGTGACTGGTAATAATTTGATTTGTAAGGATTCTTCCATGACTCATCATGTTTGGTCATGATTTGTGTTGCTTTGTAAGATTTTACTTATGTACTTTAGTAAGCAGCTGATTCAGCACACCAAAAGGCTTGGTTTGTAAGCATATTCTTACCAATCCAGTGATGACTCATTGCTTAGTAAGGATGGTTTCCAAAATTTATATAAGGACTCCATTCTCACACAATAAATAAGTTTTCCCTTTTTCATTCTTCTCTCAAACTGTGTGAGAGTTAGTAAGAATTTGAACAGGTGTTTTCCCCTTTCTATCTCCTAGTGTGAGATCCAGAAGAAAGTAAAGGCCTAGTGTTGCCTTAGACAACTGTGGTATAATCTAGTCAGATTGGTTGTATACTATCTTACAGGGATCGCCTATACAACAATCTATCATATTCGTCTATTTGTTTTAGTTCACATTCTCTTTTTTACAGGAAGAGAGACTCATATTATCTAGCCAGCATCAGCAGAGGTTTAATATTACCTACTAGGTTCAGAGTAACCTGATAAAATATATATACTTCCTTACTATCAGAAGAGACCAAACAAAGAAGGTGATTCATCACTCTTTGACCACCCACAAACAGCACATTACCAACTGAGAAGTAGAAAATCCATTGACTGTGAACTTGAGGCAGCTGGCACCTATAGTCATATTGAGTACAATTGTGATAGTCATTGTATTCTGAGCAACCTATAAGACCCTCAACTAGAAAGACAATGTGCTGCCAAATGCTGTGCGGCTAAGGTCACTCCAGTGTGACAATTAAGTTTTCTTTGGGCTGATATTAGCTTTACTTACTTACTTAACATTCATTACTTTTGTGGCTTATATAAGCATGTTTTTCTTTTACCAGTACCAGTCTGAAGTTTGATGGATTTTCACTACCTCTGAGCTTGAGCCTAGATCAGAAACCCTTTAGAGTCAAACACTGTCTTCTAGAACATAGCAGCTAGGCAGGGTATTGGCCACATATTGGTTAGGGAGTGTTCCTACTACCTAGCCAAGTTTGTGCATCACACCAGAAGCCAAACCAGAAGCCTCATCCAAGGCAAAAAATAGTTCGCAACCCTCCTTACTCTGTATGGGATGAGGGTTGCATTAACTCAACCTGTACAATGGAGTTACATCTTAATGCTGTCTCTGTTTCTGATCTGAACTTTCTCTGTCCATATATCAGTATTCCAACCTATTCCCATATCCCCGAATTTCTGGCTCTTATAGATTGTGGTTCCTCTCATTATTTCATAGATTCAGATTTCATCTGAAAACATAAAATCCCTACATACAAAGTTTCTCCACTTCTGCTCCGTTTATTTGATGGTTCCTGTAATAACAATGTTTCCGAAGCTATAGAACTTCCTGTCCATTTTTCCTCTGGTGTGGTTACCTCAGATATGTTTTACATTACCCCTTTGGATTTATCTTGTTTTATCGTTCTCAGATATAGCTGGCTCACCTGACATAATCCATTGATTGACTGGGATTTAGGCAGCATTGAATTCCAGACAATTTCTCATGGAATGCCATTAACCCCTCTGACATCACCTCCACCTCTGGATATCCGTCCGGCAGAAACCTCTCCCCATCCGACCACACCAAGGACCTCTGCTGATAAATCTGGACCTTACATTTCACTCATCAATACAGTAGCCTTTTGCAGGGCCTGCAAGATGGAAGGTTCCCAACAGTTCAGCATTTACCTTCACCCAACTGGACTGGATCTCCAGTCCGCCACCTTCTCTTCCAAAGCCCCTAACCTTTCTGGAGTACCTCTGGAATATCAGGAGTTTGCAGATGTCTTGATAAGGGCAAAGCCAGTCAACTCCCTCCCCATCATCCATATGATCTGAAAATTGATCTGGAAGAAGGAGCTGATCCGCCCATCGGAACCATGTATTCTCTTTCCCCAGTCGAGCTTGAAGCTCTATGCAAATTCCTTGATGAGAATATTGCAACCAGACTCCTCCAATTCTCTTCCTCTCCACACAGAGCTCCTGTCCTGTTTGTCAAGAAGAAGGACGGCTCCCTATGTCTTTGTGTGGATTTCCAAGGCCTCAATAAGATCACCAAGAAAGACCGATACCCTCTACCTCTCATATCCGACTTCTTAGACTCTCCAAGCCAAGCTAAAGTTTACACCAAATAGACCTCCACTCTGCCTATCATCTTGTCTGGATAGTGGAAGGAGATCAGTGGAAAACCGCTTTCCAGAGGCACTATGGCTCTTATAAGTGGTTGGTTATGCCTGAAGGACTCACTAATGCTCCGGCCACTTTCCAGCGCTTTGTCAATAGCATTTTTGTGGATATGCTGGACATATGTGTTATTGTCTATCTGGATGATATCCTCATTTATTCCAAAGATCTTGCAACCCATAAAGAACATGTCCGAGAAGTGCTCCTATGACTCCGGAAGCATCATCTCTATGCTAAACCTTAAAATGTGAATTCCATTCCTCTTCTGTGGAATACCTCAGATATGTCCTTTCCCCGGACAGTCTTACTATGTCATCTGAGAAAATCCAAGCCATCACTGATTGGCTGGAACCATGGAAAGTCAAAGATGTGCAATCCTTCCTCAGATTTGCAAATTTCTATCATCGTTTTATCTTCAACTACTCAGATATTGTAGTTCTACTCACTAGGTTGACCCGCAAGAATATTTCTTGGAACTTTTCCAAGGAATGCCAGAAATCCTTGTCAACACTCAAGAAAGCTTTTATGTCTGCCCCAGTACTTACCCACTGGATTCCAGATGCTCTATTATTGTGGAAACCGATGCCTCCGACTATGCCATTGCCAGAATACTTTCCATTGTATGTCCAGACTCAGAGCTTCATCTGGTAGTGTTCTACTCCAGGACACTTTCTGCTCCAGAACTTAATTATGACACCCATGACAAGGAACTCCTAGCCATCTATGAAGCTTTCCGGACCTGGCAACACTACCTAGAAGGTTCATCCAATCCTGTGGATGTTGTCATGGACCACAAAAACCTTGAGTACTTTGCAACCACAAAACTCCTCTCTCACCATCAAGCCCACTGGTCAGAATTCCTACATCAGTTTAACCTCATTATCTGTTTCCGGCCTGGAAAACTTGGAGCTAAACTGGATTCCCTCACTAGATGTTGGGACATCTATCCCAAAGAGGGGGATAAGGACTATGCTTGAGTCAATCCTCATAATTTACATCTGGTATTCACTTCTGAACAGTTAGCTTCATCCCTACGAGCCTGTTAAGGTCTTGCTCAAATGATATTGGATCTGAAGGGCTTCGGCCTCAGCTTGTACACTGTGCCCCTTTCCCAAATATAACCCAATATTTCAAAAAGCTATACGTATTGTATCCAAAGATCCGGATGGCTATTGTAGCATATCTGAAGGTCCAGATGACTATTGTATGATATCCAGATGTAGGGATAAGTATTGTTTACCTATCTGAAGGTAAGGATAAGTATCATATTCCTATCCAAAGATAAGGATTAGTATCATATACTTATCTGAAGGTATGTCTGGATATCAGATGGAAGTATAAAGGCTAGTCTAGACAAGTCTAAGACTAGAAACTAATGGAGTGTAGACTATCCGAAGATAGAGGCAGGTATGTTAGACTATCGGATACAATCCTTAAGTCTCAGAGAGTGACTAGAGTTGATAAGACTTGAGTCCGGATAGCAGAATGGGGACAATCTAAGATGATATTCAAACTGAGGTACTACAGGACATATACAAGAGTTTATATACAATAGAACTAAGTGAAAGGCTATGCACAAAGTATCGCAATGCATAAGCAACACTTATTACAAGTCAAACATAGGCCAGAAGTTAATCACAGGTTAACGGATCGGTAAACATAGCTGGAAGTAAGCATAACCAATATACTGGAAGGGAGGATATACCGAATGGAGGAAATAAGCAGTGTTTAACATTATATGAACAGGATATGAATGAAGAAGCTTATCATAACGGATCTGGATCGGATCTGGTATCCAGAACTTTGGATGAGAGGTGTGAATGTATGGGATATGATAGAGCCTCAACACTAGCAACCCTGGTTCTTAGAGCAGCTGTTATAATGGATATTGACCAACTCCAGAACGACATTCTGACTGCCCTCCCTAATGACCCTATTGCTTCCCAACATCTTCTGGGTCCCTCAAATCCAAGATGGACAGTGGATAATAGTGGTTTCCTCCATTGTGACAATCATATATATGTTCTGGAATCCAATGATCTAAGGCTTTGCATCCTCCAGAATACTCATGACCACCCCCTATCTGGACATTTTGGTCAAAATTGAACACTAGAACTCATCCGACATGAGTATACATGGCCTGGTATATGCACCTATGTCAGGAAATACGTCCGTTCCTGCACTACCTGCGCCCAAGCCAAAGTTCCGAGACATAAACCTTATGGATTGCTCAAACAGCTCCCTATCCCAGAAAGACCTTGGAATTCTATCTCCATGGATTTCATTGAGAAACTTCTGGATTCATGATGATGTCATGATGATATCATCAGTTCTAGAATGTTCTAGGGAAAGTTCTGGAAAGTTCTGCTCCAAACTGATGTCATAAATGATGTTATTACTCCACCCATGGAATAATCTGGAATATTCTGTTCCACATTCTGATGTCATAGCTCCATCTTTTTACTTACATAATATTCCCACACAAAATGTATATAAGGAGAGCCCATTCTCCCCAAAAAATAAGAAACTTAGTACAGTAAGCAACAAAACTGTTGCAATGTTTGTATGAATGGGATTATTCTGGATATATCATTGCAGGGACTTCAGCTATAAAAATGTGAATAAGAGCAATATTATAGCCTTAAATCCAGGCTACAATAGTCATACTATAATGAAGGTGTGAAACAATTTCTCTAAAAAGATATGAACAATTTATGACAGGGTATGCATTGCAATAGTTTTGTTGCTGATATTTTTAAATAGAAAAATCTTATCAATAGACATCAGTTGTGATATTTATTATGTCTTATCATGTCATGTGACATGTGAAAGGGTCAACATGATATAAACAAAGCCAAATGTTGAACTTTTCAACATTTGTCATTATAAAAATCCTCTCTGCTGACAAAACCAACCAAATCCTTTTTCACCTTGATTTTAATCAATATACAAGGGAGGTCTCACATGATACTGGTGTATATCATAGTAACACTAGCAGAGCTCACTTTAAACTTCATTTTGACCTTCAAAAGTCCTCTTGTAGTTGTCTTTCTATTGTTTCCTCCTGTGGTGTTTAATATGCTAATTGGCTAATCAGTATATGCAAGGCTGAAAATACCACTCAAGTCACAAGAGCACTTCTGGACATCAAGAACAAGCCTATGTCCTCTCAGACAACACACCACTACTTGAGGAAATCTGGTATGAAGGCTGTAGTCAAGCAAAACACCCTCCTCTCTCCTACTAGCACATTACTTAGGCCCTCTCCTGCCTTTTTCCAGGCCCACTTCCTTCCATCTGACACTAAATGATTAATTTTGGTTTTATCTGACCATATGACACATTTCCAGTCATACGCTATCCACTGGTACTAACTCATAGCAAAGTCTAATGTTGCTCTCCTATGACACTTGGAGAGAAGAGGGTGTTTTGCTTGACTACAGCCTTCATACCAGATTTCCTCAAGTAGTGGTGTGTTGTCTGAGAGGACATAGGCTTGTTCTTGATGTCCAGAAGTGCTCTTGTGACTTGAGTGGTATTTTCAGCCTTGCCTATACTGATTAGCCAATTAGCATATTAAATACCACAGGAGGAAACAGTAGAAAGACAACTACAAGAGGACTTTTGAAGGTCAAAATGAAGTTTAAAGTGAGCTCTGCTAGTGTTACTATGATATACACCAGTATCATGTGAGACCTCCCTTGTATATTGATTAAAATCAAGGTGAAAAAGGATTTGGTTGGTTTTGTCAGCAGAGAGGATTTTTATGATGATGAAGCACATATTTTCTCAGGAAGTGAAAATAGCCCCTGAAGTTTCTCACTGTACAGATAGCTGCTTGCAAAGTTAGTCCCTTTGAAGTACTGTGCAGGATTCTCCAGAGATAATTGGCCAACCAGCTTTGGTCATTGTATACATATATTGAGACCTGCTTCTCACACATTTGTAGTTATTTGACCAATGAGTCTTTGGTCCACATATTTGCATATTGAGACCTGCTTCTCACACGTTTGAATTTATTTGACCAACCAGTCTTTTTGGTCCACATTTTTCTGTCTAGTCGGATTATCCTAGACAAAGTTTATAGGTTTTATTAAAACACACAAAAGCTCCAGCTAAGTGAATCAATTGATTGGTTTAGCAAGCCTCCCAAGAACTCACACGTTATCTACCATGAAAACTAGAAAAGTCATAGACCATGTTAATCAAGGACTGGCAAGAAGTCTTATTCAAGTGTAATTGTGGTGTCATTACATTTTTTTTACATGCTTTTTTTTAAGACCCTTGATTATTAAGACACCATGTCTAAATTTGTTTTAGTGGCACCTACCACTACCATTGTCGGGCATAAATGCACATTCAAAGGATGCATGCCGGAAGAATCTAAGGTCCAGAAAATTTGCAACTGGCCAGAGCCTACCAACCACATGCAAGTGCATGGATTTTTTGGGAACTTGCGGCGTTTTGCGCATATTCATTCGCGACTTCTCACACATAGCACTCCCCCTTATTAATCTTATGAAGAAGGACGCGCCCTTCGTATTTGGCACAGAACAACGTGAAGCTATGCAGATTCTCAAGGACTCAGTATTGAGTTCACCCATGCTTAAGCACCTAGATTACGTGAGTGAGCACAAAGTCATTTTAGTGGTCAATACCTCAAACATTGCCATCAGATTTATTCTGCTACAAGTAGGCAAGGATTGAAAGTGCTACCCGAGCCGATTTGGATCTATTGCGCTTACTGAAGTAGAGAGTCGCTATCCCAAGCAAAGTTGGAACTATATGGTCTATTCTGTGTGTTTTCATCTTTGGCGTGAGGAACCTTACAGTGGAAGTCGACACGAAGTACATCAAGGGGATGATCAATAATCCTGACTTGCAGCCAAACATGACTATTAATTAATGGATTGCGGGGATTCTGTTGTTCTCATTCAAGCTCGTACATGTATCTGTGCTAAAACACAAAGGTGTTGATGGCCTCTCAAGGCGCCCACCAGTAAAGGAAGACGCTATGGAAGACAGCAATTATGAAGATTGGATAGACCACGCTTATTCATTCTCTATTGCGCTTTTGAATGATCACACTTATCACATATATGGCAGATGTGTAGACATACGCCACAACATGCATAACACATGCTTCACTTTGCAGACCACGCACACACCTATATTGCACATGTATTTTGATGCTATCTGTGCAGAAGATCCCAAGCCGGAAATCCTGCACTCAGAATAGGCACACATGCAAGATGTGCTATTGACCAGCATCAAGCATTTTTTGACTATGTGCAAGAGGCCCTTGGATTCACAGATGAGGAATTTGAAACTTTTGTGAAACAGGCTGCATGTTTCTTTGTCTAAGAAAACAAGTTATGGCGCAGAGAGGCGCACAGCAAGCACCAACTCATCCTACCTCCCAATAAGCAATACCAAGTCCTTGAAGAAGCACATGACAATTTAGGGCATAAGGGAATCTATATGATTAGTTTGCGCCTGCACTCACACTTTTGGTGGCCGCATATTATAGAGGATATCAAGTGGTACGCGAAGACATGCCATGAGTGCCAAGTCCAGCAAACATGCAAGTTGCATATTCCTCCTACCGTACCGATACCAGGTGGATTACTAAGGCAGGCAGATTTGAGTACCTTGTACAAGCGTGCTGCATGCTTACATCATACCTGGAATGGCACATGTTGCGCAAGGAGAACACTCGCACACTATGCGCCTTTATTTTCAAGGAACTCTTGTGCACATGGGGACCAATCACTGAGATTGTAATGGATAACATGCCCGCATATAAGGTCACAGTAGATGAGCTCGCACACAAATATGGGATTCACCCAATACATGTCTCACCTTATAATTCTCAAGCCCATGGGTATCGTCGAAAGGTGACATCGCAACGTCTGTGAAGCCATCATTAAGACTTGCAAAGGAGACGAGACATGCTGGAATCAAGTAGTGCACTCAGTATTTTGGGCGGAGTGTGTAACTGTACAGAAGGCGATGGGCTTGTCACCATATTTCATGATGCATGGTGTCAAACCAATTTTTCCCTTCAACTTGGCCAAAGCAACATTCCTCACACCCCTCAAGTGCTGAGGCACACTAACAACTACCAAGCTAATAGCTTGGCACATGCATCAATTGCAGAAGTGCACAGAGGATTTAGAAGCTATTAGAGAAAGGGTTGTAGCAGCATGCTTTAGATCAATATGCAAATTCCAGAAGTGCTTTCATGAGAAGATGAAGCTGCGCTATCTTGGGCCAATGGTTGTAGTGCATCATACAAAGGGAGGATCATATATGTTGGCCGAATTGGATGGTGCCATATCTAAACTTTGATTCACCATGTTTCGTGTTATGCCATATTCACTATGTCTAGACTATTGTGCTATAAAGGACTGAGTGGGGACACTCAGAATTCAAGTCCCTGGGAGATGTAAGGAACATTGCATCTACCCATTTATTTTGAGGTCCTACAGGCTTGAACTCCAATGATCGACGGCTGAAATATATGAGCTGCGTACTAAGACAGTAAAGGTAAAAAAACGCACAGTCTGCAGTCAAAATGCTCTCATCACCACACTCAGAGCACACACTTTAGCGCACTTGCGCACCTCACGCCTCGCACCTATCTCCACACACCTGTCTGTCCTTTGTCCTTGCTGATTTACTGGTGAGTCATCTCAATTACTACGAAAGCATTTACTTCGGATCAGAGCGTGCACCTTAGATATAGTTACATACATATTAATCGCTAAATGTTCAGGAGCACACGCTATTCGGTTCAGTACTGCATGCCTTCACACTTATAGATACAGTATATAGAGACCTTACTAGACCTTCAGTTCACACATTTCGCACACTCCCCACTCCTTAGCTAAAGTTTGATTCTGTTAAAGACCGTGGCATGCCAGTGCATACAATCTCTCGGAGGGGTGAGTATGACTGACTCAGAAGGGCTTTGGCCTCAGCTCGTATGCTGTGCCCCTCACCTGAGTACAGTGCCCTTAATTTCAGATAAAGTCCAATAGGGTCCTAACAAAGTCTGGAGGACTTCGGAGGCAGACAACTCTGGTGGAGCATCCGAAGGACTTCCGGATGAGCGCGGGAACTGTCCGGATGAGTGCGGGAAACTTCCGGACAAGTATCGGAAACTTGGATGGAGTTCTGTCTACTTGATAGAAAATGGAATAACCGCGCGTATCAATCCTTAGTAAAGACATAGGGTAGAGATACTGCAATGGACACAGTCCAAGGCAGGAAGAGTGGTCCGGAGTTCCGGATAGGGGTTCCGGAGTGGACATGGACGGATATAGGCTACCCTTAGGTAGAGACGGAGTTGGATAAGGATCGGAAGGAGTGTAAGTATCGGAAAGACAAGACTTTAACCTAAGGATACAATCCTTTAGGCTTAAGATAGAATCTGGAAATGGATGAAGTCCGGAAACGCAGAAGAGCGGAGCTCTGGCCTAGGGAATCAATCCCTAGGCCCAAAGGATAGAGAAGGGGTCCTTACAACACTAATGTGCGAGGACAAGAATGCTGCAAGACTGTAATATTCGAACTGAGGATCTATCAAGATGTACAAGAGTTTATATACTGTAGGTAGCTAACGGAATAATCAGAGGCAGTGTCTGAGGCTATGTACATTAGCACAGTCAAAGGATAATGGATCAGTAAGCGTATCGGATAGGTAAACAACCGAGTACCGGTAATAGACATGTAGCGAAGATATCAGGTAAGTATAGAACCGGTTACCCGAAAGGTAGAGAATACCGAATAAAGGAATAGGCTGTGTTAATGCTATATGGACAGGTAATGAATAAGAAAGCTTATCGTATCAGATCCGGAGTGGATAGGCATATCGGATAAAGGAATAGGCTGTGTTAATGTTATATGGACAGGTAATGAATAAGAAAGCTTATTGTATCAGATCCGGAGCGGATAGGCATATCGGATCGGATCCATATATCAGATCAGATGGATGAGCAGTAGTTGGACAAGCACGATAGTGGATGAGACTGGATATGGTTATGAATGAAGTCTAGGAATCTAATCTAAGGATTAGTCCATAAATCCGACTATAGGATAGGTCTGGAATCCGGGATATGACAGATTCCAAGAGTACTGAATATACGACTGGTTTTATCACATATCTGTGCTCACGACAACCCGCACACCCAAGTAATAACATGCACCGCACCTTTCGCATTCCCCATGCCTTCTATGCGCGCACCTTAGAGCACCCTTCCTCATTATAAAGAGAGTCCCTTGCCCATATTGCAAGGTTCTCCCTCTCAGTAGCTGTCCTACAGGTCAAGTATATACCTCGCACCTGGGTCTTGCTGCAGAGTTTTCTCCCATACTCATTTCCGCCTTTTCATCCCTGTAGCCGAGCCTCACCCTTCACCATCTCTTGGATTCTATGAAATTCCTTCATTCTGTCTTCCATGTCTCCCAGTTAGAACCTGCAGTTCCCAATACCATCCCCAATTGCATTCAAGCACCCCCACCTCCAGTGGAAATTGATGGGGAACCCAAGTATGAAATATCTGAAATTCTAGACTCCAAACTCAACTGCCAGAGACACCATTGCCAGCTTTTATATCTCATCTGGTGGTCTGGATATGAAGGGAAAGATGAAGAAACATCCTGGCTACTTGCCACAGAGCTTGGAAATGCTTCAGAACTTGTATCCGACTTTCATAATGCATATACAGACAATCCTGGTCCTATTTTGCTACATTGAGATACATGCATGCAAGATATAAGTACATTTAGGGGCCAAAGCAGAAATTTGGAAGTATTCCAGAGCCAGTTTCCATGTCACCTCCAGATCTGCCAGATCTGCCAGCCTCATTTCCACCAGCCTCATCTTCACCCTCCTTCTCCACCTCTCACAATCCTTCCACAGGACTTTCTTGTCCAGACAGTCCAGATCCAGATCCACTGGGTCCACCCCTAATAGCCTCCAAAAGAGAATTGTGCAACTCCCTCTGCTGGTCAAGGAACCTGAGCATGCTAATACTCATCTGGTCTGCTACAGCCCTACTTCCTTCGGCTGCCTGAATGCTCCTCTCCAGAAGTCCATTGGTCCGGGCCAGTTCAGCAACAATGCTGTTAGCAGCAGCAACCCAGGCCTGGTCATCATACTCAATGTCTGCTGGATCTGCCCCAATAATAGTTGCTGGATTAGAAATAACAGTGACCTCCTCATCAGAATCCAGATCTGGACTTTGCTGATGCCTTTTACCCTTGCCCTTGGGTGAAGGAGTTCCCTCCAGACAACTCCTTTTCTTGCCAGATGCCTTGGTTTGGTGCTGCAAGTTCTCAGTAGGACTGAGGGGATGTCCAGCACAAGCTTCCTTTGTAACCCAGCAGACATCACAAGCCTTGATCTGTCTGGATGTCAGTTCCACACCTCCAGATGTCTGGAAAAAAGTGACTTACAGAGGATTTGTACTCTGCATCATCCCAAGAGCAAACCTGGCTCTTAGAAATGCAGTTCTGGCAGGCCCTATCATCATAGTCATGCTGGAGCTAAGCAACTGATAAGATCCAGATGGAAAATTGACTATAGGAAACTCACCTTAATGGCAACCTTGACTGCCTTAGCTTCCTTGGCCTTCCAGGTCTTTTCAGCTCTCTCCCACTGGATCTGGAGTAACTCTCTCTGCTTCTCCTTCTCTTCCTCAGCCAAGCACTTCCTCTCTTCTTCCTCCTGGCGCTGTTCCTCTGCAGCTGCCAGCCATAGCAGAAAAGCTAGTGGGTAAATGTGGGGGGTAAGAAACAATTTTCAAGGCTTTGGCAACACTATATCTGTGAAATCCATTGCCTAGAAATTTCCATCAACTTCTCCATCATCTTGCAGTCATTTCATCCATACCCTAATTTCCAGACTCTGTGCCTCAGGGGTTTGGCCCTAAGGAGGGGATACTGTCATGTGCTGTGCCAGACCCTCAGGATCGCCAGATCCAAGATCTGGATCTTAGATGATCTATCCTCACCTCCAGATACCAAACCTTATATCAGTGCCCAACCCCATTTGAAATCCCCCTATCTCCAGACTTCAGTTACTTGTGTTTCTCTTGTGATTATTGATCTGTTACATATGTTTCATTTCTGACTTCATTATTAGTGATCCGTTTTACTTAGTAATAAACTTTCCACATGCTTCGTACATAGCCTTCTACTTTGCTGACTGATCCCTATATGTTACCTATTGTATATAAACCTCCTGTAACTCTCAGATATACTTCAGTTCAAATATCAATTTAGTTCCTGCTCATTCCTCTGTCCTCCGGACTCGAGCTTAGTCTCTTGTCAATATCTGAGTCTTAGGATTGTATCCTATAGACTATATCTTCACCTCTACCTTAGGGTAGTCTATCCCTTGTCTGTTTCTAGTACAGATATCATCTGGATTAGTCTTAATCGCTTATTCAAATCATATCTGGATGTCTGCCAGATTTATCTCACGTTTCACGTCCAGACATCGGATATCTGCCCTTGTCAAATCTGGTGTGTTGCACAAACTTGGCTAGGTAGTAGGAACACTCCCTAACCAATATGTGGCCAATACCCTGCCTAGCTGCTATGTCCTAGAAGACAGTGTTTGACCCTAAAGGGTTTCTGATCTAGGCTCAAGCTCAGAGGTAGTGAAAACTCATCAAACTTCAGACTGGTACTGGTGAAAGGGAAACCTCCTTATATAAGTCACAAAAGTAAAGAATGTAAAGTAAGTAAGTAAAGCTAATATCAGCCCAAGGAAAACTTAATTGTCACACCAGATACCCCAGATGACACTTGTTAGCTCTAGGAAATTAAGAGCATATACTCAGGAAAGGGGCACAGCATATGAGCTGAGGCCAAGCCCTTCAGATCTGCCCCTTTGTGCACGTGACCTTAACACTTATTGTATTGGATATGAAATGGATCTGTACACTAGATCAAATCAGATCGTGGATCTGGAGCTTTGGATGAGAAGCATGACTGTATGGGATATGACAGTTATTCAGCATCCTACTGGAATTAAATCCTAATAATAAGCAATGTGATTCAGGGGTGTGCACAAGGCAGAGATTCTTGTAGGGTGCAATCTTGTCTACAGAATAAGACACCAGCCAATCAATCATCTCTGGGGCCAATCTGTATGCCAAGAGTCTAAAAGTTCAATTTTAAATGACTGCATGGAATTTTAAATACAAAATTGTGAGATCAAGCCTATATTTAAAGCTACCCCTGTGCTCATGGTTTCTATCTTTGTCACCTGCAGTCTTACTCATTTGCATTTCTCTGCTGAACAGAATTACCATGCTCAGGGCTCTGACTAAGAACACCAAAACCTCAGCCATATCACCTGTCTATCGTGCATAAATTCAAGCATGCAGGGCTATATTCTTCAGTCAGATCAGTCAGCAAGCCACATTAATCTTCCAACAACAACCCATTGATAGCTGCACGCAAGTCAAAACCACATATAGCACACTATAATTGAACCTCCTTTACAGACTGCATTGTCCCCAAACCTGATCTCAGAGGACACTTTCCAGATCATGCATTTGGCTAGACCAGTCTGGAAGCTATCTGATGCCACCATCTGACCATCCACAGGCCTATATGCTTGAAAGCCTGACTAGTATAACATCTAGACTGGTCATAGGCTTTCTGTGACATACCAGTCTGTTACACAGACCAGTACCCATTTTAGCAGCTATTACCAGTCTGTCACTAAGAATAGCCCATAACCATGAACACCAACCAGCTTACCACATTTCAAGTAGGACCAGTCTAACATTCCTGACCAGTCTGAGACATTCCCCAGAGGGCAAATTTGATGATTCTTAGCCCATGTCAGTCATCTCCCAGACTAGTCTGAAGCCAGTCCCTTCTGCCGAGCTGCAGTCTCATTTGAGCATGCCTGGATAACAAGGACTCTAGTGGCCACAGCACCGAGACCAAGCAGTGGGTATGATACTAGACTAGTCTCCGAAATGTCAGCCCACCCAGTGTGCCCCAATGTGATCCTGACACATTCAACTTTACACTGGCATGATCCTTCCCCCACCCAACAGACAATGCTGTCATTCTGCATAACAGAAATTACATATAGAAGACTGCCACTGCTCACTCACACTAATGAATCATGTTCTTCTGCTTCAATAAACAAGACATAATGCCGAACTACAGAGTAGGCATATGCTCAGGCTGCTGCACTTATGGTTGTTGATTATGTGCTTGCTCTAGTGGGCACTCAGAGTGGAGGACTAGCATTGTCAAATGTGTAGGCAAAGTGCGCATGTCTATGTCAAGTAACCCAGTGGCGAAAGCTTACATGAATGTCACAATGGAGATGTATGAAATGATGACACTTCTCATCTCTGAAAGGAGGTGAACAGAACAAACCTTGAGTCCAAGGGTTCTGCATACCATTGTGAACCATTTCCACTGCTTCGGCGATTGTGATGAGCTCCTAGATGCGTGCACAGGGCCATGCATCCCATCAGAATGCAGAGATGTGATAACAAACATGAAATACCCTCTCACTTTCTGTCTTGTACTCATCCCAGCACCAACAACAACGATGAGTCTCCTGCTTGAACCATCCCATGGCAACATAATGGCGACATGCCAACTTTCCTGACATCAAGATAGATCAACGTTGAGCAGCCCTGCCAGCATGAGGGACACCCTCTGACGAGAATATGGTCATCAAGTGCTTATTAGCAGTGCGGTGAAGCTCTGTGGTAGTCTTTAGCATCTAAATGTCAGATGAAATTGAATGATTACTCAACATCTCACTTCCTATTTTTGAGATGTTCTGACTCAGTGACAGATGTGCAACTAATTATTGTAAGCCAGATGACGCTAGACTCACAATTATTGGACACTAAGCTGGGTTGTTAGAACAATGAAGCACAGCGGGGATGGACAATGCATGATCCGACCATTCAGTGGATTGAGAGACACTTGGGACTTTGTCGCATGAGCACTCAGTTAACCCATATCTGTTGTCAAGTCAGCAAGTGCACTAAACTAAAGCTCATACCCATATGCATAAGTGATGATGACATGAAACACACTAACAGCTGCAAAAGCTGAGATGTTTCTGAGCTTCAAACGTACTGACTAATCCCTAGCCTTGTGGTCAGCAACAGCACCGAAAAGGGGTGAAAAAGGGGTGAAATGTAGACAAGACAGATGGTCTTTCAACTTGTGGCCATTGCAGAGATAGCGCTGTCCTGCCTGATGAGCAATTATGTGCAGAAGAAATGAATACAGTGCTAGATGTGCACCACAAAATTGTGCTCTCCATGTAATGTGCACAGAGCCAAGACATCTTGTCAATCCATGCTGTCATGAGTACCAGCTGCTTGTACAGTTCCCAAAGGCTTAACATGGCTATTCATGCTCAACTGGTGGCGACTCAGATGACATACTGCAGATGCTGTTAGACGAGTCAAAACAAAGACATTTGTGAGTCTCAATGACAGCTTAAGGATATGAAATTATGAGCAGTTGTTCACAGTAAGTCAATACATGGAGTGTGTTAGGGACATTGACGATGAGAGAGTGAACATGAGTGAGAGTAGATAATAGTACACGGTGATTGAGAATGTCCGGCGATGAGAAGCAAAAACAATCAGCATGATGAGCCCATGAGTCCAAGGCCTAAATCATTGATGAAAGCTATTAGCTAGGCTGAACATGGGAACAGAAGAATGACACAGCATACCTGAATGACAAGTCCACATATCCAGGGCCTAAATGTCAAAGAATGTTGGCGGAAGCACGACAAAAATGAGGTACAGGGGAAAGAAACACATCAAGGCAAGTGGTTCACCAGTCTGAGCAACCTGTCTGACAACCAATAGAAAACAAGCACAGGGGAATGAAGACAAGGTTGATGATGACAAATGAAATGTGCGGGTTGGCCTAAGCACTAGATGTCGAGGTTGTCAGTCACTGGAATGAAAGAATGGGATGGGGAGAAAGAGGACGAACCTGAACAGCAGATCCAACTGTTGAGAGCATGCATCTGCACCAACAACCAGCAAGCACAGAGTGGGGAGTCAGATGACAAAAAAACAAGCACATGTTTCAGAAACGGAGACAGGAAAGGAAAGGCACAGAGTGGAAGGGGAAGAGAGTCGGAGGAACAGGCACATTGCGAGATATTCTGTGAGAG
Organism: Suillus cothurnatus; assembly: GCA_016758765.1. NCBI lineage: Eukaryota > Fungi > Basidiomycota > Agaricomycetes > Boletales > Suillaceae > Suillus > Suillus cothurnatus. The sequence goes on along the minus strand of JABBWL010000141.1, from coordinate 3,493 downwards.
ATCGTTCAGTGATGAGGATCGAAACAACGAGAGCAGACAAGAAGAGACGAACCTTGACAAGCATTGCAATGATCCAAGCACCTTTTCTGTGCCCACTACCCCAACCAAGACAGAACCGAGCACCAAGAAACCAAGAACAAGTCGCAGGAAACAATGAGTGTGGGGGATAGGAGAGATGATGAGCATTTGCTGAGAGTGGGAGGAAAAAAAAAAGATGTGAGGACATCTTGCGAAGGGCATGCACAATAACGTGTAGTCAGTCATAGAGTATGAGGAGCAGAGACAGAAGAGAAGACACAAAAAAGGGAGGGAAGGGACAACGACAACAGAAGGGTTAGATGAACCTAGTTGTTGGGGATGGGGTCAAAGAACAGCATGGCACCAGAGAACTTGGGCTTGACAATGTTCCACCACAACCATGAGAACGGCGTGGCATAGGTGGCGTCGGACAACTTGGAGGGACCACTGCCACCGGTGAGCAGGGTGACAAAGTCCTGCTTGGTGCCAATGATGACTGCCCCAGAATCACCACCATGAGAGAATGCAGTGGAGTTGGTGTCATATGGGTAGACGTTGGCCTTAATGGAGCCGAAGGTGCCAATACCGTACTGATGTTTGAATGACTCATAGCTGTTCAGGTGGCTGATAGTGGTACCAGTGGTATAACTGTTCTTGATGACGAAGCGGACTGGGTCGTTGTTGAGGTCATGATTGTTGGGTTCCTTGATCTCCTGGGCATTGAGAATGTGGGTGATGCAGTAAAGGCGATCCTCTGGATAGTCAAACTCAGACTGGGTGTCATCCCTAGGATACATCATATTCATGAACTTGCCCAAGTCGATTTTCATTCCTATCATATGATATGTCAGATGGCCCAGGCATTCTGGCAGGAATAGGGTCAGTACACACCGAGATCAATCACGTTGCCCCTCCAGTTTATAAACTTATTCACATTGAGCTCAATAATGCAGACGTCCATAGTGTAGCCATCAGAAGAGTTAGGAGGGTTGTTGCAGTGAAGGCCAATGATGGGAGGGGACCAGACAACATTACTGATGATGCGGTCATTAGGTGAGGACCACTCGCTCTTCATCATGGCCCAGAAGTCCTTGAGCACTGCAATCGTCTGCTCTTTCTCCATCACATCAGCTACAGTCCTCACCAATTCAACTGCCACTTGGTTACCATTTGCCTGTCTATCTCTGAGCGATGTCACACACTTGTTCAACACCTTGAGGGTGTCTTTAAGCATCCCGATCTGTCCCTGGATAGACACAAGGAAGTTGTCGAAGGCCTTGTTTCCCATGACCATGATGTCCTTCCTTGGACTCTCTGTATAGCTATGGTCAGAATCTCGCTTATCTTGTATGGGTAAAATGAAAAATGAACATATGAGGGTAGTTGTAGGCCTGGTTGCCCTGTGTACTAGGGAACAAAATGTGCCTCACCATAACCGCATAGAGCTTCTTGCTGACTTTGAAGTAGAAGCCGAGCAACCCTTGCATATGTAAGGTCTTGATGCCAGTGATCGGAATGCTGAAGCCCTGAATGTCATTGTAGGTTCCAAACATAAATAATGGAATATGATATTGCTCAACAAGCTGTACCTAATTACACTGTTATAACTTGCCAGCTGTGATGGTGCAAAGTCGTGACCTTGTCATGAATTCCTCATGGTAACCTAGATTTTCAGACAATTCATGACTATGTGATGTTAACTCAAATTTCTCACAGTATACATAGCGATATTTAGCAGAAACATAATTATGTTGTCCTATAGTTCCCATGGCTACCATGTCAAGGACTCATGAGTTCTCTGATGACAACCTCTGGGACCTGGACAACACATCCAGCATGACCTCTGACAACTCTGTTCATGCCATTTCCAAACTCAAGGCCTACTTGTACTACATTGGTCTGCATGGGGACAGGCACCTTGGTCCCAAGCTCATCTACCACACGTCTGCTGATGAGTTTGAGGCCCCATCCAAGGCGTGAACTGATCCTTGGAAGATTCAGCTGCTCTCCATGCAAGAGCACGCTGTTCTGGATAAGCTGAACTTGTGGCCTATGATTCGTATGGAGGTTTGTATCTTTCTCAAAGTGTAGCAATCTGTGAGACTAATGTTTCTTTCATTCCCAGATGGTCAAAATCCTTGACAAGAAACAGATCCAGCTCTTGTCCATGGATCTCGTGTGCTTCTGTTGGAAAGAGTCCACCAAAGATGGCCGTGGCATGCTCATCTTCAGTCATGTTATGATTTGGATTGGAGTTGTGCCAGACAGTACTAATGCTGATATCGCTTTTGACGCCTGCCATGTTATCTGCCAACTCCTCATGACCTACAACATCATGGACATTGACATTGCCTTCGTCAAGTCAGAGGCTAACTTTCTCATTGGTTCTCCACACTACAACCATGTTGGTAATCTCCACCCCTTGAAGGATGCTATCGACTGGGTTACCACCGCATTCATGCTCTGAATGTCAAAGTGAAGAAATTCAACCAAGCACGGGTAAACGGCAGGAGTAACTATGACTCTCTTAAGGTCGCCAAATGCCTTGTCATCTAATTAGTGACACGCATGAATGGATTAACAAGATTCCCACTGTCCCTATCTAGCGAAAACACAGCCAAGGGAACAGGCTTGACAGAATCAACAGGGAAGAACAGCAAAGGTCGAGAAAGAGAGCATGCACATGCCCTGACTCGCACTTACTAGGAATTCCTCATTGAAGAGCAATAATTGAAATGCTCCATCCCCAGCATGACAGAGTTTCACAAGATTACCTGGGCCTTCTGGTCAAGGAAAAACTAGCTGGCTCTGTCAGTGTAGCTCGTGTGCAGCCCAGAACATCTAAGGACATCACAGGCCTGTTATTGCCTCAAACTTCCATTGGCTAGATGCTGACAGTCCCTCTGATCATTGCAGGCTTGGCCATCGGCAATCAATCCACATCCATCGTGCATCACAAATGCGGTCCTCAAAAGGGACGCATTTGACTTCATTGACGACGAGTTTTAAAGACTTGCAAACATTGGGCTAACATCGCCATCCCGAGTCGGTTTATCCTGCAACGCAGGCGCATCGACGACTCAGTCCAAGCGAAGCCAGTCAGAAAATCAGCGTACTAGACCGACCAGCCCGACCATCAAAGGCCGGGCCCATCGACGTTCGACCGAAAGTCAAGAAAAAGCGTGGCGCAAAAAGGTAATGAAACCCTCGAAAATGCGCCCGTAAGCCCTTTCATAACAACTCACTCAAGGATCTACCGTTATCGCACGCAAAAGCCCGGCATCGCATGAGAAAGTCTTCAAAATCACGCCCGTTAGCTTGATTGCATCATATGCACTCGAAAGCGTAGCATCGTATATGAAAACCCTCAAAAATGCGCCCATCAGCTTTGTTTGTGCCGTCGACCCTTTTGTTTATTGTGCCCACTCCCATATAGTAGGAAAGCTGTGTTGTTTGTCCGTATTATGCCCAGAGC